>CM076583.1:1056308531-1056328299 GCA_034641835.2 Pinus albicaulis
ACACTAGGCCAGATATATGCTTTGCAATGAACACACTTAGCCAGTTCATGGTTGAGCCTAGGAGGGTGCACTGGTTAGCTACAAAGCACATTCTTCACTACATCCAAGGCACTGTTGATTATGGTCTGGACTATAGGCAGCGAGATGGAGTGAGGTTGGCAAGTTACACAGATTCAGATTGGGCAAGGTAGGCTTCTAACAGGAAAAGCACTGTAGGGTGTTGCTTCGAATTGGGTTCGACAGTTGTGTCGTGGTTCAGTCGAAAGCAAAAGTCAGTTGCTTTGGGCTCTTCTGATGCTGAGTATATGGCCACTAGCCAGGCTAGTTGTGAGGCCATTTGGCTTCGCAAGTTGTTGTATGGCCTATTTGATCAGGAGTTGAGACCGACAGTTATTCACTGTGATAATCAGAGTTGCATTAAACTCACGGAGAATCCAATGTTTCATAACAGGTCAAAACACATTGACATTAGATATCATTTCATCAGGGACTATGTTCAGAAGGGGGCAGTGAAGTTGGAGTATATATCGACAGATGAGCAGGTGGTTGATGTTCTCACTAAGTCCTTGCCAAGAGGCAAGCATGTCCATTTCAGGGACAAGATGGGTGTGGTAATTTTTAATGTACCTTGGACAAGTGGTTTCCCATGGGTTAGTCTCTACCTAGAGAAAAGTGTCCAAAATAATTATTTTCCTAAGTGCGACTTTATAATGTGAAAGTGACTTTATAAGTGGTAAAGTCAATGTTAAATTGTAAAGTGAAAATTGACTTTAGACGTAAAGTACAATGTGGGTACTTTATTTAATGGGTGAGTTAAAAAAATAGAAAGTGAGAATTAAATGCACATTTATTCTCATCCCTTGATCTAAATGAATCTGAGCCATTAAATCTTAGGGTTGCCCAAAACTCATTTAGGAATCTTAGGGTTGCCCAAAACTCATTTAGGGAAACAAAATGGGGAAAAGAAAAGAAAGACTGCATTCATTCTTCATAAGCAGATTGGAGAAAGGAGGCTGAGGGCTGGAGAAAAGTTCTGAAGGAGAAATTTGTTGCAACAAGCTGAAGGAGTGATTTTTGGGCAAAGTTGGGCACGGAAATCAAGGCATAGAAGACAGCAGAAGGTATAGTACGAACATCATTTAATGATGTGAGTTGCAGCAGTCCAAGAGAAGCTTTTGAAAAAAAAATTGAATTCGTACAGTCTGTACAGCGGTACAAAAATCCATACAGTCTGTGCGGAATCCATACAGTACAGTCCGTACAGTACATATTTTCAGCTTCAAGTGGGCATGGAAATCGAGGCAAAGTGGGCAAGATTTTCAAGGAGTTTGGCGCTTAAGAGATAAGTTGTATTTTGTTGTTTTGTTTTGTCTGCAAAAGTATTTTTCCTAAACTTGAAAGATAAATTAATTTGGAGAGCTCTCTAACAGGTTTTCCCCGGAGAAGATTGAAAGGGTTTTGCATGGGTCTAAATTGACCAAAATGTGTGTATTTTATGCGTTGCTGGTCTGTTCATGTCCATATTTATTTTCAACATGTGTTGACAGTCTCACGTGTTTTAATCTGAAAATTTCATTTCCATAATTCTATATGTTGAATATATGTTTATAAGAAAGGGCATTTAACTGAATGGGAGTGATAAGGTGAAATTAAAAATGGGTTGGGATTGCGAGAAAATTTTTAGTCATCAAATTTCAACATAAGACCGAAGACTAACTCACTCTAATTGAACTACTAACTGCCAACTTGTTATGTAGTCAAACTAATGAAGACTTCCACTTAACTGAAGCTCCAACTCTCAGCATGTTAACTTGATGAATATTCCTAAACTGGAAATACCTCATCCTAACTGAAGTTAAAGCATAATCTAGAAGCAACAATTTCATACATTAGACAATTCAAAATAATAATCTTCAACAATATGCACTTACAAGATAAAATGTAGTATACCAATCCAATAGACCAAGAAATAGCTCCAAAGAATGTCAAAATCAACTTCCATACATCAAAATGCATCCAAGTATCTCCAAAATCACCCACAAGAGGCAAGTGGTTAATTAATCAAGATTAATTGAGACAAGTAAATTTTCCTCTAGTGACTTCTAGAAAAGTCATTTGATGGAGCCAAGATAATATTAGCCATCAATTGGACTTAGATTGTGGTCGTTGATTGCTCAACGAGAGATTATAAGAGTAAATCAATGGGCATTTGGAGAAAACATTTCTGTGACAGATTTGCAGAGTTAGCAAGGGTGTACTGATAGCGTCGAGGACACCGGTAGTGGGGTTTCAACACGAGAAATTGAGAGAATTTCTGGAGAAATTGGGAGAAATTCTGTAGAAATTCTTCGCAAAGATTTCAATTTTTCGAGAGGACTGAGGCCGAATTACTCTGCAAGAGGGAGGCCAATTCAACTAGTGTGAATTGCCAATTTACCCAGTGCAAATTGTTGAAGCTACAGCTCGATTTCCAGTTACTAGAGACAATTGTCGGAGGAAGTGCAAGTGGCTTTAGTGTATCGTTAAAGGAAGTATATTTGTCGAAAAAAAATTCCAAAGGTTGTGCGAGTTGCAGAAGGAGGTTGTGCACATTTCCAGCCTGCCAATGTGAATTGTTGGATGAGGTACGAATTGCACAGAGAGGGCCATGTTGCTTTGTAGAAGGAAATCATGGATTTCAAGTTCGATTTTGCCAGTAGAAGTGAAGGAAAAATATTGTCGAAGCTTTGCCGATGTCAAGCAAGTAGTGGATGTAATCCTTGATTTGCTGAAGAATTTGTGAAAATTCCCAGATTTGGAATCCTATTGCAGCAACTGGAAAATATTCACCTAACTGTTAACTTTTACTTAACCATTTATTTGCAGTTAACTATGGAAAACACTGAATACATCACACTGCAACCTTCATTAAATAAACTGCAAAAATTAAATGCAGAAACCAGATCTAAGCAAGAAAAGAAATAACACACACGACACCGTTAATTTTGGACTAAGTCCCCTGAAAAACCCAATGCGGGAAAATCGGTGCAGCAGTTGTGGGTTTGTATTATTATGCAATTATTTGAGTACAATTCTTCAGATACCCAAACTGGCAATCCTATACAAAGATCTGACTGAACGAAGATCTAGTGAAATAATCTCACCCCGTCACTGGAAGATCTGCCATTGATCTGTGTTGGAGATGAGCCTCTGCGTTGTCTCTGCGTAGTACTGCGTCACACCTATGCAGTCACTGCATCATTGTTGTTGGGACTGCGTTGCACCTCTAGACTGCTCCTTGCTCTCTTTGCCTTGTACTCTCTAGATCAGGAAAGATCTCCAACCGGAAAATTATCTCTGCCCCTCACTGCAAGAATCAACTCGATCATTCTTCTTCCTGAGTACTGCTCACTAAAGAATTTCGATCTCTAGACTCTGTCAGTGTCTCTTCCAAATGCCCCATCAAGTCCTTATAATCTTCTCGTTGAGTCTTCAACGGCCGAGATTAAATCGCTAATCAATGGCTAAGATTAACTTGGCTTGATCTTCGTCTTTTTCTAGAAGTTTCACACCCTAATTTATTAATACCCTTTAATTATTTTAATTTCCTTAGTTTAAACTTAGGGTCCCATTAAAAATAATTAATTATTTTACTAAAACACAATCCAGGTGGAATTTCCCAAAACGCTTTCTTGGTTCTTTGGAATACATGTGTCTAAGCCTCCCTACTAAATTTGAGACTTAGACCACATCCAATGCTACCAGAAATCAACACTCCCTCTTAGCAAGGAATGTGCTCTAGCAATACATCCAGCTGAAGTATTGCTCTGATTCTACAACATCTCCCTCTACGTTGCTGATGTTTGACACTACTTCCCCCCCAACACTGCGCCACAGCATCCGTGATGTTGCTGACCCTGCGTATTGCTGCCAACTGTTACTGCACTGCAACTTTGTTGCTTATTGCAAAGAAAAACATCCATGTACTAAACTAAGTGTTCAGTATGATGCATCTCGTGTTGAAGATCTAACTGTTGCGAGTCTCTACGATGTCCCTTTGAGGTTGTTGCGGTGTTGTTGAATCTGCACTCTTGCCAACTCTGCTATGCGCTGCTCGGACTCTGGAGCTCACTAACCACTGCGTTGTCACCTCTGCACTAGCTGATACTTGTCCATCCTGCTACTTCTGATTTGGGCTCCCATAGCAAGTTGATGATCCAAGAGGTGGACTCCTCAAGGATCCTTCCCAACTACAGCTCTGTTGAACTACAGTACTAGATCACCCCAATTCTCCCCTGGAGATATGTGGGAAATCATCGTGAACTCCTCCTCCTCGATCCTCACAGTTGCAGCCTGTGGATCATGCTTCTCATCTTTTTCCTTCTTCTTGAGAGGACACTGTGTAGCGTAATGTCCCATCTCGACACACCGGAAGCATTTAATTTTTGAGACGTCCTTCTTACACCTTCGTTGCTCATGTTTCCCCTTTGATACAAGGGCTACATTCTCATCCTCCTCCTTGGGCTTCGTCCCACTACTGTTGTTCCCATCAAGCTTGACCTTGAGTAAGTCTCTCCTCATCTCTTCCTGTTGTAGAGTTGCCCACATTCATTCCCAATCCGGCAACTTCTCTCTCCCCAGGATACTCTAGACAAAGACTTGATATTCTTCGAACACGGAATTCAGAGCCAAACTGCCCATCTTCGTGGCCTGAGGAGCTGCTCCTACAGTTGCCAGTTGATCTCTGACATCCTGAAGTTTCGCAAGGAATAGATCAATGCGATCTCCCTTCTGCATCCTAGTAGACCGAATCTTTTCCTCCAAGAACATCTTCCGCTGCTCGGAAGACCCTTGATATAGCGTGGCCAACACATCCCACATCTCCTTTGCAGTCCCTTTGCTGGAAATATGTGAGACAATGTGATCCTTCACTCCGTCGAGGATCAACCGTTTGGCTTTTGCCATGTTCTTCTTGAAGGCTCTTAACGAAGCTACATCTATTGGTTTAGCTATTGCATTATCGATGAAGGCCTTGAGCTCATGCTCATCCAGAAGGAAGGAGATCCTTGCCTTCCAGATTACATAGTTGGAGCCACCCTCCAACCGATCTTGATCACGCAACCCACTGGCTACCATCTCACCCAATTAGATATCGAACTGCTGCCTATAACCCCCTGCGCCGCTGGCTCTACGCACTCCCTACTGGAGTCATCCAAATAAACCACGATCGCGTTCCTTCTGCACGAGAAATCAAAATTTCTCGGGCAAGAAATTCTCTGAGGTCAGAATTCCCTCAAAAGTGTCGTCTTCTTCTCTCTTATGACACTTTATGCACCAGCAACTACAGCTACATGAAAATTGTGTCCCACAAGTAATTGATTTGCGATGAATTTGATGCATTGCTCCTTATGACTCTGACAAACTGCAAAATCCTACCTCTCTGTCGACTCACTCAAAGAGAGATTTCCTTGTGGATCTAGCACCCCTGGCTTGCACTGTGAAATTTCTGTTGAAATCGATCTGCTACTTACACAGCGCTTTGATCTCCTACTTTCTATTCAACATTGGATCCTTCTGGTCTGCTCTCTTGCTTCTCCTGCACTGCTATACAAGCTCTGATGCCATATGAAAATTCCTAGATCTAGAATGTTATAGTAAAATAAAAATAAGTGGGATTTACAATGTTATTTTACAGATCAAAGCCCTCATGGCTAGATTTAAAATTGTTCAGCACAATTCAGAAAATAAAAAATTAAGAGAGAGGCACAAGCCCAATAAAGAACCCTACAAAAAACGGAATTTAAAATAAGCCTGGGGAATTAGATCCGGAGGGCTCTTCAAATCTTATTTCCTTGGGAGTCAACTGGTCCAGCTCAGGACTTCCCTAAACGCCCAATAAAAATCCGGAAGATTTCTGCACACTTAAAGTTAAACTATTGAATTAATAGAGAAATAAGATAAAACATAAAATTTTCAAGAGTTAGAGATAACTGCTAACTCGATCCAATTAATATTCTTATCCTGAATCCAATAACCTAAGCAAGATACATGTGCAATAGATTACTCTACAAGAGCCATTAATCAACAATCCATTAAAATAATCACCAACAGAATATTAAGAACAAGTTTACCATAAAATGTTGAAAAGGAACACCACCATCAAAATAAAACCCCAAAGTCTTTGTTTGTATTATTCCAAAAAATATTACAGAAGAACTTCAAGAGCAAGTACACGATCCAGTGATCAGATGCAAATGACATACAAAGACCTCTAATTTATAAGATAAAATCCCCAACGGCTAGTTAGGTTGATCCTTGTCAAAATAATATCGACCGTCGAAAAAGATTTAATTATCTTTTAATCTGGACCGTTGAAATTATAATTCTTAGGAAATTTGAATTTATCATATAATTCATTTTTAATTAATATTTTTGAGTTAACTACCTCAAAAATTTGACTTTGACTTAACCACCAAGGCCCAAGGGTCCAAAATTTCTCGAAATTCTCAATATTCCCTTGGCCTGGGACCTTTAAAAAATTATTTTTTAAAGACCCACGAATTTTGCCTTTGAAGAATTTTAAATCACCTAGGACTTAAAATTAATTGAATGAGAGGGGATCTAATTATTTTTCCAACCCTCTATAAGATAAACACATTTTGACACACGAAGGGGGAGAACCCATTTGGATAGACCCTCAAATAGCTACCCAATTATGCAACTCAAAACATGATCCAGTAGACCAAGTAGCTTGTAATAAAATAATCTAGCGAATTAGCTAGGATTATTCTCAAACTACTTTTACAAAGACTTGATAGAAAAAACTATGAGTCACTTATGATCTTGACGACAAAATCCACCCTAGCTTTGGGGTGAGGCTAGAGGGAAAAACTCTGCCGATCACTTGTGTCGAGAAACACAAATGAATCAGTGAGACAAAAAACCTCCTAGGATAGAAATCGTCACCAAAATATTAGGCTTACCTAGGTTGTTACATACATGATGGTATTACTTAGATCATTTACATCATAAACATGCAGAATGGGTTTACAACATTTATAAAACTGTCGACTGGTGATGGAATGTGAATGGCGTGAACACCCGAACATGATAAATCCCATTTGCAAAAATGGTGGTGTACTGCTATGGGGTCGTTGACACGGAGTGGTCAACAGGTCCCATTAAAAATAATTAATTATTTTAATAAAACACAATCCGAGTGGAATTTCCCAAAACGCTTTCTGAGTTCTTTGGAATACATGTGTCTAAGCCTTCCTGCAAAATTTGAGACTTAGAGCACATACGATGATACCAGAAATCAACAGAATTAATAATATAAACCCTCATCTATAGAATTGGTTTTCCACACTGGTGTTTTTCCAAGGACAATTTGTCCAAAAATATCAGTGTCTATTATTTTGTGTGTTATATTTTCTTAGTTCCTGTGATTTAATTTTAGTGAAGTTGTAGTAGTGTTTTATTCAGTATTTGTAGTATGTAATTTACAAAAGACAATTAATCTTTTGAAGATAGGTGAATAAAAACCAGATTAACTGCAACAATATTAAATTTCACAGATTAACCCACCAAGAGGCCAAAATTTTGACATCATGCATGTGTAGGCCCTTCTAAGACATGCATTGGGCTCCTCCAGTGCCACGATGAGTGTAGAGGTATCCAAAAATCATGATCTAGGGGTTGGCCCCTAGATCTCCATGCAAATCATAGCGTGGACCCCAGTCTTGTGTTTGAGGCAAAAAATGGGTCTCATGGGTCTCTTGGTGATAGAATAGCCATGTCTCAAAGGGTGAGATAAACCTCATTGGGGCCTCGAATCAGCTACCAAACCATGTGTACACAGCTAAGCCAGCTAGGGCATGCAGGTCCAAGTGCATCATCTCATGAATAATGTGGGGCAAAGCGCACACTATTGGGGGTGTTGTAGGTGCCTACGGAATGGAATGATGCTTTGCAAGTGATAGGAGTCCAATGCATTGCAACGCTTCCCCTGTAGGGTGCCATAATGCTCCTCTAGTGGACTTGAGCCCCATTTAAGTTTCCCAGCCCATGAAGAAAACCATCTAACAATCACACACAATGTCCAATGTTGCATCTTCACCATTAGGTACAATAATAATTAATGCATCTAAGGGAACCAACCTTGCAAGTCAAGGGCAAATTGACAATTTATACGAGGCTTCCCTAACAAATTTGGGCCTTTGATCACGTAATAGTGTTACCTCCCTAGGTAGGAGTGGCTAATGGACGATCCTATTAGGTGTTACCAGCCCTAAGGGGAAATACAAGTCCTCAGTACATCCTTCAATCAATAGGTGTCATGTGAATAATGATGGAACAGAGGGGATAAGGGGTCTCAAGGCCATATGCCATGGTCAAAAGGTGTAGCAATGATGAGGAAATCCACATTTTGGGCGTACAGATATGAGGAGGGAGCAATCGTGGATGCATGAGTTATCCTGACCTTTGGTTTTCCACCCCTCTTATTGCCTTTTGCCTTATCTTAACTTTTTTTGTATTACTACTCGAAGCTCTAGGAAATGAGAGCATGTTGAGAATAATGTGTAGCAATGAATCACACCTTTAAAGGTAGGGCAGTTCATCGCCCACCAGGGGTTGGGGCATGCAAAGGAACCTTTTATGATGTGATAAGGCAACATTGGCCCTAGGAACATGGTGATGGCCATTATGATAAGGGGTAGAGCTCATGCTTGGATTTTGCCCACGTGCTAATGTTAATGTCCAAGCCATCTTTTGCATTTTATAATCTTCTTTTTCTTTCATTTCTTGCTTGTAGCCATGATATGCTTTTCACTTTTCTTTTAGTTGCATCAACCTCCCAAGGCAAAGTTTCCAGGCTCGACCCAAACATGTGAGCAAAGGGAGGGGGTGTGCTAAAATCTAGTGTACCCAGAGATGGGAGGTGGAGTATAGGGCTCGTAATGTACAGAGGGAAGTGATAAGAATATAATGGTAAAACAGGACCACGCTATCTCAATCAAGGTTTCCCAAGTAGTGCCCTTCCTAAGCCATGGGCCATTGGGGAGGTCCCACTGGACTATGATTGAATATTAACCCCCATTTAAGGTGAGGGAACAAAACTACGGTCAAAACCCTTCCTTTTTCCAAGTCACCCAATAATCCATGCCAAATGCCCAAATATAAAACAAGCATAAGCACACGATTGCACAATGAATATCATACCTTTTGGATTGGATTGTCCACCTTCTAACATGTGCTCTTGACACATGGGCGAGGAAACATTTGGTTGATGCAGGTGGCAGAGATAAAATGGCACGTCACATTGGCTATAAGGTGGTTGTCAAGGGTTGTAGGCTGTCGGCTAGAAGAAGATGATTAGGAGAAATATTCTCCTAGGGGTACCCACTTTTGGTGGGTTATAGGACCAACACCAATTGAGATGGCCCTCTCACTTCTTTATTTCAGCTACAAATGACCATGATTTTGAGTTGGATATCCACACACCAACACTCACTTGTATGTCATTTGTTGCCATTCCTAGTTGTATCTGAGTTGGGTATTCATAAACCTAGTCTCTTCTTTATTTTGGCTATGGCCATTGTTTGTGAGAAGTTGGGTATTGATAAATCGGATCTCATCTTGTATTTGACCTTCTTTTGCGCTACAATCCCTTAGGTGCATCTGTGTTGGGTATTTGCACATCCACATCCCTATTGTATTTGAGCTCTCTCAACTATGTTCAAGTTCTTGTATCAGAATCAAGCTTTCTTCTCAACTGTGCTCTTTCAAGTGTATCTAGGTTGATATTCACACAACCATTCCCTATTATATTTAGGTATTCTCATTTGTGTTTGAGCTCTTAAAGAAATATGGAATTGGGTCTTCCTACTCTTGTTTATCTATAGTTGAACTTGTTATAGTTGGGTACTTTCATCTCTTCTCTCTTACAAGATGTTCTTTCTAACACTTCTTCATATGGGAAATTCAATGGAACTATCTTCCAATAGACGTGAAGTATGGCTAGGATGTGTCTTCTAACCCTCATGTAGTAGATGAGTAGGTTAGTGCTAGCATTTTCCTATAGAGTATTGTGTCAACCTTCATATTGAAATGGATGATCACAAGCCCACACTCTGTTAATTTTTTTTAGGGCTAAATTGTTCTTTGCTTTAGATAATTGCATTTCATTATTTACACATTGAATTCACCCCACAACATTATATCATCATTCCATCATATGCAATTATGTAGAAAGAACAATATCATCAACAACGCAGCGAAACAAAAAGGAACAATAGAAGAAAAGCATTCACACATAGAGACACCAAGATTGGTCAAAGACCAAGGCAAAACCCCACAAAGGGGAAAACCGTTTCAAATTCTTCTTATTAAATTGTCATCAAATGTTTAGCAAAGAGAGAGTACAATAATTCAATTCTTCATTCACAAGACTATCCAGCAAAACCAACCAAACTATATCCCAAAGATGAAAGTAGCAATAATATTAATCAAGATCATGATTCAGAAGCCTATGGTCAACTATCACTTGAAACCCTAGGACTCAGTCGCACGGAGCAAGTGCTTCTATGTGTGGTTGAAGCTTTCTGGCCGCACAGAGAGGGTTTTATACGTGCAGCTGAAAAATATCCTATGTCAACCCTGTGACTGCGAACCAAAAACCCTAATCCGCACGTGCGAGCTCAGACCTTGCAATTTCAGACCTGTGCGAACGAATTCCCCGTGAACCAATTTTAGACCTATGCGAGCCAAAACCAAAGATGAGAAAAGAAGAATGCTTGATATGATCTCAAAATGAGAGTCACTTGACTTGTATTTATAGCCATCCAAGGGTGTCCAATTTCATTTTAGGGTCGACCTATCCTTTGGAGCACATGTGGGTTTCCATATTAAAAATATATTTTTCCTCAACCAAATTAAATTCTTCCAAGGGCTAGGAGGGGTCTTCCTTGACGAGGAAGATTGCATAATGGAGGGAATTTGTCCCTGAGCTGCCAAATTCACACTCCCTCTCAGCTAGGGAGAAATTACCGACTGCAACATATGTCCTATTGCAAATATCTCGTCAACAAATGTTGTCTTCGCTATCCTCTCTTCATTCCTACTTATCTGTGCTTATATTCGCTCATCTTTGCTCATATATTAAACACTCTCGAATCTAAAAGAAGAAGAATTTGACATCGGAGGGGAGCCCAAGCTACCACCCTCTATCCATCGAGGGAAACATTGTTACCACATGGAAACCAATGACAATGAGGAAGGTCATATGGGACATTGGCACCTCATGTTTGCGACAATGGAGAAGGTCCTATGGGACACAGCCCAAGTCATCTCATATAGGGGAGCATCTGATTACCAACTTATATCGAGCAATAAGCAAGATACCACTTACCAAGCAAGGATCACAACCATCCCATTGTGCAATCAATGTGAGAGATACCACTTACTATAAGGGTGAGGGTCACAACCATCCTATTGCCTTTTGATCTTCCCAGCAATGACCCTTAAGAGTCATGCGGTAGAACACCTACATCACAATCCAGCTTGGGTGAGATACCCGACTTACTAAAGATAGGGATCACACACCCCCAAGCCCAAGCCTCCTCAACCCATTGGCCATACAGGGATGGACAATCCCAACAAGGATAGCTTGTGGGTGTGATGCCAACTGGGGTATACTCTGCTAGACCAAGATAGGGGAAGATACCTGACTTGTCAAAACGAACAAGGATCACGCACACCCTATGGGTGACAATACAGGAGATACCCAACCTACTACAAGAGTAGGGATCATGCACACCTATTGTCCAGAGTTCCCTCAACCCCAGGAGCTCTTCAGCTCAATTCCCCACCCTAAGAGCTCAAACAGAGGGGAAGAACTAGCTCAGTGTCCTCAATCAACTTGGACCCTTACTCAGGAGGGTCATATCCATCAATCCATGTTGCTCTCGAGTCTTTGTAGATCATAGACATATAAACGTGCTCATATCTAGTACTGGCACAAACAATTCACTGAAGAATTCAATCATACTACTTTATGTATTTCTTTCGAGCAGCAGCCCTATCTTTCTTGTTCATATCGAACAAAAATCAAATATTATGTTAGATCAAATACATGTCATAAAAGGATAACTTATTCATCTTCCCTCTCATGGAGGCAGCAACCACAAGCCTAAGCTTGTCTCATATAGCAGCATTGTCTCAATCTTTGAAGTTATCTCCATACGGGATTCTCTGCCAATTGAATCCCAATGTTGTTGTCGCAACATATCACTTGTCATATCCAAAACCTGCTCAAACAGCTCTCCAAAGAGCTTCCTTAACCAAACTATCTTGTAGATATCAATGCTAGCAACAATGTACTCAACTTCGGTCGTGCTTAAAGCTACGGACTTATATTTCCTGCTCATCCAAGATATCATAGCAGATCCCAAGCTAAAGCAACACCCAAATGTGCTCATCTTATAAATAATGTTTCCTGCCTAGTAAGCATCAATGCATCCATGCAATCTTACATCTCTTGTAGCATATCTTAGACCAAGATTGATCATCTTATGCAGATTATTTCAAAATGTGCACAGCAGCAACCCACTTTGTACTCAAGGCGTTTAGTACAAAGCATATAGTGTTCTCAAGGACAATCAATGCCTCAATCAATTGTCGATAGTCAGAGGAGTTTGCCAAGTCAGGTCCAACAACATCTCTACATAATTTCTTGAAATTCAATTCCGTCGGGCTGTCCAAGGATTTTCATTCCATCTTTCCAAATCTCTCCACTAGCTTCATGTCATATTTTCCTTGAGAATGGAAGATTTCTTCAAGTTTTTTGCAAACTTTTAATCCTAGAAAGTAATGTATCATGCCAAGATCCTTCATCCCGATCTTCGAGGCTAACTCCCTCTTACTTTGATCAGCAGAAGCTCATTACCTGTCAAGAATAGATTGTCAACATATAAAACCAAAATCAAAGGCATACCTTGAACCACTTTGAAGTAGAGGTTTGGATCAGCACTGCTTCCATACCAGGCTCGAGGAGCTTACTTCAAGTCATACAATGCTTTCTGCAAACATAACACTAACCAAACCAATATACAAAACTTCAAACAAGTCAATACTATGCAATCAAATCAACCAAGTTTGTTTATCAAGCCTTAAATGTCAAACCAAAACTAATATCAAAGCCATGGAAGTTTCTCCCAATATCACTGTTAAACTTTTCAAACGAAGTCCCCAAGTACCAAGTTACAATCTTGTTTATTTGTCATGACAAAAACTGTCATTTACCAAGCAATGCCAAGCCAGACTTCATCAAACCATCCACATGATCATAACATGAATCATTTTCGTCACTAAATGTAAATGCATGCACCAAGGACAAGCCATATAAGTTTCTACCATCTGTTTATTGTGAGATTTCTGTAATAAAAATCATTGCATACTAAGGAGTAATCCTTTATTGTCCTACTAGCTCCATTAATCAAATCAAGACAACTAACATACTGATATGCATACTATAGACCCCTGCAAACACAAGGTGAGTTAAGGCATTCACATTTTGTGCAACATAAAGATCTTTGCATAAGACAGTTAATCATGTCAATTATGAAATTCTCCTCAAGATTCTATTAGCGATGATTCACTAGACTTCAGCCCTGCAATACAAGAGTAGATTCCAAAAGGTATGTCACTTCACATTTTCTAGAGAGGTCTTGCTATCAAACAACCTTCATTCTGATCCCTGCAACAAGTCAAACATTAGGTAGATCTTATTGTTCATTTTTTGTCCATAGAACTTTCTATCATGCGCTCTTGGTTTCATGCATAAGATTTTAGATTTTTGTATCTTGCAGGCTCGACCACACCCATAGGCCTTCTTCTGTGCGTCTGGGAGCCTATAGCCTATACCTCAGGGCTTGACTTGCCATCCAATCTTACAGCTAAACTGAAACAATATACTATACATACCTTGTAGTATTCATGTACCTTTTCCACTTGTAACACTTATTTGTCATTGGCAATTGTAGCACTTATATATTGTAATTTCCAAATGTCACTTTGAAATCTTTCAAAAACATTCCCCAAGTACTTCTTCCTTTTTCTAGCACCAGTGCTTCACTCCCTGCACTAGCTCTTTTTCTGCAACTTAGATGATCCTCAAGAGGGATCTGCTGATCACATCTCATCTAGAGGTTAGAAGTATTCAAATAATCAATTATGCAAGAAGGCTAAAACATAATCTAAACAAGAATAATGTCATGAAGACATAAATCTAGAAGGTATTTATTTTTAACAAAAAAGTGATCATCTCCCTCTTGAGCCAACCTTCAAGAGTTATTACTGTTCATTATATCCATATGTCAATGTTGCCTTCGATATTTCCAATCGTCTTCATCAGCAACCAGGCCTAAATGAGATTAGCTCATCTAGGGTTACACTGCAATTGTCACAAGTGTTAGAACAACATCTCATTGATCATGCTAGGGTTTCAAGACTGCATAACTCAAACCTTTTTCATACTTTAGGGTTTCTTCCAAACCCTAACATCATATAATCCATCAAACCCTAATAACCAGATTACTTAGGGTTTCCTCCAAACCCTAGCATTCTTTTAAGTCTCCTCCATATTCTCTTGCTTCCACTAATGGTGTCATTAGAGGGGTGATCTTTAATGACTTTTCCTCAACCCAGCTCTGATACCATGTTAATTTTTCTTAGGGCTATATTGTTCTTTGCTTTACATAATTGCATTTCATTATTTACACATTGAATTCACCCCACAACATTACATCATCATTACATCATATGCAATTATGTAGAAAGAACAATATTATCAACAATGCAGTGGAACATAAAGGAACAATAGAAGAAAAGCATTCACATGTAGAGACACTAGGATTGGTCAGAGACTAGGGCAAGCCACAAAACCCCATAAGGGGGAAAACCCTTTCAAATTCTTCTTATTAGATTGTCATAAAATATTCAATAAAGAGAGAGTACAATAATTCAATTCTTCATTTCCAAGACTAACCACCAAATCCAACCAAACTATATCCCAGAGATGAACCAAGCAATAATACTAATCAAGATCGTGATTCAGAAACCCGAGGTCAATTTTCAACATCTGCGGAAGCCTGCGGTCAACTATCGAAATATACAGTCAACTGTCACCTGAAACCCTAAGACTCAGCCGCAGGGAGAAAGTGCTCCTATGTGCGGCTGAAGTGTTATGGATGCACAGAAGCTTCAGTGTGTGCGGCTGTAGCCGAAAATATCCTATGGCAACCCTGTGACTGCAAACCAAAAACCCTAACCCGTACATGCCAACTCATACCCTACAATTTCAGACCTGTGCGAACGAATTCTCCACGAACCAATTTCAGACCTATGCGAACCAAAACCAAAGAAGAGAAAAGAAGAATGTTTGATAATGATCTCCAAATGAGGGTCACTTAACTTGTATTTATAGCCATCCAAGGTGTCCAATTTCCTTTTAGGGTCGACCTGTCCTTTTTAGCACATATAGATTTCCATATTAAAAATATATTTTTCCTCAACCAAATTAAATTCTTCCAAGGTCTAGGAGGGGTCCTCCTCACCCAGGTTTCAATGTTGTTATCCTCCTTACCCAAGTTCAATTCCTGCATGTGACATGTTCAGCTCATAATGAGTATTTCTTGTAATGGCTTCAAGCCTGGTTATCTGAGCAATCCCTCTAGGACTGAAACATGTATATTCCTCATAAGGAATATAAAAATATCTCTCTTTGGAAGAAAACAAATACACACACACACAAATATATATATATGAGAACTTAATGGCGAATTTATCTAAGGTTTTTGTCTAGGCAATTTTTTCTCCAACTTCATCGTTGTCGAACACACATGAACACACAAGAGGTGACTTAGATTAGGCCATAACAAACTTGTTCTCTTATTACAGCTACAGTTGTCCCTCTATTGAGTTGGGTGGACTCCTATAATCTATCATCTTTCTCAATGACCCCATGCTCAGATTAAGGAGGGTGTTGAAATGATGGTAATCTTCACTTGAGGTCCTTTGTCATTATGGCTAAGTGCCCTCATTATTGTGTAACTAGGTTATGGTTTAATAGTCAACTTTATTTTATATTACTCTATGTGAGCAAGGTTGGCCTAAGCATTTATGTGGACCCATAAGCCCTTCATGGGGGAAGATGCCCCACCTCGTAAGTTTTGTATAAATACAAACCTTGTGAGTCATTTTTAATTATTTTGTGTATAACTAGATAACCTGCCACTTACCCCAAAAAATACTATAAACTCTTGATCTCAATTTAACTTGTAACACCATTGGATGTCCTCTTTTAAATAAATCAAATCTCATTGAATTTGGATAGAGGAGTTAATAAATGTGCTCATTTTACTATACCCTGATATTTTTAATCGGATTTTAAGACGAGGTGGAAGCCTTAACTTACAGACTTCTAACTCCTAGAAATTCGTGCCAATATTTCCCATATTTGAACAATCAATAGCTCCAAGTGTCCTCTTCCCAAAATATTAAGAGGCAATTAATTTGGAGTTGAGAACCAAAAGATATGCACACTTTAGTCCAACTTACTACTTCCAATGGTTCTTCGAGACTAGACATAACTTGTATAGCTATTAGCTTGTACCTCCAATGTGCACCAATTTCATTGAAATTTTGACCAAAAACGCTATCAAATGTCTTCTTTCCAAAAAATCAAGCGACATTGACTTTGGATATCCTCAGCACAAGTTATAGCTTTGAGATGGATGGGTATTTCTCGAAGGTGTCAATCCAAGGGTAACATGCTCTATTACCAATTGTATGAACATAAACACACAAAATACGTGATTAACAGAATATATGGAATACATATATGGAGCACAACCTTCAAGAATTTCAACAATGACAAGTTACATCGTAACCCTGAGATGTGAGAATTATCAATAATCCCAAAAAAATCCATATACAAAAGATATATGTCGATGCGTCTATTGATGAATCTAATAATATCCTTTATATACTAATTTGCTCGCAATACTCATGTAGGCCTAGTTTTAGGACGACCTACTATCTACTTATACAAGAGACCCCAATATTAGAGAAAGTGCAACACCATACCTACTAAATTTGCAATGTTCTATGTTGCAACAATCACTTATAACAACTCTTCTTCCAATAGCAACCAATTATTCAGTATATTTTCAATCTTCCAATATCAGTAAGAAATCGTAGATAGAACAGTAAACCAAATGCACAATAGAAGATAGCCAAGAACAATAGATACAGAGATTTGCTAAAAGACCAGGGAAAACCCAAGTTCTTCTTCTATTAGATTGTCATCAAATGTTCAGCAGAGGGATACATAGTCCAAGTACATCAACAACTAGCGAAAGGTCAAATCCTTGACCAGCCAAATTAACCAGCCAAGATCCAATCAATTATGAGCATAAAAGTCAAATCTGGTCAGACTTCAATTCGGCAATTTTTCAATCCGACTCAACAGTAGTCAACGTTTCTCTAACTAGTCAACAAAAACGTGCTCCAAAAAATTCAGTCAAATAGTCAAAGAATGCAACCTCTCTTGCTCAATCAAACCTAGTCAAAGCATCCCTTAAATTCTGGGCATAGATTCGATCAAAGTCAATGTTTGACCTATGGAAACCCTAGCCATACGTTTGCAGTCAACGTTGGTCAAAAGGCTCATAAAACTTTGGTCAAAGTCTAGATCAACTCAGCCTCCCAAAACAAGTCAAACAAATTCAAACTCTTCCCAATCAATGTTGGTCAAAATAGTCCTAAACAAAAAGTCAACATTGGTCAACAGAAGTGCCTCTCTCTCCTTCATGAGTGTGAACTTGGACCTACAATTTTCATGCTTGAGCGAACCAATCAAATGAAGAGATGATGTGATGTGAGATGCCTCCAAGAGATTTGACCTTAGGTGTATTTATATGTGGTTGATGGGATCGAATTTCCTTGCAAATGTCGACTTGTACTTTTTGTGTAGTTATGGTTCCATATTAAAATAATATTTTTTCTTGTGCAAATTAAATTCTCCCAAGGGTTAGTAGGGTCTCCTTAGGATGAGGAGGGATTCCACAAGGATGGAATTTCACCCTGAGATGCCAAATTTCAACACTCACTCTCAGCTAGGGAGGAATTACTGATTGTATCATAAATCTCATCTCAGATGTCTCATCATCATCGTCGATGAATCATATCATATCTCGTCTATGCTCATCTACTAAACATTCTCAATCTAAAGAAGAAGAATCATCATAGGGGAGATAAATTTGCCACCCTATATCCAATGACAATAGACAGGATACCCAACTTGTCATAAGTGACAAGGATCACATATATTATTGCTTGTTGATCTTCCCACCTTGACCCTCAAGAATCAAGTGGTAGAACAACTGCATCCTTTAACTTGGGGAGGATACCCAACTTATCAGTGGTAAGGATCACACACTCCCAAGTCTCTCCTCACCCATTGGTCAGATGGGTGGCAATCCCGACAAGCCCAACTTGTGGGTAGGATGCATACTGGGGTATATCCTTTGTCAAGTGCCAAACCTAAAGGTAGGGGACGAAACCGAACTTGTCATAAATGACAAGAATCACATACACCCTAAAGTGACAATAGGCAGGATACCCAGCTTACCATAAATGACAAGGATTGCACATCCTATTGTCCATGAGTTCCCTCAAGCCCAAGAACTCTCTGGCTCAATTCCTCTCCCTGGGAGCTCAAACAAGGGGGAAAAGCATAGCTCAGTGTTCTCGATCAGTCATGACCCATTCCAGGGAGGGTCATGTTACCGCTCAAACTAGCAGGGGTCCTAGGAGGGGCTCCTATAGAGCAACTACTAGGTCAAGTGGCAACAAAGGAGCGATATTCCACTATCACCTCAACTAAAGCTCCCTGCTCTTTACGAACTTTCACCGATGAGGGGAGTCTCGGTATGAGAGGAATCACTAGAAAAGATGATGAGAGGTGATTCCTAAGACCTATTCACAAGAGAGGCTCAAATAATGGGCTTACTTGCTATGGAAGCAAGATGGAGGGCTCTCTTAGAAGGGCTAAGAGGATGCCTAGACTTAGGGCTTGAGGAGTGTGACTTGAAAATATGTGCCCAAAATCAAGGAATCCTAGAAGACTAGGGGTTCTAAGTGATCTTTGTCAAATTGAACTTATAATGTAGTGGGACCACAGAGAAGCCCAAGTGGGCCCGAACGAGGACAAGGGTTTGGATTGGAACAATTTGACGGTCTTAACCCAGTTAAGGAGGAGAATAGGATCAAAGGGATCGAATTCTTCTTGGAATTTGGATGCAATGATCCTAATGAAGCCACCAACAAAAGGGAAACTAGGGGAGAGAATAGTCTTCAAGCTAGGGCCTACTAGGTTAGGGCTTAGAAAGAGGAAGAGAAGGTGAGAAGAATATTCTTTCGTGATCACCTTAGGACTAGACCAGTGCCTAGCCATTTGGGAGAATGGAATCAATGAAAATCAATGCTTAGAGAAGTCTTATACCCAGTCAAGGAGTCTCCTAGCAACTTCGCATAGCCCTAGAGGTAGCAAATAAGGTCACTAGGAAAGTTTATACTACTTTGATGCTGCAATTGATGACTTATCAAAAATAATGAACAATAATATACCTCTAGGACATTTTTTCACCATACTTTTGCACGAAACATATGAAAGGCCCTCACAAAGACAAGTTTTAACAAATTTGCATTTCTTAAAGGCAGCTACACC
>CM076583.1:1056328399-1056672435 GCA_034641835.2 Pinus albicaulis
TCTGCTTGCGTAGTGCAGAGTTGTTGTTGTGCATTATCCTTCAGATGTCAGCACAAATCAGCAGCCTATGGAGCTTCAGTGATGAGGATGCAGCCCAACTGACTTGTCTGTCAAAGATTGAGCAGGAGATTCAGTTGTTTCTCTGTAATATCCCCAAAGGGAAATAACCAGTAATAAACAAAAATATGCCAAGCAGATAAAGAAAATATAACGCTGAACCAGATCACTGAATCATGACACATAGAATACCAGAAACTGAGCCATTTTATTAATCAGAAAGTACATAGAGAGGAGTACAAGTAAATCAGAGTAAGTGCACCTATCCTTGCCCTAGGCAAGTGGAGACCCTCTCAACAGATAATAGCTGCAACAAGGACAGCGTCCTAGCTGCTCTGAATGCTGAAGATGAACTGCGCTGGTACTAGGGCTGAAGACTGATAAATAACTGATCTCCCACTGCAAACCCTCTCCAATGAAAAACGCTGTCTCTGCTAGTGACAGCGCAGAAACAGATGGAGCACCAGTCACCCAAACCTCCAGACAGATAGATCAACTCCTGAAGGCTAGAAAACGCTGTTGAGCCTACCTCACCCAAGCCTGCTCATCAGATCAGCGTCCTACCAAGTGGATCTGCTCCTGAATGCTCAGATCTGCTGGATCTGAAGCCTCCCAACCAGATCTGCGTCCTTCCCTTCCTGATCTGCGTCCTCCACTATCAGATCTGCTACCAAACCTTCAGATCTATGCTGGATCTGACAATATCTCTTCAGATCTACAGCCTCTAGGGCTGGATCTGATGTTATCCCTTCAAATCTGTACTAAATCTGCCAATATCTCCTCAGATCTGCAACTCCCCAAGCTGGATCTAGGGCTAAACCTCCAGATCTGCAACATACCAGACTAGATCTGCAAGTATCTGCTTAGATCTACCCTTTTCAAGGTTGGATCTAACAATGGGCCTTCAGATCTGCAACCCTTTCCTCCAGAAATAGACAGCGTCCTCACTCTCAGGCTAGACAGCGTTCTCCTTTTCCTGAACAGCGTTCTCCCTTGCCAGATCTGGACTGCGTCCTTCCTGGGACAGCGTCCTCACCCTCCTGAATAGAACAGCGTCCTCTCTCCTGATGAGACAGCGTCCTCTCCTCACTGAACTGCGCAGCCACAAGAGGGCTTTCTCCTCCTCAAATTTGTTTCAGAAACTGCTGCTGCTTTGCTACTGGAACTGAAAAGTGTACTCAGAACAAACCTTACTAGGGCGGGCACTCGAAGTCCCCCGAAGCTAAGGGTGAAACCAGAAAAACCTTACCAGGGCAGGCACTCGAAGTCCCCCGAGGGTAAGGGTGAGATCTCCGACCGGAGACACTCGTGCACTAAGCAGTGCTGCAGACCGACTAAACAACCGGCGTGCTGAAGCAGACAAAGTCTAGCTATCAATAAGAATATCAAATCATGAATGATCCAAATGAGGTGAGAACCTCTCCTTTTATAATGTCAAACTCCCTCCAAAACTTAACTCTCCCTGGATCTGCGCAGTTTACCTTGGGTTAGCCTGATGCCTCCCCCATCATACTCAAGTGGACCCCCAAGGCCCCCTCTCTAAGTTACAACGTCAATCTACTAGAAAAAAGAACACTTTATTATAAAGTGAGATGACTAAAGTGAGGTGACCCCTCTTATTTCTCACTTTATTTATTATTTCTAGCTAAAGCGGCAAAATAAAGCAAAAATGCAATATTCCAATTAGCAAAGCTAATTGGGAATATTACAGTCTCCCCCGGCAAAACGTTGCTTGTCCTCAAGCAACTGAAGTGAGGGATGCTGTAAGATCTTCTCATCTTCCCAAGTGGCATCCTCATCTGGCGGATTCTTCCATCTCACCAAGAACTCTCTGATCTTCCTGCTCCGCAGCTGTCTCTCCCTGGTGTCAATAATGGCCTCTGGCTGTAATACCAAGTGCCCCTCATCATCTGTCGGTGGTAGCTCCCCGGTGACTGTCACGTGCTGGCCCAGTGCCTTCTTCGGGCATGATACATGGAAAATGTTATGAATCCGGCTGCCTTGGGGCAGCTCCAACTCATATGCAACCTGTCCGATCCTACGAATCACCCTGTATGGTCCATAAAAGCGAGGCTTAAGCTTCTCTGCCCCCTTCTGTTTGAGTGAAGACTGGCGGTATGGCTGTAACCGTAGGTAGACCAGATCCCCTACCTCAAAGTGTCTCTCCACTCGGCCCCTATCTGCGTACAATTTCTGCTGATTTTGTGCGGTGGCTATGTTGTCCTTGAGAGCCCGGAGGATGTCTTGGCTCTCTTGGATCCATAATTTGGCTCGTGGAGCCCTGCTAACACCAAACATCACGTCCACAAAAGATAAGGAATGGTGTCCATACAACGCATAGAAAGGTGTCATGCCAATGGTCATGTGGTGGGTAGTGTTGTAGCAGTACTCGCCCAGATGTAGCCATTTCAACCATGCTCTCTGCTGCCCACTGACGTAGTTACGCAAGTAGCCCTCCAGCCACTTGTTAACTATCTCTGTCTGCCCGTCTGTCTGGGGATGATAGCTAGTGCTCGGTGTCAACTCGGTCCCTACTAGTCGAAAGAGCTCCTGCCAAAAACCCCCCATGAAACGGCTGTCCCTGTCACTAACGATGGTCTTGGGCAGACCATGTAATCTGAAAATCTCCCGGAAAAACAGCTCTGCCACCTGCGCTGCTGTGTAATGTGCCGAAATGGCGAAAAAATGAGCATACTTCGTTAGCCGGTCAACTACCACGAAGATGCAGTCCTTGCCCTGCACTGTGGGCAAACCTGTGATGAAGTCCATCGAAACACTCTCCCACTTCCCTTATGGGATGGGAAGCGGCTGCAACAACCCTGCGGGATGGTTCATCTCCCCTTTGTTCCGCTGGCAAACCTCACACTCCCGAACATGCTGGAGCACGTCCTCCTTGAGGCCCTTCCATGCAAATCTTTCCCGGATGGCCCTGTACATCTTGGTGAACCCCTGATGGCCTGCCAATGGTGAATCATGAGAGGCATGGAGTATCTTCTCCTTGAGCTGAGATCCCTCAGTCAAGAAGATCCTATCCCTGTAATAGATGACCTCATCGGCCACCCTGTATCTGCTATCTGCTACCTGTCCATCCAGCACCTCACATGCAAATCTATCCTTGGAATACTCAACCAGTAGTCGAGCCTTCCAATCAGCGTCCAAGCTCATGAGGGATAACGTGGCTGGTCTACGGGAAAGGGCATCTGCTACCCCGTTGTTCTTCCCTTTGACATACTCTATGTCAAAGTCGTAAGCCTGGATCTTGCTGATCCACTTCTGCTGCCTCTCCTGTAACTGCTTCTGCTCCAGAAAGTACTTCAGGCTGTTATGATCTGTCCTAACCCTGAATCTGCCACCTACCAAGTACTGCCGGAATTTGGCCAATGCATGCATGATGGCCAACATCTCCTTGTCATAGATGGGATAAAGTCTCTCATGTGGAAGGAGCTTCCGGCTCTCGAACGCAATCGGATGACCCTCCTGCATCAAGACTGCTCCAATCCCTTCCCCAGATGCATCGCACTCTAGGACAAAGGGCTGAGTAAAATCGGGTAATGCCAGCACCGGACAACTACTCATCACCTCCTTGAGCTTATCAAAAGCTCGCTGGGCGGTATCCGTCCAACTGAATGCCCCCTTCCTCGTCAGCTCCGTGAGGGGTGCAGCAAGCTGTGAAAAGCCCTTGACGAACTTCTTGTAGTAAGTACAGATACCAATGAACCCTCTAAGCTCTGTCACATTCCGCGGCTCTGGCCAGTCCCTGATAGCCCGGATCTTCTCGTCGTGGACTCTCACCCCGTCCACTCCTATGATGTGTCCCAAATACAGCATCTCTGTCAATCCAAACTCACACTTGGAGAGTTTGGCAAAGAACTGCTGCTCCTCCAAAATGCGCAAGACTGTCTCAATGTGCTGGAGGTGCTCCTCCCAGGTCCTGCTGTATATGAGAATATCATCAAAGAAAACCAGCACGAACTTCCTCAGATGATCCCTGAAGATATGGTTCATGCAAGACTGGAAAGTGGCAGGTGCATTGGTCAGCCCAAATGGCATGACCAGAAACTCAAAGTGCCCATAGTGACACCTGAAAGCAGTCTTGGGAATGTCTGTTCCCTCATGCGTATCTGATGGTACCCGGACCTCAAATCAATCTTTGAGAAGAACCGTGCTCCTCTCAACTCATCCATCAACTCATCGATCCTGGGAATGGGGTACCTGTTTTTCAGGGTCTTCTTGTTCAGAGCCCTGTAATCAATGCACATGCGTAGCGTGCCGTCCTTCTTCTTCACCAGTACTACTGAAGAAGCGAAAGGACTGGTGCTGGGTCGAATGTGCCCAAGGGCCAACAACTCCTGAATGGCCCGCTCTATCTCATCCCGATAGGCCTTGGGATGCCTATATGGGGTGGTGATCACTGCCTGTATCCCCTGCTCCAACTCGATCGTGTGCTCAAACCCCCGATCTGGTGGCTGTCCTGGTGGAATGTCTCCAAAAACTACTGCATACCTGTCGAGAAGAGTCTGTAGATCGGGGTGCACCGCCCTTCCCGTATCTACTATCTCTGAAGCCCGCAACTCGACTGCCCACTCTATATCTCCCCTGCGGAATGTCGCATCCATGCTGTGTGCCGATACTGTCTGGGGCGGATATGTGTTCTGTCCTCGGATCTTCTCATGCCTCCCCGTCTTGGGATCATCCCACTCCCTTTCCAAGGCCTTCCAATCTGTTGTGACCTTCCCCAGAGTGATAAGCCACTGCACTCCCAATATCACATTGGTGTCCGGAATGTCTACCACCAAGAAGTGATCGGTCAATGTATAGGTGCCCATCGTTACTGATAACTCTGGTACATATCGAGCACAAGCCATGGTCTGATCTCCTGGAACCAAAACTGAAAACCCATCAAAGCTCTCCGTGGGTATGCCTCTCCGTGCGACCATCTGGGCATCGATGAAGTTGTGGGTGGCCCCACTGTCGACTAGAACTGAAACACGCTGTCCACGCACTGTCCCTCGTACGCGCAATGTCAGATACTTGGGGACTCCTCGTAATGCTGCTAGAGCTCCCCCAGTAGGTGCGAATGATGCCCCCCCTGCATCGGGTGGTGGAGGTGGTAAGGTACTCTGCGCTGCATAACACTCTCCTGCCTCCTCATCATCCATCTCATCCTCTTCCCCACTGCCCTCGGAGAAGACCTCTATGAAATGTGCCTTCCCCGCTGTGCACTTGTGTCCTGGTGCCCACGGCTCCTGGCAGGTGAAGCATAATCGCTTCCGTCTCAGCTCTCTCCTAGCCTCATCATCATACTGTCCTCGTCCGGGATTCGCCTTGGGGGGCGGAACCCTCGTGTCCTTACCCTTAGGCTGGAAAGCCTGTCTCTGGGGATAAGGTGGCCGGGTCCTAGGCAAGACATCTTGTAGGTCACGGGCCCTACTGATAGCATCCTGAAGGGTAGCCGGTTTGTTCGACCGGACTAGACCACGAAGTGGTTCTGACAGCCCCTCTACAAACATCGTGATCAACCGAGCTGCTGATATGTCAGGTACCATCACTGAAACCCTCAAGAAGTCTGAGATGTATGCCTCTGCACTCCCTGTCTGTCTGAGCTTGGTTAGCTCGAGGAAAGGCTGATCCGGGTCCTTCTGGTCAAAACGTTCCACCACTCTCTTGGTGAACTCAGCATATGTAGTCACTGTGGAATGCCCCAGTGTCGTCAACCCATGAAACCACCAGTTCTGGGCCTCACCCTCTAGATGTAATGCAGCCATCTTAATGGCCTCCCTCTCTGGCATCTGGTTAAGCTGAAAATAGAGGTCTAGTTTTTCCACCCAAGACTTGGCCGTAGTCTTCGGTGAACCATCAAACATCGGCAAATGAAATTTGCTGGCTGCACGGTTACTATCACGGTGGGAGCCTCGTCCCTTATTTCGATCATGAGACTTGCCGCCACATCGGAACTGGATATATTGATTAAAAGGAAAAGCATCCATGAACTCCTGTCCCATGCTCCGCCAATCTGCAAACAGAGTCGCATGCTGAGCTAGATTCCCATCTTGTGGTGTTGTCTGCTCCTCTTCCTCTACCGGAAAGGTAGGCATGGTAGGTCGTGTGGGTGCGGAATCGACCCTCTGTGCTGTCACAATGGGAATAGCATCCGCTATGTAGCTAGACACGCCCGATCCTTCCCCTACCTGGAAAACCCTAGGGGGTTCCTTCTGCGTCCCCTCTGCAATCTTCTTCACATCCTGCATGAATGCATCCATCTTCTCAGTAAACTTTGCAAACATGGCCTCCATTGGATTCCGCTGTTCTGTCTCTGAATCAAAATCACTCCCCCCAAAGAAACGGGGGTTACCCCTGGATGTCATAGACTGCTAGCACCACGGTGAGCCGGTATGCTGCGATACCCTTTAGCAATATCCCCAAAGGGAAATAACCAGTAATAAACAGAAATATGCCAAACAGATATAGAAAATATAGCGCTGAACCAGATCACTGAATCATGACACATAGAATACCAGAAACTGAGCCATTTTATTAATCAGAAAGTACATAGAGAGGAGTACAAGTAAATCAGAGTAAGTGCACCTAGCCTTGCCCTAGGCAAGTGGAGACCCTCTCAACAGATAATGGCTGCAACATGGACCGCGTCCTAGCTGCTCTGAATGCTGAAGATGAACTGCGCTGGTACTAGGGCTGAAGACTGATAAATAACTGATCTCCCACTGCAAACCCTCTCCAATGAAAAACGCTGTCTCTGCTAGTGACAGCGCAGAAACAGATGGAGCACCAGTGACCCAAACCTCCAGACAGATAGATCAGCTCCTGAAGGCTAGAAAACGCTGTTGAGCCTACCTCACCCAAGCCTGCTCATCAGATCAGCGTCCGACCAAGTGGATCTGCTCCTGAATGCTCAGATCTGCTGGATCTGAAGCCTCCAAACCAGATCTGCGTCCTTCCCTTCCTGATCTGCGTCCTCCACTATCAGATTTGCTACCAAACCTTCAGATCTATGCTGGATCTGACAATATCTCTTCAGATCGACAGCCTCTAGGGCTGGATCTGATGTTATCCCTTCAGATCTGGACTAGATCTGCCAATATCTCCTCAGATCTGCAACTCCCCAAGCTGGATCTAGGGCTAAACCTCCAGATCTGCAACATACAAGACTAGATCTGCAAGTATCTGCTTAGATCTACCCTTTTCAAGGTTGGATCTAACAATGGGCCTTCAGATCTGCAACCCTTTCCTTCAGAAATAGACAGCGTCCTCACTCTCAGGCTAGACAGCGTTCTCCTTTTCCTGAACAACGTTCTCCCTTGCCAGATCTGGACTGCGTTCTTCCTGGGACAGCGTCCTCACCCTCCTGAATAGAACAGCGTCCTCTCTCCTGATGAGACAGCGTCCTCTCCTCACTGAACTGCGCAGCCACAAGAGGGCTTTCTCCTCCTCAGATTTGCTTCAGAAACTGCTGCTGCTCTGCTACTGGAACTGAAAAGTCTCCGAACAAACCTTACTAGGGCGGGCACTCGAAGTCCCCCGAAGCTAAGGGTGAAACCAGAAAAACCTTACCAGGGCAGGCACTCGAAGTCCCCCGAGACTAAGGGTGAGATCTCCGACCGGAGACACTCGTGCACTAAACAGTGCTGCAGACCGACTAAACAACCGGCGTGCTGAAGCAGACAGAAGTCTAGCTATCAATAATAATCTCAAATCATGAATGATCCAAATGAGGTGAGAACCTCTCCTTTTATAATGCCAAACTCCCTCCAAAACTTAACTCTCCTTTGACCTGCGCAGTTTACCTTGGGTCAGCCTGATGCCTCCCCCATCATACTCCTGTGGACCCCCAAGGCCCCCTCTCTAAGTTACAACGTCAATCTACTAGGAAAAAGAACACTTTATTATAAAGTGAGGTGACTAAAGTGAGGTGACCCCTCTTATTTCTCACTTTATTTATTATTTCTAGCTAAGCGGCAAAATAAAGCAAAAATGCAATATTCCAATTAGCAAGGCTAATTGGGAATATTACATTCTCTCATCAACTGAAGTTGCAGTGCAGCAGATCAGCAGTGGCAGTGCTATCAGCAGCATAGATGCAGCAGAATGAGAGGGAGCTGCAGTACAGATGTGGCAGTGTCGGTGACAACGTCATGGGCAGCAGTACAGAATGGCAGCAGCAATGCAGAGTTGAGTGGCAGCAGGCCAAGCATCAACAACTCAAAACCACTGCCCAAAATCTTGTAATGCATGGTGTGATGTATTGCTAGAGCACACTCTTGATGCTAAGAGGGAGTGTTGATATTTTGTGTAGCTGGGGTAGCATCAGATGTGCTCTAGCTCCCAAATTTTGTGAAGGGACTAGAGTACACTTGATCTACAAGACCCAGAAAGGGATTTGGGAAATTTCATCTGGTTTGGGAGATATTTAATTAATTAATTATTTTAATGTATTTCCTAAGTCTAAACTTAGAAAAATGAAATAATTAAAGTTAATTAAATTAAACATGTGCTGAAATTGTCTTAAGTCACACGGATCAAGCTTTCTTTTAATTTAGCCATTGATTCAAGATCTGATCATGGTCGTTGGTTTCCCAACGAGAAAAGTATAAAGGAAAGGCTTGGGGTCATTTGTAAAGACACACAGAGGCAGAGCACTGAAGCTAAGCTGATATTCTAGGGCAGGGTTTGCTAAGAATTCTCAGAAGTGTTTCAGCTGCAAAGAGGGGAGTTTAGACAAAGGGGATGATTGGATTCCAGTGTCTAGAATTAGCAAGAGACAGAGAGCAGCTTCAGTAAGGCAACGCAGAGGAGCAAGGGCTTTAGCAGAAAGAGGGCAGCAGCTGAGCAGTGCAGGGGCAGCTTCAGCTACGCAGGTGTTGCACAGTCACTCCCAGGGCAGCGTAAGGCAGATGGAAACCCTCAGAGGTTATGGAGAGACCCTTAGGGGCAGCGTAGGGACTGCGTCACCCAGTCTGGGGTAACGCAGCCCTTTCTAGGCCAGCGCTGAGTGATGCAGGGGCTGCAGAGGCTAACGTAGGGGCTTCAGGGGCAGTGTTGGGGTTTCTAGGGACTAATTTTGGCCGAGTCTTGTAAATCCCGTTTGAGGGTGTGGATCAGTCATTATTTTGGCTTCAGAACAACCGGTGAGTTGCAGATACATTTTATATCTGTCGGGTTTTCCAGATCTGGAACCCATATTTGTTGTATTCAGAAAACTCTTAATAATAAAACCCTCCAATAGCCAAAGACCGGTTTTTGTGCATTGGGTTTTTCCGGGAACTATTTTGTCCAGAAAATCATTGTGTCACTTTGTCTATGTGGGCATGTACTTTCTTCTAGATCTGAATTTGTGAAAGTATGTTATGTGTTTTGCTTCGATATTAATCTGAATTATTCAGTTAATAACTTAATTAAGTAGGAGGAGCATAACTAGATCTAACAGTAGATTTTTGCATAAGTGTAACATTCAGAAATTTTCACATCTGCAAGGGTTGAAACAATGATGCAAGCCCTCACTTTGTCTCCCATGGTGAGACCCAACCCCATCTGGGCCCTAGATCAATTGTCAAGTGTGTGGTGCAAGTGTGTAGTCAGTTGGGCAAGGTGGTCCAAGTGCATCATCATCATCAAATAAGTGGAACACGGTCGAGCAATGAGTGGTGTTGAAGGCTCCCATGGCATGGCTATCTGCTCTCTGCTATAGTGGAGGCCCATGGCTCTCAATGCACAGCCTATATAAATGACAATATGACCCTCTAAAGGGCTTGGACCCCTATAGGGAGACCAAACCCCAAGATGAAAACCAACCTGCAATCCTGCATAAGATCCAATGCGTCTCCTCACCTTCCAGTACAACAAATCGTTAGTCTAATTGAGAAAATGAGCTTAGAAAATATGATACCAAGTGGGCACTTCATAGTGGCATTCCCTTCCATAATGGGTTTTAGAGTGTACAAGTGTCTCCAAGTTCAAGGAGGAGGTTAATCAAGGACCCTATTAAGTGGTTTCAACCTCTAAGGGAGTGACAAATCCATGGTACATCCATCATATAGCTAGTGTCATGTGATATAATGATGGAACGAAGTGTGGCATCAGGGGAAGGCCCCAAGCCACATGCCATGGTACAAGGGTAGCTATGATGGAGGCTCACACTCGGGTATATAGATGTAGGAGGGAGCAATATTGGTACATGAGTTACCTCAGCCTTTGTTTTTCCACCCTTCTTCATGTGTTTTTTTCTCTTTATTGATTTTTCTTTTATATTTGCTCAGGGCTCCAAAGGATGAAAACATTATGCGAATGATATAGCAGTGAATACCCCCTTTAAGGTTGGGCAGTTCATTTCCCACCATGGGTTGGGACAATATAGGGGCCTTAGGAACAAGGGTGACGGCCATAATGATAGGGAGGTAGAGCTCATGTTGGCTTTTGCCAACGTGCTAAATTTGTATGTCTCGACCATCTTTTGCATTTTATGGTACATTTCATGTTGACAGTGGCCAAATTATGTTTTTTTCATTCTTTTTAGCTGCATCAACCTCTAAGGGATCGTTCCACGCCCGACCCAAAATGTGCACAAGGGGAGGGGAGGCTAACTCCTTGCAGACCCAAAGGACAAATTTTGACCCGGATGGGAAATATGTCAAAAGGGGTTATAATGAGAGGAGGGGGAGTGATGTATGTGATGTTGGGAAGTGGGACCACACAATCAAAATTGAGGTTTCTCATGTAGCGTCACTCCTAAAGCTAGTAGCCAATAGAGAAGATCCTACAGGACTAGGACACAAGGTTAACCACCAAGTTGGACAAAGGGACAAGAGTACAGACCAAGCCCTCCACCGAATCCCCCCCACCAATTCATGCCCAGAAGTGTCCATGATAAGTAAGCAAAAATAACCATCTACATAATAAAAGCCATGCCTTCAGGGTTGGAAGGCCCACCTTCAAACATACAATCATGACAAATGGGGGAGGGTGCATAATGGCTGGCTCAAGTGGCGCAAAAGATGGCACATCGAGCTATCTAGGGGCTGCAAGAGACTGCTGGCTGCCGGCTGAAGACAATCTAGGAGAAAAAATTTCTCCTATGGGTGTCACCCACAAGTGGTGGGTAACATGCAGCAACAAATCCTTCCTGATTTCACCTTGTATGGCAGGTGGATGGACAAGATCCTGCAGCATAGTTTGTATTCATTTTGAAAATGTATAATTTGTCACCCAAATTGCAATCTGAATTTTTGGATGTGAAGTTAAATAGCCAATCCTTCTCGTGGTTTTCCATGAAGTAAGCACCATGAGCTTTCAAAACAATGCAAACACTAATAAACAGTGTTTCTGGATGGCATCTTTGTCTTTCAAACAAGCAGTTTTACTGTTCTTAAAAGTTTTGTGAGGCTGAAAGAAACTGGTTTCTTTTCATTAAAATAAAAGTAAATAAGTTTGAGATACACACTGCTCCATGTGCAGCTTGTTGTTGACAGGAATCAGATGTAGCAACCCAAACTTTTGGGCATCCATCTTCCCTTAGTGCTGCCACCTGCAAAAGTGGCATATTGAATGAAATCAATGTATAGTTTAAATAGAATGTGATATGAAAAAAAGATACAATGATGATGAAATAAGAAATGATCATATAGGTATGTTTAGAAACGACCATTCTGTTAATATTTCAATTGTATGAAATATCACACAACAGGTATGTTTATCAACATACACTATGAATAAACAACAAATGGTTTGTTCAAAAGCCATAAGTAATAATCTGACTATGTTAACACTTTTCCTTTTTTCATGAAATATAGTTTTAGTGAATTGTCCAAGTGCATGTTATGTTTGAATGGATAGATTGGTGACACTGCTCAAAAATCTAGAACCAAGCCTAAAATTCATTCTCTACTTCTTGCATATAATATGGTAAATGTAATCGCGACTTTAATATTAGTATGTTAGGCATGATTAATAAAGAATTATTAATTAGGTGGTTATGTTGTCTGAATAATGCAACTTCCTAACGAATGACATAAAACAAAAGAACTTCCATTGTATTTACTATTAACTCTATTGTAATAAACATACATATTTTACATTGATTCCCGTTGCCTCAAAATCTAGCAGGCTTTGCAAGAGGACTCACAAGGCAAAGGCCAGAGCTTGTTGCAACAATGAGGTAGATTGCCATTGTTACCTCAACAATATTCCTCCTACTCTTCAGTGAAATTGCACCACAACGGAAGCTTCCCAGTAATCACCTAAGAGGATACTCTATGTTAAAAGATTCAAGTTGATGATGACATACGTTAGGTGAAGGCACCCTTTAATGGACAATAGCTCGATTTTTCTTATTAAGAAATAGCATATCATACATCAAACCTTGAGAGGGCACATATGGCTAAGGGTTTATTGCTAAGTTCCACGAAACGGGGAAACGGAAACGAGTTTCTGAAACGGGAAGCGATATGAAACGCGACCTCCCTAAATTTTGGAAATGGAGAAATGTGGTATATATATATATATATATATATAATTTAAATTTACATTATAATTTAGGACATTTAAGAAATGTTATGTGAAATCATACAAGTTTAAAACATACATGATAAATCATAAATTCAAAGCATAAACTATTACAAATTTACAAGTTACAACACATTTACTCATGAATGATCATTGATAACAAACACATAATGAAAATAGCAATATCGAAATATCCAAAACCAGCCTTTATTATATATCAAAATCTCAAAATCAGCCTTTATTATATATATGAGGTTGCAAATACAATAAAGTCAAAAGACTAATACTCATTATCAAAATACTCATCAAATATAGCAACAGAAGCATGCTCAGTAGTGGATGGTGTAGCTGAAGAAGATGTTTGGCCAATTCCACTTCTATGATCCTGATCTTCAATATTCAAGGCAGCAAGAGAGAGATCCAAATCAGGATTTTCTGGATCTACATCACACTCCTTAGAAGGACCATTGCCATATTCTGGACCCCTACGAGATGCAAGTCGAAGGTTGGAGTGCACAGAAACAAGATCCTCTGCCTTCTGTGAGCCCAACCTGTTGCGCTTCACAGAATGAATAAAACCATAGGTGCTCCAATTCCTTTCTGCTGATGAAGAGCTTGCCACTTGTGAAAGGACGCGAATGGCAAGGTTTTGCAAATGTACACCATGCTCTCCATGACAAATCCACCACCTAACTGGATCCATGGTGCTTCTCTCCTCCAAAGATGATATATCTGAATAATCATCTATCCTGCAACAAAATTGGCAAATTCTTGCTTCACCTCTCTATGTAGATGCACTGGAAAAATTCTCATAACGGCTTTTTTCACCCCATTAGCCACCTCTTTGTCCTTATGGGGTGCCTTCCTCTTCCCATTGCTTTGAGCAATAAGTTTCTCATCATAAAATTTTGGGTTCAAGGCATGTGCTAAAGTATGCAATGGAGTGTTGAAATTGTTCCACCTGTCAACAATGATTCTCCTGATTAATTCGCCAAACTGACCATCTACAAACAAAAGTTGTGGCGACCCCTGTGAAATTATTTCCATAGTTTTCTCAACCATGGAATCCATGCCATCATATACCTCTCCTAGGAAAGGTTGGTCGGTGTCAGCATTCCGAAGAAGCTCAAATGCAGGGGTTGTGAACATTAGCAAGAAATCTATCTTGCTCCACCAATCCTCATCAAGGCACAATCTACGCACCACAGATCTCCACTCTGAATCTTCCTGTCTCCACTCGGCCCAAAGTTGACTCAGCACCATAGACACTAATGATTGCTTAAACTCAACAAGGTGACGCAACATTATGAAGTTTGAGGCATATCTTGTCTCAACAACTTTTAACAACTCCAATTTGGAGTACTCTCGAAATATTGCTTGAGACTGGTGGTGGTTGGTGATGAATTTCACAATTTCCCTTGCTTCCCCTGTAAGTTCCTTTATCCATGGAACGTTATTGTCGATCTCCTCTAAGATTAGATTCAGATTATGGACAAAGCAAGGTGTCCAAAATATGTGGTCATACCTCCCCTCAATAATCAAACCTGCAGCTTTGCATACTGGTGCATTATCCGTGATAACTTGCACCACCCTGTTAGGACCAACTTGTTCAGATTTGATAATGACATCAGCAATGAATTGTGCATCTTTTACCTCTCCCGAGCAGTCTTCTGCCTTTAGAAACATTGCTCCTTTTGGTGAAGTGGCAATGATATTTATCAATGGTCTACGCCTTGTATCTATCCATCCATCTGAGACTATGGCAACCCCAAAGCTACTCCAAGAAGAACGAATTGGTGATAGCACATCCTCCACAAGATCCTTCTCATTTTTTAGAAGCTGAGTTCTAACTTTCTCATAGTTTGGCCCCTTGTACCCTTGAGGAGCTTTGTTAGCTGCCCTTATCATATCTTTCTAGTAAGGGGAGCGAACAACATTGAATGGGATACCACATGCATAGATGCACCAAGCCACTCTAGAATCAACGTCTTCTCTTCCTTTCACATTCAACAGTTTAGCAATCATGCTACCTTGAATTGTATCAGATGCCCCTCTTGATGGTGGTTGTTCTAGTTGTAGAGTGCCTCTCCTCTTCCTTGTTTCAATTACAATCCTTGGCTCACTATTTGTTGGATTTTTAGCTTGACTAAAATCATCATGCTTTCTTTTGATTCCATTAGCTTGATCTTGCTCTCTTTGATATTCCATCCTTGCCATAGGGTCTGATGTTTTCATGCAACCTCCAATCACCTGTCCTCCTCCATGCAAAATATGTGCCTTCACTCTTGGGTAAGAGCCCTTGTAAGAATTATTGCAAAGAGTACACCGCCATTCCCATGAGCCACCACCTCCACATCTTTGCAGCTTCTCAACATGCCTCCAAAGAGAATAATATTCAGCCCTTGGGTTGGCCTTGGGGTTTGCACTTGAACCTTGGATGGAAGAAGCCATTGCTGCAAAAAAAGAAAAAAAAAAACCAAACAAATCTATAAATTAAAAAATATATATATATATATCTATATATAATTTTGGTAGCATAAACCCTCAAAAAATAGACAAAACAATGAGAAAAATCCAAGAAATTGAATGCTTCTTACCCAAATTAATTTTCTGTAGCTGAAGCTACACCAAAATGCCAGAAAAAACAAGAGAAATATGGTTGTACCTAAGCCAAAAACCAAAAATGGTGTAGCTGGAAACTTCGCACTCCAAATCTGCTCCTCAAATCTCTTTCTCTTGCCGCTGAAATCTCCTTTGCTCAATGGTGAAAGCACCCAAGCTGAAGCACTACTCTCTTCCTCCTTTCTCCTCTCCAAAATTACTCTTCTCCAAGTGAAACAACTTGCTCAATTCATGTGATGAGATAATGAGGTGATCCCCTTTTTATAACTTTAGAAACCCATCTAGAAGCATCCAAGACACAATTAAAACAAATAAAATAATATTACATTGCACAAATCCCAAAAAAAATCAAAAATCAAAAATCAAAAATAACGTTGTTTTGGGAGGAAATGTTGTTGTACGGCCGGGAAACGCATTTTCGGCCGTACTGATATCGTTTCCCGTACAAGAAACGTTGTTGTACGGCCGAAAACGCGTTTCCCGGCCGTACAGTACGGGTTTCTCCATTTCCATTTCGTTTTTTGCCTGAAACGATGCTAGGGAGGACGTTTCCTGCAACTTAGATTTATTGACATGTAGCAACAAATGAATTACTAGGCACATTTGAGTCAAGGAAAGGGTTTTACAAAAGATAGGATCAATAAAGGAATAAAATAAACCATCAAATTAAGCCTCAAGTTGAAGCCCTAGCTAGGGTTAGGGATTTTGTGGCACAAAAATACTTAGAGAAGGATGACATAAGCCCTCCTATGGCATGTTGAACCATGCAAAGGCTAGATTTTGAGTTGAAAGGATCACCAAGGAAAAACCCAGGTTTTATTATCTCCCACGTCCATCCACGAAAGCCCTAAATGAATTCAACCTTACCTAAATTCCCTAGCGGCTTTCCTTAAAAGGCTTAGGAAATAGAAAAGAAAATCGGCCCTGCAAATTTCGGCCCTCCTCTTCAACAATTCAACCTCTCTTCTAGACTCGACCTCCCTAAAATTTGCTCTCGATATATACTTGTTGCAATCGTTTTCGCTTCTATTCAAACTTGGAGTCTATCACTCCTTGACAAAATCGCTCTCTCAACAATAGCAATGTAATGTGTCTCCATCCTCTCCCATAGATTCTCTTTATAATCTCTCCATGGGCCAAATCCTTAATCTCCAAAGTGATAGACGGTTCCAATGAAATCTCAGTCTTCTTAGATCAATGATGGAGATTAGATCTAAGCCACTTAAATAATTTAATATTTATCCTTATATAAACATAAGGACAAAATCAACATTAATTACATTATTAATCAATGTACTTTTTCCAAAGTTAAAACTCAGGAATGAGATCATATTAGTTGCTCCTCTTGAACAACAACCTAAAGATGACTTCTTCTTCTGCATGCTAGACACAAGCCTATGCAAAAGGCCTCCCAAAGCTACAAAATCAACATTCATTCCTTCCCCTGTGTTAATTTTTAGGGCTAGATTGTTCTTTGTTGTAGATAATTGCATTTACAATTTTTTTTTCATGATTTACATCGCATTCACCCCATAACATCATAACACCATTACCAATTATGTAGAAAGAACAATAACATCAACAGTGCAGCAAAACAGTAAAGATCAACAGAAGAAAAATATACACAATAGATAAGATAAGATAATAAGATAATTTTATTAATGTCCAACGAATTACCACAAAAAGGTCAACGAGACTACCGGTTACAATGATTACAACATGCCTAGCCGGTGGACCAAACGGTCCCCTTCCTTTATAAAAGCAGGAAATACAAACTACAAAGAGTGCAAAGTATGCAAAGTAAAGGCTAGATGACTAAAGCATCTAGACAATGAGCTGCGATGAAGAAGTCCTGGAGGAAAAGGAGGAGCCTCCTGAAGGAGGGGAGACTCCTACTCCTAGCATCTGAGGCCGATAAAAGAGGGTTGAAGGAAACTTGTCAACGTCTGTTGACCCGAGGAGGAACTGGACTGCTGCTGCTGTTGTCTGGAGGATTTGGTGCGTCTCCTGGGGGAGGGTCTGGTCCTAAAGCGCTGATGGGGTCCAGTGGGATGAGACCCCCAGATCCGCACTGATCTGGAATCATGATCTACAGGATCGATCAGTGGTTCTCTTGGTGCCCCGCGATGGAGGGAGCACCCTGGAGAAAGCTGTGATCCTCTGTGTGGTGTCTGAAACGGTGGGAGGCTAGAGAAGAAGCGAACGATGCCTGAAGGTAAAGTGCCAAGCATCTCTAGTCAGTGTATCTAAGGAAGTCGGCCAGGCTCTGGGGGCCCCTGAATAAGCAATGAAAACGTCCTCGGATCTCATAGTAGATTGGGCATCTGAAGATGAAATGTAACTCAGTCTCCACCTCCTGTAAGTGACAAAGCTGACAGATCCTATCCGTCCTGTCAATGTGATGGTCTGTCTCCACCCGAAGCCTGTGTGATCCAACCCTGAGCTACTCGAGAGGGATCCTAATAGCATGCATCCAATGTTGGAGGGTATACTCGGGTCGAGCAATGAGTCCATCTTTGATCTCCAGAAGGTGCTCAACGTAGAAGGCCATCTTTGGGGGCAGTCTGCCTAGAGGATTGATCCGTGTAGTCTGAATGTACTACCTGTAGATGTCCGCCTTGATGAATTTGTTGAGTTCTCGCTGGTTTGGGAGAAGGTGCCCCGGGGCGTTCAGTGAATACTAGAACAGGGGGAGATGATCCATCTGGATACTTGTAAGACCTAGGAGTTCTGTCACACCAGTGAACCAACATTTGGTTCGGCCTGTCTGCATATGAGCGATGCTCTTCGAGGAGCAATAGGCCAAGTATGGGTACCTGTCTCTACCCTCTCTCGTGCCTTCCAGCCCACGGATCCGATGAAGAAATGAGACTATCCTGAAGATCGCCAATAGGGGGAAGGGCTTAGCCCCGAACTATGCTAGGATGATGTTCTGAGGAACTGTCTGCTTGCACCGAATGAAGTGGCGCAAGAGAAGGGTCTGGACTCGCTCTGTCGAGGCCCAACCTGACTCCAGTAATGAGGGGCCCCAAACCTCTGCTCCATAAAGAACGATGGGACGGATCAAGGTATCCATGATGCTCATCTTGGATGAAATGTCCTGGAAGTGGTGATGGAAGCAATGTCTCTCAAGAATGGCCAGGGAACCATATCCCTTGTTTATCCCGGGCTAAAGAGCCGCCGTAGGCTGAAACGGGGACCTGTAAACTGCACTCCCAAGCAAGTGTAACTATTGACGACTTCAATTTCTTCTCCCTTGAATAGGAAGCGGAACTCGAGGTCTTCTTTACCCCATTGAAAATTATGACTTTAGTTTTGCTCAGGTTCACTGTCAGGTGCCAAAGATCACAAAAGGCTGCTAGGACATCCAGCTGTCTCTGTAAGCCTTCCAGGGAGGAGGCTAGGAGGGCAATATCATCAGCAAAGAGTAGGATGGAGAACAAGACATGGTGGAGAAGGCACCCATCAGATTCTTGGATATGCTCTCGAAGGAAAGATTCCAGCTCATCAATGTAGATCCCGAAAAGAGTGGGAGAAAGCGGGCACCCCTGCTTGACTCCAATAGTGCTCCGAATGAACTCCGACATCCCTCCAACCGTGCGGAGATGGCCAAGGGCGGACTTGTAGAGGCACATAATAGCAGTCAGAAGAGTCGACGAGATGCCAATCTCTCTCAGCGTCTGAAAAAGGTCCTCCCTCGAGACCGAATCGAAGGCCTTCCTGAAATCCACAAAGCAACAGTACACCTTGGAGGACTGATGCCGAGCCTCCTCGATTGTCGCTCGAAGGGTGAAGATATGGTCAATAGTCTGATGATCTGGTCTGAAACTTGCTTGCCCCCTGGCCCTAAGATGTCTCTGCTCTAGGAAGCTGGAGAGTTCCCTGTGGAGGGCAGTAGCATAAAGCTTGGAGAATGTGTGTCCGACCATGATCGTTCTATAATTGTTTGGATCGGAGGTAGGTCCTGCCTTATGGATGGGGTAGATAATGTGGTGGGACCATCCATCAAGGCAGCCTTCTCGAATGACATGGTTGAAGAGATCCACTAGGTAACCAACCAGAGAACGAAGCCCAAGTTTGAAGAATTCTGCCTGGAAGCCTTCTTCATCTGCGGCTTTGTTGTTGTTCATTGCCCAGATTGCCTCTCTGATATCTTTGTCGAAGAAGAAGTGACAGGTGGCTGGGGGGGATACAACCCGAATGAGGGGTTGCCCAGGGATGTCATACAACTTGAAAGTGTGGGAGAACATGGAGGTGGGGTCAAGGTCGATAGGGGTGGGGGATTGTCTTGAAAGAATGGCGCCCCAGAATTCTTTAGGGGAGCGGAGAAGGAGAGCAGAAAGAACATGTCTTTTGTGGGAAATAAAATGACGTTTCTTGTGGCGAAGGAGGCGGCGGTAGGCAGAACGGATGCTGGGGTATGACGGTAGAGAATGTCTTAAGGCGTGCCAAAGATCTTGGTGCAGAGATTTGCACTCTTGCTCATACCACTTATTCATAGGACATCCTCCCGGTCTGGGGGGGGGCGACAGTGGAGCGGGTGGAGGAAGGGAAGGTCTGAAGTGCGGCTTCCTAGATTGCAGATGAGAGGCATTGGTATTTGTCATTGACGTATTCAAGAGAGGCGAACTGGACTTCAAGTGGAAGTGCTTGCTCGAGGGTAGAAGAGAAGACGTCAGGGTCGCCATCCTCGAAACGAAAGATGGTACGGGGTGGACTGTACGGAATAGGGGGGGAGGAGCGAGGGATGTCAAACTGCAGTGAAAGTGAGAGAAGTGCATGATCAGCAAGGGGGATGGGTGTGATAGAAAAGTTTTTGATGTGTGGGAGGAGATCAGGGTTGGCAAGAGCGTAATCTACCACACTCGCTCCCCCCCCCCCCCATGGGGTCGGCAAGTAAAGAAGTGAGAGGATTGAAAGCAAGGGAGGTTGTTCAGGATTATCAACTCGTCAGACTCCCCTAGCTACAGAAGGTGTTTTCCGTAAGCTGTGGTGGGGCCCAAGCTATCCTCTGATGTCCGATGCATGCTTACTAAAGTTGGATTGACCCCTCGAGTGCAGAACACGTCCTCTGTACGATCATGAATGGGTATCTGGAGGTCTCTGGTGCGGGCATTAAAGTCCCCCATGAGAATGATTTCTCCCAATACTGAGTACTTGGTAATGTCAGAGTACAAGTCTATGAAGGGGTCTCCATCACTGCTATGGATAGCAAAAGATGACAAGACAGGGGGAAAGTAACACACCGCAATGTAAATGTCTCTCGGAGGGGAGACTCTAGCTCTGATCTGAATCCACATGAATCTGGCATGATTGTCGGTCGCCACAATAGAGATTCTGTTTCTGAGATCATCTCTGGCGAGGCATGCTACTCCTCCTGAACCTCTGACTCCTCCTGAACTCTGTGTCTCCTGTTTGCAAGCAGAGGTCCACTGGTATCCTGTGATGTCAGGGAGAGGACGGACTGGGCTCGCGTGTGTTTCGGTAACAAGTAAGATGTATGTTGAAGTAAGGGCGTCCTGAAGTAGGCTAGATGATGACCAGAAAGAGCCATTTCCATTCCAACAGTGGACCGAAATACTCATACCTTGCCACCTCTCCGCTCGATCCTGTCATTTAGAGCCACCGGTTCGAGGTACCCATCCCGGGGGGAAGGAATCTCGAATAACTGCTCAAAGATTTCTAATGACTGCACACTTTCCTGCCTGTCTTGTTGCCGCCACCTGTTCTCTGGCCTGTTTAAGTTCGACCACCTGTGTTCTTGTGAGGTCCTCATCTAGGAATACCTTGTCTGGAAGGGAGAACAATTTCCGCTTTGCCCGAAGCGCTCGAAGCCTATCTGTGGGGTTGCGGAATTTGAGGAAAAGAGTAGAGTCCTACCCAAACCATGCTCTATCCAGCATTATATCGTGTATGTCAAGCGTGTCACGAAGGAACCTATTGCGTAGCTCCAGTGTGTTCGATGAAGGAGTGGGTGGGGGAAGTCCCCTTACCTTGAGGTTTAGTTCTCTTGCTCGCCGAGTCCTTTCCTCCACTAGTTTAGCCTACACAACCTCTTCCACCGCTGTAAGGGGTGGGGCCTTTTCTTTTCCTCTGACCACCTGTACCCATGAACTTATATGTGATTCTGTTTCTTGTTTGAAAGATACCTGTTGTGATCTGATTTCTTCTTGTTTATCCTTGAGAACTTGAATTTCCACATGTAAGACCTCATCCGGCGGGCATACCGCGATAAGTTCTCTACACTCCTGCAGCTTATCCTTTAGGGACAAGTTATCTTCCTCGACCACCCCGACCCTGTTGGACAAAGTCCCAATCTCGAAGTGAAGCTTGCAGTTTTCTGCTTCAAGGAATTCCATTTTCCTCAGTAATTGCTTGATTTGGGAAGTCCAGAATATGAAGTCCATTCAGCGCGATGTCGGTGGGGCTATACACAGTTCTGGTCTCGTTGTGGCACTGCTGGAGATACTTAAGTGGCCCCCTGTCATTGAAATTCGAGGAAGGAGGAAATTCGCCCCCCTAGGTCCTTGTTTTCCTTCCTCTCCGTCATCCCAGTCAATGGAAGCTAGCTAGCCGGATGCTTCACTACCGTAGGCTCTCTCGGGTGACTACTAGAAGGAGGCGGTCGGTGCCGGGCCAGAGGCCGCTTAAGCAGATGCCCTTTCGCGAGGGACAAGTTAACTGGGAATAGGGGCAATGACTGGAAGAGGCAGAACAACGAGATGGGTGTGCGCTATGGTGTTGACCACACTTCGTCAACTACCCATAGCAGTACACCCCCATTTGAAAAAATGGGATTCGTCATGTTCGACGTGGTTGCGCCATTCAGATTCCATCATCCAATTTCGATCGACAGTTTTTATAATGATGTAAACCCATTCTGCATTTTATGATGTAAATGATCTATGTAAGAATGAGCGAAAACATTCATACATTACACAAGTGACAATATCTGTAAACTGGAACATGAAAATGACACTTACAAGTATAGCGAAAATCCTCCAATCATCAATGTGCAAAAATATCGAAACTCCAAGACAAAAGATAAGCTTTCCAAACATTGAAATGCCTTTAGAAATCCAATTCATCCATCAAATGGCTACCCGAAATTCTCAAGAAGAGATAGTACAATCCAAAATGTGATAAGAGAAATGAATAAGCCTCTCATATATTTATACAACCCATAAGGTTGTTCGAATAGCCTATTAGCCTAATAGCCTAATAATGCCCCTTAATAATAAAATAATGTATAATAATGACATGACTTGGTGACAAGCCCACCAAGATAGCTCCAAAACACAAAGATAACCTTCTCAAGAGGGAAAAATAGTAGATACAATGAGTCGTTGGGCCCTTGAAGAGGCCTAGTGGAGTCCAAAGTGTGCCAATGTGAGAAAATAGACTCCAAACATAATGATCAAGGGGGTGGCCCCTTGATACTCAAGTAAATCCAATGTGGTGTCCCCAAGTGGGTGAGGGGGCACAACAACATCCTCATGGGTCTCCAAGTGGATCGATAATGCTTGTATACCATATGTAAGGGCTATAATGATGATATAAGCCCTCCCTTTGTCTCCCACGGTGAGACACATCCTCATCTGGGCTCTAGAACATCTGCCAAGTGTGTGGTGCAAGTGTGAAGCCAGCTGGGAATGGTGGTCGAGGTGCATCATCCTCATCCAATAGGTGGAACACAAGCAATCAATGAATGGTGTTGATGGATCCATGACATGGCAATCTACTCTCTGCTATGGTGGAGGCCCATGGCTCTCAACGCTCACCCTACAAGTGCCAATATAACCCTTTAGAGGGCTTGGACCCTGTATAGGGAGACCAAAACCCCAAATGGAGACCATCTGCAATCCTCTATAAGATCCAATGTATCCCTTTGTCTTCCAGTACAACAAATCATTAAAGTAATCGAGTAAAAGAGCTTACAAATCATGAAATCAAATGGACACTTCATGGTGGCATTCCCTTCCATAATGGGCTTTAGCATGTACAGGTGTCTCCAAGCCTAAAGGGGGTGACATGCCCATGGTACATCCATCAAATGGTAGGTGGCATTTGATATAATGATGGAATGGAGTGGGATCAGTGGAAGGCTACAAGCCACATGCCATAGTACAAGGGTAGCTACAATAGTGGAAGCCCACACTTGGGTATATGAGTGTAGGAGAGAGCAATCATGGTACATGACTTGCCCCGGCCTTTGTTTTTCCACCCTTCTTCATATGCCTTTTTACCTTTGATTGATTTTTCTTCATAACTACTTGGGGCTTTAGGGGATAAGAGCATGGTGTGTAGGATATAGCAGTGGATACCCCCTTAAGGTGGAGCAGTTCATCGCCCACCAGGGGTTGGGACAATCATGGTTCCTTAATGATGTAAAGGGCCAATATGAGGGGCCCTAGGAACCAGGGTGATGTCCATAATGATAAAGGTAAAACTCATGTTTGGCTTTTGCCCACGTGCTAAATTTGTATGTCCAGGCCATCTCTTGAATTTTATGGTACTTTTCCTGCTGAGAGTGGCAAAATTATGCTCTTTCTTTTTCTTTTAGCTGCATCAACCCCTCGGCTTTATTCCAGGCCTGACCCAAAGTGTGGCCAAGAGGAGGGGGAAGCTAAATCCTTGTGGACCCAGTGGATAAATGTGGACCCAGTTGGGAAAAGTGATAAATGGGGTTAAAATGAGCGGAGGGGAGTGATGTATAAGGTACCGGGAAACGAGGCCACACAGCCAAAATTGGGATTTCCCATGTAGTGGCAGCCCTAAAGCTAGTAGCTAGTAAAGGAGATCCCATGGGACTAGGATACAGGGCTAACCACCAAATCGGGCAGAGGAAACAAGAGTACAGACCTAGCCTACTCTTTCTGTCGAATCCTCCCACCAATCCATGCCCAAAAGTGTCCATGATATGAAAATAAAATTACTCAACTATACCAATGAAAATTCATACCTACGGGGTCAGGAGGCACACCTTCAAACATACGATCATAATAGATGGGCAAGGGACCACATGGCTTGCTCAAGTGACAGAGATAGTGGCACATCGAGTTATCTGGTGGCTGCAAGGGGCTATTAGCTGCCGACTGAGGACCATCTAGGAGAAAAATTTTCCCCTATGGGTGTCACCCACAGATGGTGGGTAACAGGTCACATCCACCAGTCCAAGCTACTCTTCGAAGACTAAGAACTTCCCTTTCAGCAAAGGCTTGGTAAGAATGTATGTTATTTGCTCATCAATCGAAATGTGATGGTGTCTTACAGCTCCTCTCTGCAACATATCCCAAATATAGTGATATCTAAATTCAATATGCTTGGACTTGTCATGGAATACAAGATTCTCTGAAAGTCAGTTCCCACTCTTGTTACCCCAATATATCACAATCATATCTAGTATCTGTTCAAACAGCGCTTCAAAGAGCTTCCTCAACCATACTGCCTTGCAGCTAGCAATATACTCAACCTTAGTCGTGCTAAGGGTAATGAACTTCCGCTTCCTGCTCGTCCAAGATATCATGGCAAACCCCAGGCTATACAACACCCTAATGTGCTCTTCCTATCAACAATATTTTTAGCCTAGTCAGCATCAGTGTATCCATGTAGTCTCACATCTCTGGCAGTATATCTCAAACCAAGTTTGATAGTCCCATGTAAGTATCTTAGCACATGTTTAGCCGCAACCCAGTGTGCATGTAGGGGCTCAGTCATAAATTGACTCAAAGTGTTGACAGCAAAACATATGTTTGGTTGAGTGTTCACAAGGAACATCAATGCCCCAATCAACTATCAGCACTCAGAGGTATTTTCCAAATTGGGTCCCGCAGCTTCACCACATAACTTCTTGGAGTTCATCTCCATCAGTGTGGCCATGGACTTGCATTCTACCATTCCAAATATTTCCAGTAGCTTGACAATATATTTCCCTTGAAAAAGGAAAACCTCACCAAGCCCTTGCCAGACCTCTAAGCCCAGGAAGTAGTGAATCAAATCAAGGTATTTCATCTCAAATTCGGAGACCAGCTCCCTTTTACACTCAAGAATAAGAGACTCTCCACCTAATCAAGAATAAATCATTAACATATAATACCAAAATCAAGGGCATATCTTGGACTACTTTGAAGTAGAGGTTCGGGCCAGCAATACTTCTTGTAAAACCAAGTTTCATCAAGTAATTATCAATGCAGGCATACCAAGCCCTAGGGGCTTGCTTTAATCCATAGAGCACTTTCTTCGGCCTGCACACATGAGTCTTTCTGTCCTACTCGTCAAAGCCTTGTGGTTGCTCAACATATACTTCTTCCTTGAGAATGCCATGTAGAAATGCGGTCTTCACATCCATTTGGTGAAGTGACCATCCTGGCTAGCAGAGAGAGCAACGTTAGATTGAATGGTAGTATAGCGAGCAATGCGCAAAAATGACATCAAAGTCCTCTCCCTCTTTCTAGGAGAAACCTTTAGCCACAAATCTTGCCTTATATTTCTTGATACAACCATCCGCACCATGCTTAATCTTGTACAACCATTTAGAAGTCACAACAGACTTCCCTTCAGGTCTTGGAACCACTTCCCATATATCATTCTTCATAATAGATTCATATTCTTCGGCCATAGCATCCATCCATAGTTTTCTTTCACTGCTTCTTCAAAGGTGTGTGGTTCAACTTGTATAATGTTGCTTGTTGCTACAACATATCAGTGATATCGGCATGGCGTCTTACTTTCCCTAAAGGTTCCTCATGTAGCAACATGTCTCTCAACTTCTTGTAAAGTGTCACGAAGCCATAGTGGTCTTTTCCTGGCAGGAGGATCACACGGAGGGGGGTCCAAGGGGTCCATGGGTTCCATGGGATCATCAACAACATCACTATCCAACTCAGGCATAGGAGACTATTCTTGTTCATCCATGGCATTATCCTTTCTTTCAACACAGATAGGGGGAGGAGTGTCCCTTGCTTTCCGAAGTGCAGCGTCTTCATCAAATGTTACATCCCTGCTAAAATTTATGTTCCTTTGACCAGGTACATATATTCTTTAAGCTTTAGGATTTTCACAGTAACCGACAAATGTACATTTCTTTCCTAAAGCTTCCAGCTTGTTCCTCTTGTCCTATTTTGAACATAGACAACAATATTTGCAGCTTCTCCCCATAGAAACTTCGATAGCTTTTGATCATGCAACATAGCTTGAACAGCCTCCATGATGGTCATGTTCTTTCTTTCAACCACTCCATTTTGCTCAGGGTTATAAGGTACGATGGTCTCTGCCTTGATTCCTGCTTTCTTGCAAAAGTCAATGAACTCATTTGAAATAAATTCTCCTCCATTATCAGACCTGAAAATTTTGATCCTTTTTCTGTGAAAAATCCTAGATCTAACAATCTCCGGAATCCTACTGCAACCAGCTGAATCTATTTCACCTACTTTGTAAATTACATTACAAAATTATTTCAAATTACTTCTTGAGATATAGAAGTAAATTACTGAAGCAGCCTAGACTTAATTAAAGATGATTCTGAAACAAGGAAACCGAGCAAAGAAAATTAATCACATAGGACACCTTTATTTTGGACGAAAGTCCTCGGAAAACCCCAATGTGGGAAAACCGGTGCAGCAGATCTTAGGGTTTGATTTTATTAAGCAGTAACAAATCCTGAATACATCTCTAAAGACCTCAAGGGTTATTCAGTTATAGAGAAAGAAATACTGGCAGAAATATTTGTGAGATTACCTCACACAATCACTGAAAAATCCTGGTTGATCCGGTCACTGGATGAGGTGCCCCTGGCAGGCTCTATGCTGCCACTGCACAAGCCCTACGTCACCCTCTCTAGGCACTGTGTCACCTAGCTAGAAGATCGATCTGCAGCCTGGAATCACTATTCTCATCCTCCCGGTCTAACACACCGGCTCCTGGGATTCGAAACTAATTCTTCTGCAAAATCTTGGATTCTCTCTGACCCTCTACGCTGCAAGATCGATCTGCAGCCTGGAATCACTGTTCTCAACCTCTCGGTCTCACACACCGCCTCCCGAGATCTGAAACTAATTCTTCTGCAAAATCTCAGATTCTCTCTGACCCTCTACGTTGGCTTTGCGTCAGCCTCTGCATGAGAGTTGATGGATCACTCTCTGCCTCTCTCTGTTGATGACTCTCCAGCTGAGAAAATCACTCTCTCTCCGGAAGCTATCTCTGCCCCTCTCTACGCTGGAATCACTTAGATCGATTTCTCATCTTGATCACTGCTCACTTCAGAAATTTCAATCTCTAGATTCACTCGATGTATCTTTCCAAATGGCCCTCAAACCTTCCTTTATAGCCTTCTCGTTGAGACATCAACGACCAAGATTAGATCTCTAATCAATGGCTAAGATTATAACTTGACTTGATCTTCGTTTTTTCTAGATCATTTACACTCTGTTTTATAAATACCCTTTAATTATTTGATTTCCCTAAGTTTAGACTTAGGATCCCCATTAAAATAATTAATTTTTACAATAAAACATATTCCGAGTAGAATTTTCACAAACGGTTTCTGGGTTCTTTGGAATACATGTGCCTAAGCCTCTCCATAAATTTGGAGACTTAGAGCACTTCCGATGCTACCAAAAATCAACATTTCCCGATTTGATTCTCTATCAGGGCCTTGAAGTCCTTGAACATGTCAAATGCTCGGTCCTTGTGCTTCAAGAAGAAAATCCATGTCTTGCGAGAGAAGTCATCCACAAAGATTATGTAGTATAGGTAGCCACCAAGAGATGCCATCGGCATGGGTCCACATAAATTAGAATGTATTAGTTGTATTCTATTTGTTGTGTTCCTACTAGAAGGCAATGGTCCCTTCATCCTCTTTCCACTTGCACATCCCAGACAAATTCCATCATGATTTGCTTGAACCTCAAGCATTCTAGAAACTATCCTCCTTACCTTAGGCAAGGCATCATAATGAAGGTGAGTGAATCTTCAGTGCCACAGCTCACATTGATGTTTATTATCATGGACTAAAGCTCGGATTGGTCTCCCATTGACTTTATAGAGGCATTCAATTCTTGATCCCAAAGTGAAGGTATTCCTTAGGCGAGATTCCCTTGGCCAAGTAAGGACCTTTCCACTTATAAAGGCAACTTTCATTCCTTTGTCCTCCAAGGCAGATATAGACACAAGATTCTTTTTCAACCCCAGCACATACAGAACATCCTATAGATGTATAATTTGACCATAATCCAAATGAAATGAGACAGAACAAAGTCCCTTCACAGGATAAGTAGAATTGTCCCCAAGAAACATCTTCAAATTTGTTTCCCTGTCAACCAGGTTTGAGAGGAATTCACGATAACCAGTGAAGTGTCTAAAAACCCAACTATCCACCAACCAACTATTGAACAAATCTGGAGGAGAGGAACTATAAAGAGCATAAATAAGAAAATATTCAGATTGAGTAGCAGCTGCATAATTTTCATACCTTGGGTTCCTTGATCCCTTTTGAGGACGGTGGCCTTCTTCACGAGAAGTAGGACATTCTCATCTTCTTATATCATTGAACATGTTGTTGTTGAAGCCACAGTTGTTGTTGTAGGACCTAGGAGCATTTCCATTTTCCGGATAGTCTTTGACAAAATGACCATACTAATGGCATTTGAAACATTGAATTTCGTCCTTTCTAAATCTTCTTTGAGAGTCCCTGGATGTTGGTGTTGGATTTCTTGAATTAGATGATCCTCCTCGTCCTTTCCTCTTCTTGTCTTGAGCAACAAATGGAGTGGATTCTCCTTCTTCATGCTTTTGAATTCTGTTGAAATTTGGTTACCGGAGGACAGGTGGTTCCCTAAGGCTTTGATCTTTGGCCTAGGGAAAAGTGTCCAAAAGAATTTAATTTTTCTCCTAAAGTGACTTTATAATTTTTATGAGGATATCCCTTTAGAAATCATCTTGGTCTCCTCTTGAGTGCACTTGCCAAATAGCCCATCAAATGAAGGGAACTTGTCATTGTTGCTAATGGTGGTGATGTATGTTTCCCAAATCAGTGGAAGACCTCCATGGGCAATTAAATCCAGCCCTCTGTCAGATGTAATCTCTCCAGCAGACAACAATTGATCCTTGAGTTCGGATATCCTCATGAAGTATGACTACACAGTTGTTAATTTTGGGCAACTAGGTCCAAACTCCATGTTGCACTACTCATATGATGATGGTCATATTTTTGTTGGATTCCTCTTTTGGAGAGGTGCAAGATTGATCTAAAGATCATCTTGATCGAATGAGCAGAACATTGATTTTGAATTTATTTTCCACATGTGCAAGGTCGGCCAGATTTATCCCACATGCCTAAGAGATGTGTCACACACCCTCATTGATGAATATAAATTAGAGAGACTTGGACGTCATTTTCTCATCATCTCATCACACATTCTCTCTTTGTGATTTGATTGGTTCGATAGCCTTTGGAGGCCCTTTTTCTTCTCACACGTGTGGAGCGAAGTTGTTGTTTTCTGTGTTGATCTATTTAGGGCTTTCTGTTTTCTGCGCTGATCTATTTAGGGCTTTTCTGTTGCAACATTGACCAGTGTTGACCGTGGTCAACCCTTGGTTGTTTGACCTCCATCTTCTGTAAAAATTCTGATTTTAGGAGGCCGTACAGCTAGGCACTAAAATCGAGGAATTCTGGGCTATTTGACCAAAGCCCTAATTTGTTGTGTTGAATTTTCTGAAGCTACCTGCATTGACTTTTCTGCGTTGTCCCTGGTTTGATTTGCGTTGACTCGTGATGAGCTGCCTTTGAGGGCTGTGGGTGTGACACATGAAAGTGTTGGCTGACCAAGAAAGACTTTGTTGGTTGAAGCATCCTGCTGACCGTCATAATGCCACAATATCTCATATCTTTGTTGGACAAAAGGAATTGTAAATCTGATTTGTATTTGGCTTGACTTCTATTGATCTACTATTGTGTTCTATCATCATTTTGCTTTCAAGTTTATGTGATTGTTATTTTGTAATGGGCCTATGAAATATTGAAGTAAAAGTGCATCAAGCATAGAACACCATTGTTATCTAAATTTAACATGGAATCAGAGCTGAGGTGAAGACAAAGTCCAAGAGTCCAAGCTGGTGTTAGAAGCTATCTCTGAAGGAAGAAATCCCATCAAGGACAAATGGCCTCCTCAACCTACAAGGGTTTCAAGGCTGATGATAAAATGACTGATAAGTTTGATTATCATGCATGGAAGATATCCTTGGATTTGGCACTAGAAGATCAAGATGTCATGGACTATGTACAGGGGAATATTCAAGAGCCTCCATCAAATGCAGTTGCTGCCACGAAGACAAAGTATAGAAAAGGGGAAATCAAAGCAAAGATGATTATCAGGGATTCTATTCATAAGCACTTAGTTGCTTACATTTCTGAGCTGAAGACATCTAAGGAGATGTATGATAAGCTGGTGAGCATGTTCAGTCCTAGCAATGCTAATCAAATCCTCTTCTTCAAGAATCAATTGAAGAATATCAAGAAGGGTAAGGATGAATCTATTCAATCCTATTTTATGAGGCTCACTGAAATCAGGGATAACCTCCTAGCTATTGGGGAAGCATTATCTAATCGAGAGATGGTTCTTATTGCACTTGGAGGTCTCCCCCGTGATTAGCATGTATTTAGTACCACTATTCTCAATAATAATGTGATTCCTGATTTTGATGAAATACTGACGAGATGCACTCAAGAGGAAACAAGAAAGATGGAGTATGCCTCTAATGGTAATGGAAGTGACCCTACTGCGTTCGCCGCTCATGCAAAGAAGAAGAACCATGGTAGCCCGAAAAATCAAAACCATGGTAGAGCAGGGCCCAAAGGAAGGAAGGGAAGATGTTACACTTGTACCAAGACTGGTCACTAACCATGGTGGCCCGAGAAATCAAAACTATGGTAGAGCGGGGCCCAAAGGAAGGAAGGGAAGATGTTACACTTGTAACAAGACTGGTCACTGTGCAAGAGAGTGCCCTAATAGAAGGGACTATCCCAGGGATGATGAAAACAACAACTCGAGAAGGAATGGCAAGAACAACAAGTTCCAAGGAAAAATTAACACTCCCTCTGATCGTAATGGAAATGGGCAACCTTTCAAGAGGTCAAGAAATTCCAAGTACGATGAGTCTAATGTTTTTGATAATAAGAGAAACGATTTTATTCTTGTATCTGCCCTCTCTGTTGCATCTCCACCCAACACCCTGAATGTCTAGTTAATTGATAGCGATGCTTCAAGGCACCTCATTGGTTATAAAGAAGCCCTTTCTGAGATACTAATCTGGAAATTATCCTTGGAGATAATGCCACCTATCCCGTGAAAGGGACAAGGACTGTGACCCTCCATTTATCTCAAGGTCAAGTCATATGATTACAAGATGTGTTGTATGTACCTAATTTGAAGAAGAACCTTGTGTCAATTTTGGCAATGGAAGACAAAGGGTTCAAGGTGGCATTCGTTGATGGAAAGGTACTTATCTGGAAGAAGAACTTCAAGGAATCTCTTTCTATTGGTTTTAGAGTTGATACACTCTACCAAGTTGGAGGAAGTCCATTGGGGGCTATGACATATGATCTAACTCTTCAAACAGAGTTATGGCACCGGAGGTTTGCACACCTTAATTACAAAGCCCTTCCCAAAGCAAGGAAGGTGGTGACAAGGATGCCCGAATTTAGAGATGATCATGAAGGTATATGTCAGGGTTGTGCCGAAGGGAAGCATACAAGGGGACCATTCCCCTCAAGTGTCACAAAGACAATTGATATCTTGCAATCGATACATTTTGACTTATCTGGTATGTTGTCTGTGACATCCTTGGGAGGATGTTCCTATTACATGACTTTTACAGATGACTTCTCCCGCAAGACCTGGATATATTTTTTGAAGAAGAAGGACGAAGCATTCAAATGAAACTGAAATCCGTACCTTCAAGGCCTTGGTGGAAAATCAAACCGAGAAGAAAATCAAAGTTTTGAGGACCGACAATGGTACCGAGTATGAGTCAAATGAGTTTAATGACTTTTGTAGAGAAGCTGGCATTAAGAGGGAGACCACAACTACGTACACTCTTGAGCAAAATGGTGTTGCTGAAAGAAAGAACAGGACCATTGTGGAAGTTGCTCGCACCATGCTATGTGACCAAGGTCTTCCGAAGTTTCTATGGGGAGAAGTTGCGAACACTGTTATGTATGTTCAAAATAGATGCCTGCATTCCGCTTTGGGCTCCAAAAATCCCAAAGAAGTCATCTCTGGTAAGAAACCTGATGTTTCTCATTTTAGAGTTTTTGGTTGTCCTATTTACTTACATGTGCCAGAAGAAAAGAGAAGCATGTTGGATGCTTCTGGAAAGAGGGAATGTTTGTGGGCTACAGTGAAACTTCGAAGGCATATAGAATCTATGTGCCTGGTCAAAGAGAAGTGGAGATATGCCACGATGTCACCTTCGATGAAGATGTTGCCCTCAAGAAAGTGAGAAATCTTCCTAGCTCCAAGGAAGACAAAGAAGATGAAGAAGAAAGAAAGCAAAAAGAGCCAAAGGATGACCTGATGCCCGATGTTGAAGGACCTATGGATCCCATTGATCCACCTCCTTCAAATAAGAGAAGACCCTCATGGCTTAGGGATACTCTTGAAGATGCCGAGAGACATATTGCCCCAAGGGGAACATTCCATGAAAGCAAGAAGTCAAAGAGATACCAAGGGTATCTGGCAGCCATGAGTATGATAGTACCATCTGAGCTTGGAACATTTGAAGAAGTCGTAAAGCATCAAGTTTGGAAGGATGCTATGCACGAAGAGTATGAGTCCATTATGAAGAATGATGTCTGGGAAGTGGTCCCGAGACCGAAGGACAAATTTATTGTCACCTCAAAATGGCTATATACAATCAAGCATGGATCTGATGGAAGTGCTGAAAAGTACAAGGCAAGATTTGTTGCTTGAGGCTTCTCTCGAAAAGAAGATAGATTATGATGATATATTTGCACCTATGGCCCGCTATACCACCATTTGATCTATTATTGCCCTTGCTGCTACGCAAGGATGGAGTCTACATTAGATGGATGTGAAGACCGCTTTTCTGCATGGATCTATAAAGGAAGAGGTGTATGTGGAGCAACCTTTAGGGTTCAAAATCCGAGATAGAGACACCCATGTATGCAGGTTGAAGAAAGCCCTCTATGGGTTGAAGCAAGCCCCCAAGGCTTGGTACGAGAGGATAAATAGCTACTTGAGGAAGTTGGGTTTCACTCGAAATAATGCTAATCTGAACCTTTATTTTAAGGTTGATATAGAAAGGCCTCTCATTTTGGTTCTCTATGTGGACGATCTCTTCCTGATAGGTGCTGACCCTCTCATTCATCAGTGTAAAAGGGAGCTAGCTTCCGAGTTTGAGATGAAATACCTAGGACCGATGCACAACTTCCTAGGCTTAGAGGTCTAGCAGGGGCCAGGCGAGATTTTCCTTTCTCAAGGAAAATATGTCGTGAAGCTACTGGAGAGATTTGGTACGGTGGACTGTAAGTCTGTGTCGACACCGATGGAACTCAACTTTAAGAAGTTGAGTAGAAATGTTGTTGGGCCCGTGCTAGCAAATCCTACCAAGTATCGACAACTCGTGGGAGCCCTGATGTTCTTAGTAAACTCCCGTTTGGACGTATGTTTTGCAATGAACACTTTGAGTCAACATATGGTTGATCCTCATCAGATTCACTGGATTGGTGCCAAGAATCTATTGAGATATCTTCGGGGCACAATCAACCATGAGTTGAGATACATTGTCGGGAGTTTGAGACTCCATGGATATACTGATGTCGATTGGGTTGGCAGTGTGGTGGATCGCAAGAGCACATCTGGATGTTGCTTCACCTTGGGGTCTGCTTCGATATCTTGGATGAGCAGGACGCAGAAGTCAGTGGCTTTGAGCATTGCTGAGACCGAATACATTGCAGCGAGTATGGCCTGTTGTGAAGCTATTTGGTTGCGAAAGCTCTTTAGTGAGTTGTTCGGGAATGTGTTAGATACCACCGTTATCCTTTGTGATAACCAGAGTGGGATTCGTCTTTCTGAGAATCCCGTGTTCCACAATCGATCCAAGCATATTGATATCAGGTACCAATTTAACCGAGATATGGTACAGCGAGGCGTTGTAAGGCTCGATCATATAGGAACTGATGAGCAAGTCGGGATATTCTCATGAAGCCCTTGGGGAAGGTCAAGTTCCTAACCTTCCATGAGAAGCTTGGAATCGTGGAAAGACCCTATTCTGAGGGTCCTGCTTGAGTTGGACTATGAGCTTTGGGAGCTCCAGGGGGCTTGGGGATAGCTTCTTGGAGCTATAAGCATATACGGGGCTAGGCTTGTCAAACCTTGTTGTGCTTCTACCCCACCGTTATGATATTGAGTTGGTTCGCCTCTCTCTGATCTGTGCCCCGCACGTATCCTACTCATGGAGTTTTAGACTCATGGGAAGTACCTCTCATTTGGCCAATGAGGTGGGAAATGTGGATAGATACCATATCAAGACCGATGGACACATCGGAGAATGTCGTACTCTCTATGTTTAGGATGGCACGTGCCCAACACCTTGATCTGGGATCAAGTATGATGAGGTTTTATCCTCTAAACTAACTCTGAGTCAGTAAACTAACTTCAGGTTAGCATGAGACTCTTTTGAGTGCGAGAGAGGTTTTTACCTCTAAGCTGACTTTGGGTCAGCTGTGTGTGATGTCTGTGTGACTCACCTTTTGTCCTGAAATAAAGAGCCAGCAAAGCAAGTTACGGCGAGATGACGCACAATGTTTGGTTTGGTACATGATGGATGGCACTTGTGGACAGATGGAGTTCTCCCTAGTTGAGAGGGAGTGTTAATTTTGGGCAACTAGGTCCAAACTCCATGTTGCACTGCTCATATGACAATGGTCAAATTTTTGTTGGATTCCTCTTTCGGAGAGGTGCAAGATTGATCAAAAAATCATCTTGATCAGATGAGCAGAACATTGATTTTGAATTTATTTTCCACATGTGCAAGGTCAGCCAGATTTATCCCACATGCCTAAGAGATATGTCACACACCCTCATTGATGAATATAAATTGGAGAGACTTGGAGGTCATTTTCTCATCATCTCATCACACATTCTTTTTGATCTGATTGGTTCAATAGCCTTTGGAGGCCATTTTTCTTCTCACACGTGTGGACCGAAGCTGTTGTTTTCTGCGCTGATCTGTTTAGGGCTTTCTGTTTTTTGCGCTGTTCTGTTTAGGGTTTTTCTGCTACAACATTGACCAGCGTTGATCGTGGTCAACCCTTGGTCGTTTGACCTCAATCTTCTGCAAAAATTCCGATTTTAGGAGGTCGTACAGCTGGGCACTAAAATCAAGAAATTTCGGGTTGTTTGACCGAAGCCCTAGTTTGTTGCGTTGACTTTTATAAAGCTGCCTGGGTTGACTTTTCTGCGTTGTCCCTCGTTTGACTTGCATTGAATTGTGATGAGTTGTCTTTGAGGGCTGTGGGTGTGACACATGAAAGTGCTAATTGACTGAGAAAGACTTTGCTGGTTGAAGCATCCTGCTGACTGTCGTAACGCCACAATATCTCATATATTTGTTGACTTGACCTCCCAAAACAAGTCCAAAACAAGTCAAACAAATTCAAACTCTTCCAAGTCAATGTTGGTCAAAACAGTGCCAAACAAAAAGTCAACATTGGTCAACAAAAGTGCCTCTCTCTCCTTCACGAGTGTGAACTTGGACCTACAATTTTCATGCTTGAGCGAACCAATCAAATGAAGAGATGATGTGATGTGAGATGGCTCAAAGAGATGTGATCTTAGATATATTTATATATGGTTGATGAGGTCGAATTCCCTTGCCCAAGCCGACTTGTACTCTTTGTGTAGTTATGGTTCCATATTAAAAAAATATTTTTTCTTGTGCAATTTAAATTCTTGCAAGGGCTACTAGGGTCTCCATAGGATGAGGAGGGCTTCCCCAAAGAGGGAATTTCTCCCTGAGCTGTCAAATTTCAAGAATACCCTCCATTAGGCTAGAACACAAACACACAATTTTAGGTATATACATACCACAGACACATGATTGAGAATATTACAATTTAATTGTTCCCCTAGATACTCTTAGAGAACATAATACCAATGGAGGTAGTGTGTAGTATCTCAAACCATTACATTACCCTAGTTTTTACATTATCCAATAACCACATAAATATAGTGGTAAGCAATTATGTTGCTGATTGAATGTTAGGTTTCACGTATTAGCTATTATCTAGGTGGCAGGTTCTCTACGCAAGTTGACCAAGTGGGTCTAGTGAACACATTGCTAGATTAACTACATTGTTTTAAAGAGGACTAGTTATATTGGAATCACGATTGTCGTTAGACCAAAACCCGTAGGCATTAGTCTCCACTACAATCACCAAAGTTAGGATCCACAAGAGGCAGTTAGTCCATGTCACGAAACACACGAGGAGCATTGAACCCAATGTCCAACAATCTCCCCCCCAACGCGAGCCGAGTGAGTTTCAAACTCGAGACCTGCTGCTCTAATACCAATTGTTGGAAATACTGAGAGGGAGGTGAATCAGTATTTCTTTTCAATTGTTAATTTTACCAGTTAGATCAATTACATTTAGAACACAAAATGAACAATGATGGAATAGATACTTTTATTAATTTCTTCTTTACAATAAGTAAAGTACAATAATGATATAGGGCTCCAACCCTAGATGAAGACTCCAATCTTCCAGGCTCCAACCTATATTGTGCCAAGCACCGACTTGGTCTTTCCAAGGCTCCAACCTTGTCAATTTGAGGCACCAACCTCTAGGGCTCCAACCCTATCTCTGCTACAGGCTCTGACCTGGTTTCTTGAGGACTCAAATCCTCTAGGGCGCCAACCCTATCTTCCAAGGCACCGACCTTGTCTCTATGAGGCTCCAACCTCCTGCTTCATTTTTTCAAGATATATTTGGTTATACTCCACGGCTCCCAATGTCTTCTTCAACAAGCACTAACAATCTTCAGCTTACTCTTCACTGTAGGCTACACATCAAGTCATCAACGACAACCTTTTCTTCGTATGAAGGTGTCTCCGCTGCTCTTCATCATACCTAAACAATTTCTCCAAGTTACCTCATGATGTCGTCAGCGATGCATCATGATAACAATATCTCCAAGTTCAGTTTCAAAGTGTCTTCACAAGATGCTCCAAGATGTTGTCGAAGTGCGCCAAACAGATCTTCAAAACAACATTCCTTCAAGAGGGGCTTCAAACCCAAAGCCCAATCAAGAAATGCACAATGTATTTAATCGATCCAAGTATAATCTTCAAGTCTTCAATCTGCTGTCCCAAGAATTCTTCAAGGGTGTCTTCAATAACCCTTGCCCAAGTAAGATATCTCTCCAAAATTCTTTCAAGGAATGGTCTTGAATGTTTCCAAAGTATCTCCACAGTCACCGGACTATCACAGGTCAATAAACTCAGACCCAAGATTCAATCTACCCATGAGAAATGATACTTCACCCAAGTTCTAAGTCAATGCACCTTCACACAAGGTGAAATCACCACAAGGTAATTGTCTGAGCTTTTATGCCATCACAGGTTTGAGGCACTGTCCACGAAACTGAGCAGATCTGAGCCTAAACTAGGCCTCTTCCACAGCAATGTTCACTGGTCCGAGTTGGTATATAAATCAGCAATCTTGTTACATTATCACAGTCAAATGACAGTCCATTGTTGACCCTTCAAATCTAAGTTCTGTGGTAAGTTCTCTCACTATTCCGAACTCCAAATCTGTGCTTTGAAGAGACTTTAAACAGTGATCCAACCTGTCCATAGTTTAGGTCTCCAAGTTGTTCAAAGCAAATAAGCTAGACTTTGCAATGGTCAATAAATAAATGTAGCCCGAGTGCCTTGAATATTGCACTGATCTATCAAAAATGAGCTGCACCAAGACTTATTACAGCAAGTCCGAGGTATTCTTGACTGCCTGTAGCTCTCCTTTAATTATTTGATCTATAACCCAATCAAAATTTAGCCCAAACTATTTTTTTCCTACTCCTCGGCCTCCTGTAGTATTTCTGTGATGATCACCAAAATTGTTGGAGGAGAAATGCAGTTTGGACTATATATATATATATATATATATATAGTGGAAGAAGTCAATATTGGAATCATGTTCTTCAATGGAGCTACTTCTGAGAGATGATCTATCGAGAAGGATGAATGTCCATGGGTGACTCATCAAAGATTTCATAAGGATCACTCACGGATCACTTTTTGCAAGAATACTCAAGAATCACAAACTCCCCTTAATTGTATGCATGGTCTCTTTTTGGCAGGGTTTCACCATCAAATACTCAAAATATCAAGGATGACTTCATCTAGTTAACAACATGTGTTATTCGCTGAAGTGTTCAAGAGACTTCTGGATTCAACTTGCTTCCTTCTCCATACTTGTGTAACTTTCTTCTCTGACATGGTTCTAGCTTGTGCAAGGGCCCAATTCAAGTTACAATCACGTGCCATATGTCCAATGTTATGGCAATTGAAGCACTCTATCTTGTTCATGAATAAGAAATCATGACTTCTTCTTGAAAAATTGCTTCTAGGAGATTGACGGGGACCATTGTATTTGTCTTTGTGATATGCCCTACAATATTTTGCCATGTGCCCAAAGTTTGTACAAGAATAGCAATATCCAAGAAATATACTTTGGTACCTAGGAGATGAAGAGTTCCTTAAAGTACTTCTGAAGTCCTTTTGCCATGGGATTCTTTTATGATATTCATTTCCTTTTGTATTCTTGACATCATCTACAAGTCTCCTTGGAGTAGGATTTCTTCCATTGTTGTCTTGACTTTTGCCTTTGCTGGAACTGGAAGTATCATTTCTTCTTGGCTTCCTCACATCCTTGTTGTTTGAAGCATTAGGGATTGCATCATTCTTGTTTGAAGATTCGCCTACATAACCAAGACCCGATTTATCAAGAGGAGATCTTTGATGACTCAAGATGTCATCTAGGGTTTGGGAGCTCTTCAGGATTTTGTTTAGATGATCAACTTCATTTTTAATGATATCAATTTCTTCTTTCATTTGCTTGCATTCTTCATCCTTCTTTGATAGATCGATCTCCATTTCTTCCTTCATCTTGGTTGCTTCACATGATTGGGCCTTGAGAAGATTGATATCTAATTTTAGTTTGAGGATTTCTTCATGCTTTTCTTCTAGTTGGCATCTCATGGTGTTTCTCTCCTATTTTGCTTCATCAACTTGTCCTTCTGTGAATGCCAAAGTTTCCATCACCTTCTCGGCTCCTTGTGCTTGTTTCCTTGCTTCTTCTAGTTGAGATCTAAGAGAAGAGACTTCTTCCTTGTATTGACCAATCTCTGCTTCAAGATTGTTCAAGCTCTTAATTCTTTGTTCAAGGTGGCTTGACAAAGTTTCTTCCCTTTTCTTTGCCTTATCCAATTGATTTGTCATAGATACGACTTCTTCATAATGCTTTCTTTTGTTTTGATGAAATTCCTCTTTAATTTTGGCAAGCTCCTCATCTCTTTCTTGTACTTGAAGCTTGACAAAGTCAACTTCCTTCCTTATCTTGTCTTGGTTACCATCTTGTGCTTTCTTCTTTAGTTCCTCATTTTCCTTTTTCAAACTGTTAATCTCTTCCATGGAAGCCATAAGTTTATTCAGGAGATCTTTTGCAAAGTCTTCTTTATTCTCTTCATCTTCTAGGTCTTCTTTAGCCTTGTTGTAATCTCTCTTATCTGCAGCTTCCTTGATGGATTCTGGACTTCTTTTTTGTTTTCCATCATCTTCTTGACCAGAGATCATTATCAACACTCCTTTTGAGTGAAGATCATGAAGTTTGTCCCATATGACTTTTGCTGACGAACATTTTTCAAAATTGGCCTTCACAGAATTTGGTAACCCATTCAAAATTGCCTTCATTGCTCTTGTATTGTACTCCTTGGATTCTTCGTCCATCATGTCATTAGTAATCACTGATTTCCAAACTTCAATTCCTTGAGTCTTCAAGAAATTCCTCATTCTTGCCTCCCATATATCAAAATTTCCATTGAACAATGGAGCCTTCGCAAATTGATTGACTTCAATTTCGATGGTTGAGGGAGACACATCTTTAGGAGGATTGGAGACTTTCTTCCTTGGCTTTGCCATTTGTGTTCTAATGATCAACCTTCAAGCTGTTAGGCTTTGAGTGAAGGTACTAGCTCTGATACCAATTGTTGGAATCCCGATTGCCGTTAGACCAAAACCTGCAGGCATTAGTCTCTGCTACAATCGCCAGAGTTAGGATCCACGAGAGGCGATTAGTCCATGTCACGAAAAACACGGGGAGCATTGAACCCAATGTCCAACATAGTTCATCTTAAATGCAGTATATGATTGTCAACAATCTAAAAGAGAATATAGCATCAAACGAAATTCAAAAGAATATTGTACTTACTAATACTGAAGCTTCATAATACAAAATCTAACAGCATTATATTCTATGGTGAACAGCTAAGATATTTAGTGCATTCATTAGAATAGTTATCTGAAAATGCTTAGTTAGTGCATACTCTTTGACAATATATGACAGAAATCAATTGGATATTTCCTTTAGGCAACTAATATGTCAAGTTCTAAGTAATTCTAGTCATTTGATAGCTTTCCTTGGCTTAGAGACAACGTTGAGGCAAGCAGAAATGTAGGTTAGCATAGAAGAACTACCAAGTGACATCAACATCATTTGTTAAAACAGAAACTTTTATGTGCAGCGTATATTTTCGATGTTCTTCAGACTGTATATAAAAATTTCAGTCAACCCACTAGCCCCTTTACTTTGTCACAAAGTTCAACTTTATAATAACAATATGAATAAAGAGATAAATATAACACAGAAAGAATAAACAAGTTTCCAAAACAAATTAGTTGGTCAGTTGCAAAAACTCCTTTGTTTCCATATGGCATATACAAGAATCGTAGCTAGAACTATAATTTACCAAAAAGTATCCATTTGAGTTCTAACAACAAAATAGATGTTTAGGTCATACAGAAGGTTAAAAGCTCTACCTGTTGGAGTGTCTTCACAGCTCGTTCATTTGCAGCTTGATATTTTTCAACCTGGTAAAAGAAACAAGATTATGGAAACTTGCTGAAAACATTTTGGATGAGACTCTACATATTACTTGACATTTCAGTATATTATGGAAACTTACTGAAAACATTTTGGATGAGACTCTACATATTACTTGACCATTCTGTATCCATCATTATTCTCAATTATTAATTCTAAGCATTACATAAGATAGAAAGCAACAAAGTTGAAAAGGCAATAATAAAACATTTTCTTTCTTGTTCATATCAAGATAGTTAATTTCCTTCAAACTCTTGAACTACTTAGATGAATAACTGAACAAGGTAACTAAAACTGAAACCAGATTTACTTTCACCAAGATATAGACTTCATTGACATTTTATAAGCAGCGGAATAAAACACCAGAGATAAAAACACAATCACAGAAAATTGACATGCTTGTTTACCCAGGAAACCCAAAAGGGAAAACATGTTATCTTTGTTGTGGTATTTTATTGATTGTTCTTGAGCAATTTGATCTATTACAAAGCAATCTGTCTCTGAGAAATTGTTATGCTTCTTCTCACAAATCTCAGTTGATACAATTGATCTCGGCTTGCCTTGATCACTGCTTGATCTCGGCTCTCTAGCACACAACAATTCCTCTGTTGAATAGCCTTGACTTGCCCTGCAAATTCCCAGATCCTGCTCCTTGATCTTTGTGCACAGGAGCCCCTATTTCCTTGTGCACTAGGTCCCTATTTCCAAGCGCACAAGAGGCTCCCGTGCACAAATCTGCCCCTATTTCTAAGCGCACAAGTCCCTATTTTCTTGCGCACTGGAGGCTCCTATTCTCTTGCGCGCTTGTGACTTCCTACTTAGGACACACACTCCTCAAATTTGCACGCAATCTCCTAAATCCTTACGCACTTGTAATCTTTTATTTCTTAGGACACAAGCTCTCAAATCTGCGCTCTTCACAATCAAAGATGATCTCACAAACTCATGAACTGTCTTATGAATTCCTGTGCCTTCTTCCTTCTCTTTATAGACCCAATTCGAGCATGCCAGTGGCCTAGCTCAATTTAGAAGCTCGAGTTATGATTGCAAGTTAATTGAGAGTTCAACTGATTCTCTCTCCAATCAACTCTTGGAGTCTCCCACCCTGCTTTTGAAAGACGAAGTAACTAACATTGGAAGTCTTAACTCGTTCTCCCTTCAAGAGAACAACCAGATCCCAGAGTCTTAACTGATTGTCTTCTGTTCTTTTCCTTTCATATTGTTTTTGAAGAGGAAGTAACTAACATTGCCCAAGACAAAGTATATGGGGAACCTTTACATTGGGAATTTAGAGATTTCAAAAGCAGGTGAGATCTGGTTGCAAGATAAGTTTAAGCATTATTGTCAAAGAGGACACAGGTTCAATCAACTCCTTTTGCACATAGAAGGACAGCAACAAAGAGGTTTTCAACTTTTCATAAATACTATTAAAGAAAATATGAGGTCTAAAATGGGCATCATAAGAAAAATCTGTGTTGATGAGTTTGAACTCTAAAACCAATAGAATTTCAAAAAATTGGGTCAACGATAAATGTTGAGTTGGATTTACAGAAGCGAAAGTTGATTGTGTCATCTTTTTATTTAGCAATATTTAACTACATATATATTATAAACCTCACCTCCTGGTTAAGATCTTCGTAACATCATCTTGAGATAAAATAAATATTCTTGAAATAATAAATACAGAGTATTTTATATTATCACTACTTTGAGTTCTTAAAAAAAAATCTCACACTAATTAAAATCATAATGAAATCACATTCAATTATATATTATAAAGACTTCTATAGATGATATATATATATATATATATATATATATATATATATATATATATTACAACTAGCAAATTTATATTATAAGGAACAAGATATATAACTAACTTATGTATTATATAACTAAGAAAAATATTATATATTATATTACATTATACAAAGAATATAACTAACTTATATAATATATTTTATAACTAACCTATATACCATATAACCAATAAGTGTTATATATTATATATAACAACAACAAAAAATAGTATGTGCTATAATAACAATGATTGTAATATAATCACAAAGATAAAATTATTATATAACTAATTTAAATATAACAAAGAATAAATAATACTATATAACCAACTAATATTATATCATTTATTGTGTGCATAGGGGATATAAACCTTTCATTATTATTTTTAACCTCCATCTCATAACTCTATACTAAACCAACTTAGTTAGCAACTATCATGAATGAGACAATGTAAATTAACCTTCAATATCTAACATCTCTTAGTTTGACATGGCATATGCTTTTACTATTTTAATATTTTCCTTGGGAGGGCCATCTTAGACCCCAAATTTACTTTAATGTGATATCTGTGGTTCAAAGACTGGGGTAGTTGATTGTCTTGGAGAACTCTTACCTGGACTCCCAAGCTCCAGGTTAGAGGCAAACCAATCTTTGTTGAATTTTGGTAGTTGCGTTCCGTATTCTTCACTACAAGTCGACCCTAAAGAAAAATGAAAAAGAAGAAATTTGAAATTTAATTTTGCCTCCAAAATGTAAGGTCAGCTCCAATTGTTTAAGTCAGTCTAGCAGTAAGAGATGTGCTATTTGGGGCACCTTAGATCAACATAATGAGTCACTCGAGCTCCTCCACTTGACACAATTCAGATCTCACCAAAAACCATCTGTTCTCTGTTTATACATGTGAAGGAGAGAGAGGAGAAGAAACCAGAAGTTTGACTTGCATTGACCAAGACTATTACTGTTCTGTTTGACCGAGATTCTGGGCAGTTGACCAAATCTGTTTTTGAGCAGTTTGACCGCAACTGACTAGGGTTTCTGAGGCAGTTATTGTTGGGCCACATTTGTTTGGTGATTTGCACGCACAAATTAGTGAATTTGGGTGCAAGGACCTTCTAGATTGGTAGCCCTTGTCACGCCTTTTCATTTGACAGGTGGCACGCCATGTGGGTCCTCCTGGTTTGAGAGATACTGATTTTTGAAGTTTGATGCCCCAAGGATGGGTTTAGCACCAGTCCCTTTGCCCCAAAAGTTTATGACCTTAACATTTCATTACGGCTCGTAAAAGAACGTCAAAACTATGATTTGATTTAGTCTAGGTCTATGTGTCCAAGCAGCCTTGAAAGAGGACACATGAAAGACAAAAAATTATATTTTAAAGTGGCTTAAGACTCCTTGTTCAGGTTGGCAATCCTCTCTCAGGTCAGCTCCCAAATTGCTGTGGCTTTTCAAAATAAAAATCTTTATTTGCTTCGGTCAACCCCAATATAGGGCCCCCTCCAAACATGTATAAATATGGCAGTCGATGGCATTCCTACAGCATCAACTCGGAGCATCTAAGGTAGCATCTAATCCAAAGCATTTCGTGAATTAAAAGGGGAGATCTGAGGAGCAGAACTGAAGCAAATAAAATGGAGAATTTCAGGACATTAAAAGCTCAGACCAAGGTTAAAGGAGCAAAGTTTTTAAGTGTCTTTTTCTGTGGATACGAAAGCTCTCTGATCAGATTTCTTAAGGGAATTCGGGCATCTGTCTACCTGGAGAAGTCCGTGAAGAAATATTGTGACTTGAAGGGTACAGATCAGGGCTAAAGGCATCTAATCTTTCTGAGAAAAATCTCGCTGTCTGAGGCAGACCTTCAGCCCTCCCTGACGCCAGTCCTGAGGTCGATTCCATATATAACAGATCTGTTTTTCTAGGCTTTGGATCCTTCCTGAGGCTTGTTTCTGTGGTTAACTGAAGATTATTTCGGCCTTTTCTGAGGCAGCTCCAAGACCAATGCTGAACTCATTTTCTGAGTTGTTTTCCATCTGATCAGAAGTAAAACTGATGCATACTTCAAGGCACTCTTGAGGCAGATCCAAGTCTTTTGTTGAGGCTGATCCAGACATCTTCTGAGGCAGTTCTGTAGTCCTTCATGAAGCAGAGTTAGACCATATAGTGGAGCAGTTCAAGACTGTTTTGAGAAGCCTTGTTCAAGACAGATTTAAGCTTGGTTGAGTTTCTATTAGAGACAAACTTAAGCTTGTTCAAGCAGCCATTGAAAAATAATGTCTAAAGGGGCAGAGTAAGGGCACCGAAGTTCTGAGGCATGGAATACATCTCTTCTTTTGATATTGAATTATGTAAGTGAGAAACATATTGCAAATTGAATATGACAAAAAGGAGACCGGAAGTAGTAAAGGGCTTAACAATATGTATGAAGCAAGGCAGTGATACTTGAACAATTTTGACCAAGTTTTGATTGACTATAATCTGAGCATGTATTGATAGAAGTTGACAGTATTTATATTGTTGTAATTGGGCCATTGTCCCTAGAATGGGAGCCCAAGAGTTTTTTTTTTTTTGTTTCTTTATCTTTTATTAAGGGTGGTAGGGTGGTGGTAGGGAAGGAAGTTGTAGCTTCCTTCAGGAGGTTGTCACCTCCTTCCAGTGGGAACTAGTAAAGTTGGGGTTGTAACTTGTAGCCCTTCAAGTTGTAGCTGGTAAATTCAGAAGTTGTAGCTTCCCTTGTAATATAAATAAATTTCTTATATATATCTTGTGTTCCTTTGATGTGATGTTATTGGTTAATGTTTTTTATACTAAATTGTAAGAATCTCCATAGAGAGGAGCCCAAATGGAGATGCTAGCTCTCTTGCTTATGAAGGGAACTCTATCTGATCACATTTTAGCTTCAACTGACCCACAAATCTTCATTTATACTTTTCTTGTTGATAAATCAACGGCTAAGATTAAATTAGACTTGATCCTCGTCACTTAGAGGCTTCTCACCCACATGTTAAATTAATTCACTTCAATTATTTAAATTATTCAAATAATTGATTATTTGAATAACTTTCACTCCGGGTGGAACTTCTCCAAAAGATTTCTAAGTCTTGGAGATCTCATGTGTTCTAGCCCCTCCACAAAGTTTCAGAGCTAGAGAACATCAGATGCTACCCAAAAATCAACAATTTTTGCTTTAGTTACAAGAGGTTTTGAAGTCATGAGATGGATTCTCATGCCCATGGTTTGATAATTACCCTTAATAGGTTGTTTTACTTTTACCATGAACTTGGTATTTTGGAGTATTTGTTCATCTCTTGATTGGTTCCTTCAACACTTCGATGATATGCTGTGCCTTATTATTAAACCTATAGTGGGGCACATGGATTGGAGGAGACTTATTGGTTGCATGTGTGGACTATTCATCTTAATCTATTGTTCACTTAATGAAGCACTCCCTTGCTCATGGCTTTTGGCACATTTATTAAGGCACAACCTCCATGCACACTTGTCTAGAGCATACATGTTCTCTTAACCATGGTTTGATATGAGTTCACATGATAGTATGTGGTTTGAGAGCACTTCATTGTTTGTATTGGAGGACATTCTATTTCTCATGCACATTCTCCTAAGGCATATCATTCATGCCATTATTTGAAGGAGATTTTACTAGGCCGCTCCACCCAATGTTTTAGAAATTAGTTGGTGGTTTTGGCACATTGTTTCTCCTTATGACATGGGTTTCAATTATTTTAATAGTAGAACATCCCCTTCCACATTCTCCTAGGTTAGCCCACTTATGGCCCATGGTTTGAGGAGATTGATGGTTTAGATCAAGGACCTAACTACTCTTTGGCACACTTGTCTAGAGTAAATTACTTATTACATGGATCTAGGACAATCCAATAAGATCTCTCTCTTGACTCCATTTTACCTAGTTTGGATTAGCACTAGTTTTGGTCCACCCATCCATCAACTTCTAAAGTTAATCATATATTTCCTAGGGAAGCCCCTTTGAGCTAGAGGAGAGACACCATAAAGTAAGAGAGGGGGCTATTGTGGTGATAGTTGGCAACCCTTCTGTAGTGCATTGAAGTGAGGGTTTGGGTGGCAACACTCGCTTTCCTGAGGTTGTATTTTGAGGCCACTTTCCTATTTTGTAACGGACAATTATACCATTGTAGATATTGTCAAGTTATGAACCTATGCAACCCAAACGTCCTCAATATTTTCCAAATCATATTGGCCTTTACCCTAGCATGATTGTTTTACTATTGACATATATACATAAGTTGTGCATTAATATCCTTGTCCCTCTCTTAATTTTAACTATAACTTTAATGAATTTTGCTCCCTTTAGTTCTTGCAATATGAATTCCCCAAAAGGTCCCTGGGATCTATCTCAATATATAGGAAAAAAAAAGAGAGCAAGAATACCATGATTGACAATGTTAAAGAAACATTAAATTCACATAAGATTGGCAATGTTTTCAAAGAAATAATGGACCATTCACATCTTCGACCCTCAAAGTTCTAAACTATAATTGAGAATCCACCATATCATCAAGAAGATAACAAACCTATATGTAAAGCAAATTTTAGCCATGTTTTAATAAAAAATATCCATCATTTTATTCATTATTTTATCTCGTTGTTCACCTAAAACACAACCCTAAACATATCGCTCCATGCACTTTCTACATTTTTGTTCAATACTTAAATATTGTTCCTATAGCAAAGGGAAATTATACCATTGTGGATATTGATCAATCCTACACATATACAATTGAAATGTATTTGATGCTTTCCATATGATATTGCCGTACTAAGTGCCCATGGGGCGTAGAAAAGACAGTGACAAGGTGTCCTGTTAAGGCACTCTATGCAAAAAAGGTCACCGGTTCGAAACTTCGTGGGCAAAAATCCAGCCATGCTAAGGGTTGGTGCAGCCAAGACCAGGTGAGATGCCTGGCTGATTCTGACGGCTTAAATGCCCCTAGGTCACAATTACTCAGGCCACAGGTTAGGCATGCCAATCATCTTAGGACTCACATTATCTAACAAACAAACAAACAAACAAAAAATATACTGCCCTACTAAGTATGAATATACTGAAGTATACTTCTTTATTATCAAGACACTCATGTTTGATGCTTAGGGCATAATTTTTTACAAAAAAAAAATTGAATACAGTCATTGTGAATAAAAATAAGCTTTCATCTTTAATTGTGCATAAAAATAAGAAAAAGACATTTGCACTTGAAATGGCACATGCAAGCAAACAATTACTTCATATAATCTCTGAAGACTTTTAAGATATATAAATTGAGCCCATAGGAGGTTGTATAGCAGCAAGCAGCAAGGTGATAAAGATTGTATTCATGCAGAGATTTGGGTTCAATACCCCTAATGTAGGTGAGGATGAGGCCAGCTGTAACAAATGGTCATTTTGATGGCATAGATATGCCCTTCATAGTGTAGCAACATGGGCAAAAGGGTAAACTGAGTCTGGTTCTCAAACTAGCATTGTCATCAAGGGTAAATCTGCAAAGTCGTATCACCTTCACTGATTTATATGGTTCTGACCTAATTGTAGTTGGAAATAGACATCTAAATATTTAAGCATGTCCCTCTGCAAACGGATGCAACAAATGTGCATTTACTTGCTTAAGACAAATAGTCCTCAAATATAATGACCTTAGCAAGCATTCGATGGCCCCACGTACTATATATCCTCCCATAAGCCCACTATTCAATACCCTCAAATTGTATGGGCTAAATGGACTGGAGGTAACGATGTCCATTGTCTATTTTGAGGAACACAATGGAACATTATTTATAAGACTATTCACTCTAGATTATTCCAAATGCTCGTAGTCACTTTTGTTCGTTATTGTCAAATACTGAGCACACCATTCTTTGAATATTGTTCTTTTTCTTATGCTTGAATTTTGAGACTACTATTCTATTTAGCAATTAGCGCAGGACAATTATACCACTGGAATGGCAGATTCTGCCCATGTATAACTCAAATGTACTCAATAGTTTCTAAATGGTATTGGTCTCTACCCTGGCATGATTGTATTGCCATCAACAATTACTTAAATTGTGCTTTAACATCCTTGCCCCTCCGTTCAGCTTTTGCTTAAACTTTACTAAATTTCCTCCGTTTAGTTCTCCCTCAATAAATTCCCCAAAAGATTCTTGGGATCTCTCAATAAATAGTTAAAAAAAGAAAAACACATGAAAGAAGAAATCAAAACAAGACATGGGAAATAAACCCTGAATTCACATAAAATTGGCAGTGTTTACAAAGAAACAAGTGACTAATCACCTCTTCAACCCTACAAAGCTCAAACTATAGTTGATGATCACCAAAATCAACAAGGAGATATCGAACCTAAATGTAAAGCATATCCTAACAATATAGTTCCTTTCATAAAATTGTTTTCCATCGTGTTATTCAAAATTTTTAATGTCATTGTTCACCTAAAACAAACCCCAACATAGCTCTCCTTGCACCTTTTTTCTTTGTTGTCAATAGTTCATATACTTTCTAAAGAACAAAATATACATAATGAGTATGATATTGATCTTCAGTTAGCTAAAATGCACTTCAATGACCATTAAACAACACAAAATTCTCATAAGAGAGGAAAATTACAGAACTTTACCCAAATTCACTAATTAGACATAGCCATATACTGCAGATGGTTAGATATTCTGCTGAGATATACTGTGAAATAAAGTTTTTTAAATTTTGTTTGGGTCGGTGAAAAAGTGGTGCTCATATTGACTCCACCCAGGTTTATGTGTCTCCAATGATAACCTCACGTTTGTGCTCTAATTGATGGATGTATCAGCGCAGAAAACAGTGGTTTACATCCAGGTGCAATTTATAGGCGTCTTTAGTGAAATAGATACCATATTCACAGCCTCTTTGTCGAAGAAACCTGAAATGAATATTGTAAGTTCGCACTTTTTCTCTGACTGAAGTAAGGTGCATTAGACACTTGATGATTGAGGTAAGGTGCATTTGGACTCCAGAGCATTCTTTGGTGATTTTTAATTTAAAAATGCATGCCATCATTGTATTGAGTTAAACAAAATCCAAAGTAGATGAAACAGAAATTGGACAATTTTATGGAACTTTGTTGCTCTCTTTGATTAGCAGCAGCGGTGAAAATAATCTACTGAAATTATGAAATTGCGAGAGGGAGGAGAAACAGGAAGAACGTACAATATCAGCGGCAGTAAACATCCAGCGCTGTCGATGGGAAGAAGTAACAAAATCCCCCATTGTGACCTTCAAAACAGTTATAAAGGAACTATCAAAATTTATCGGCTGAGCTGTCGGTATATTTCTATGGACTGTATCTTCAAAGCGCGATTTTCCTCCTTATTTTATATCTTCAAACCCTGCTGAAAATTCCTTGGACACAATGTCCGGGTTCACGAATGCTAAAACTACTTGTGCAAAAGAATCCAAGAGCATGGGAGCGAGATGCATCAGAGGGTGAGGCTTCCTTGCTCCCGGCTCCTGGCTGGTAATTGTACATAAGAAATTCCAACAATTTATATCACATTTCATTTGTGTTTTAATTTTAATTTTAATTTTTTATTTTCGACTTCAAAATATTAAACCACTATCTCCCAAATTGAGTGCATTCTCTAACCAAAATGGCTTCAAACTTGCATATTTACCATTATTTAACAATATTTTATGCATTTCCTGTTATTGGGACAAAATATTTTTTTCAATGAGTTTATTTGTGGGAGAAAGTAAGGTTCCGACGTTTAAAGTGGAATAAATCATAGTGGAATTATAATACTTTTTTTCTATTATTAAGTAGTTATTTTAACTGTCCACTAGGCTAAAGAGCCTATGGGAATGGAATTATAATTTTGTAAGAAAAATTGTGATATTTAAGGAAGAATTTTAATTGCAAAAATAGGCAAGAAATAATTTTAATATAAAATTAAAAAAATAAATAAATAAATAAATAAAATATATATATATATATATATATATATATATATATATATATATATTTTATAAAAATATATGTATTTTATTTAATTTTACATTTAAATTTATAATTTTTATGGATGAAATATATCTTATTAATTATTAGGTTTACTTAAATTATATTCTTTATTTAATGGTTGGGAATAATCACATATGTATAACAATTATGAAATAAAGATGGTTTATTATGCATTATCCATAACAATAAGTGAGGATATAAATTTTGTTTTTCAACTAGAAAAAAATAAAACGATTTTGGGGTTAGAAACGTTAAGCAATATTGCAAGTTTATCGAGTACAATGGTGCTGTCAGATATCCCAACCTCCATTTGCAGATCTAGATGCAAGGTAGCAAGGTGGAGTTTGAGCTAATGTATCTTTGTAGCCTTTTGGGGCACTAGGGATTGACTTCTAGTAGTATGATTAATGTCCATCCACATAGGCAATCTCCTCTTGGTTCATTGCATTCATGTGGGTTTAAAAATGATAAAAACATTAAGCATTGTTGGAATTTTACCAATTACGTTGTTACTTTGAGATTTCCCAACCTCCATTTGTGGATTCAGATGCAAGACAACAAGGTCAAGCTTGAGATAAGGCATCTTTGTAGCCTTTTGGAATACTAGGGAGTGACTCCTAGCATTATGAGTCATGTCGCTCCATGTGCTTAATCTCCTTGTGGTTTTTGCAGTTACCCGTACCTGGAGTTAGTCATCTTGTTTGAGAATGCAGTGAATGTCAAAGCAAGGAACAGCTTAGTTGACCACCTCCCCCTTGGGCTAATAATATAAGTTCCCTTTATTGGAGTTTAGCAATCGATGGGACCCCAACCACCTTATTAACAATTTTGGCATTGGCACTTGGGACTTAAACCCTAATGACAAGGACCCACCCCCCCCCCCCCCCAAAAAAAAAAAAACAACCTTACATGGGGATTGTTCATGTCATTGCCTAATGCTTTACTTGGTGGCAACTAACCAACAACAAGCTTGAAATGAAAACCATGATTGACAAGGTTTCCAGTAATTATAATGTCATCTCATGTCATCAATGATATCAGACCCTTGTTACAAGGACACTATTTTCCAAGGCATATTATTGAAACTTAAGATAATGCAAAATTGCTAACATAGAAAAGGAGGACCATATGTGTTCTATCAATCATCATACATGATATTGTTTTATTTTAATCTAATCTCTTAATCTACATAACTATGCTCAAACACTACCCATAAATTAACAAATGGAGCAGTGATTATCATGAGCTAAACAATTAACATTAATATCAACATGATGTTAACCTTGATCTTTACGTATTATCATTGTCACCCTTGGGGAAATTAATTCAAACATCTTTCTATGGTTGGATGTTCGAGAGATGGTCAGTACTCTCCATTATGTGCTCCAACATGGCATGCCACATCTACAATCATTCATCCATTCCCCTTCCTTAAAACTCAAATCACTTCCATCAAGTCCCATCACCCTCTCCTCCAATACCTTTTCCATGGATTTCTATGTAATTTGGCATTGAATTCCCCCAAATTAGGGGCCATCACTTATTATTCTTACCTACTAACCAAGTGCCACATACTAACAAGGCACCAATGCATTCTTAGTTAAAAAAAATCACCCAATAAACTCTAACCACACCTACTTACGAGCCTTGAAATCAATTCCAACTCACCTCCCCTTTCTTCTTGACATTGCAACTTGTGCCCATTTATTTTCCTTTAAAAAGGTGGCAATTCTAGACCCATCTATAGTGCCCATGACTTAGACTACTTAGAGGGTTGTATTTTAAGTTATCACTTAGACAAAAAGAGGTGCACCTTAACTACAATGGCTTGTGCTTAGTGTTGATCCAGTTAGGTTGTTCCCATTTTCTCCAATGTGACACAATGAAGCTCAACAATGACATTTTGCATTTACAATGTATGATAGCATTTCATTGCAACCATCCAACATTATTGAATCTATGTTTGTGCCTCAAAAGAAACCTATAATAGAAAAATGAGTTATTCATTTGACAAGTTATACTTATCATGATTAAGGATATTGTGTTCCCTCAATGTTGCTTAATGATTCTATGAACACCTTTTCAATGGCATGTGGTGAGTAATTATTTCATATAAATGATATCGATATTCACCTTAATGATGATGATATATATGCATTCTTGCACCTCCTATTACGATGCATTTCAATGATGATCCATGTCTTCCATTTGTATTGGTGTTATTTGAAAAGGCTAACTTGTTATAGGTCAAGATATTGACGAAGGGGGCAAGAATCACATCCAAGTTAAAGGGGCTCATGCTCTAATCGGAATCTGGATTGGGGGCAAAAATTTTCCAAAAATTAAAAGTGCTCATAATCGCACCAAACTAGAACAACGGGATAGGGCTCGTCTTCAGGAATCCAACACACTTCATTTCAATGAAAACCGACTCCGTATGTGAAAGTTAGAGCCTGTTGTTCGTCATGCAAAATAGGCGAGTTTTAAAAAAAAGGGTCAAACAGGGTCAAAGGCCAAAAATTTGGGTTTTCAAAGGCTAATGAGGTGAGGACACTTACCAATTTGTTAGTGGCCCAAATTTATGGGCACATGGCACAATTTTATTGATTTTTGATGAACCAATGGTATGTCGACACGTGGCTAGCCCGGAGGCCGCCATGTGCCCCCTTCAAAGTTCGAATTTTTTATGGTATGGTTAAATATCAATTTCATATTTTGGTGCAAAATTTTTATTATTGGAGGAAGGGTGGAGGTCAGGGTCAAACCCGTGACTTCCCCCAGACTAACCACACGCCTTACCACCATACCACAGTCGTTGGTCTTAACATACAATGGATCCAACATCTATTTAAGTTTTAACAAAGATGTGGGTGGAGGCAAGAAGGGCCAGCCCTTAGTCCACGGGACCATGCAGTGAGAACCATGGAAGAGCGCTATAGTTAATGGCGGGATTTACCACTAATATGGTTTAATTAACCATTAATCCCATTTTAATGTGCTAAACCGATTTCAATTCAGATTTCTTTGTTAATTGCCCTTAATGCGCTAACCACTAATTAATGCGCACTTAACGATTAATTAAACCTAAGTTTAATTCGGTGGCAAGTTTGGCGGGTCCCCTAAATTCGGCGCCAATTCCAGAATTAGCGGACTTAATTGGAGTTTCTCCAGATTTGGAGGAGTTTTCCTAGGGAAAACTGAAGAAGCCATAACTTTGGCATATTTCGACCAATTTTGGCTCAAGAAGAGTCATTCCTAGATGATTTTGATGCTTTGAGCATGATGGTGCAGGTTGCAGAGGCGTTGGAGCACTTTTGTAAGTGATTTTTCCACTTTGAATATTAAAGAAGCCTAAGGCCACAAGGACATGAGGTCATGCCCAGATCAGCTGAAGACCATTTTTAGAGCTTGAAGAGTCTATTTTGAGATTTTTGGGTCTTCTAAATCCAATGGAGTAGGTTGCAAAGCCATTGGATCACTATAGTTGCATGTAATCATAGAATTGACCATTAATCTAAAGAGGGCCTAGCGAGTTGAAGCAGGTCCATGGAGATGTAGCCCGAGAGGGGTGAACTTTGTTATCAGCTACTGTGTAATGTGTTTGTTGTGTTTTATTACTATGCAATTTAATTGTTGTACATGTATTTTTAACAACTAATTAACTCATGAAATGCTCATTAAAAAACACAAAACTTGACACATAAACCCTCACATAACTGGCTAATTTGAGACGATCCTAAACACGTTTATTTTTAACTGACGAGGGAGCTAGCACAACAAAACTAGTTTACCCATATTCATATAAAGGTTGTATCAGAGCTCAGTTTAGCTCATTTTAGCCTAAGATAATTTGTCAAGGTTAGCTAGATAATTAGTTATTGGTTTTGAATTGTGCAAGGAGAATTTAACTGTGTGCAAGTTTATGTGTGTGAAGAGAAGGTCAAGATTGAGAGCTTAGTTTTCAAATCACAACAAAGAAGCTTTTTATGCATTACAAGTGATGGCAACTTCATCAAGTGTTGTTTTTAGTCAATCTTCCTTAGCAAAAATCTTTGACAAAGAGATGTTGCAGAAGCTCTACATCATGAATGATATGGTGCAAGAGATGTATGAAGATAAGAGGGAGAGCACTATGCTTCAAGAGTAGTTGATTACCATGAAGGAGGAGAATCAAGAATTTCTTGAAAAGATGCATGAGATGAAGACTCAGCTCCATATTGCAAATGAAAACCTAGCAAGGATGCATGAGATGGAGACTAAACTCCATGATGCCAAGGAAACCTTAGCCAATTATGTGCTTGAAAAATACGTATGAAAATCAAGTTTATCTTCAATTTATTCTCAAGATGAATGTTTTGGTGTTTTTTAAATACACACTAGAGGAATAGGGTCCAAATTATTGATGAAGATGGGTTATGAAGGTAAAGGACTGGGCAAACATGCACAAGGCATAGTTGAGCCAATTGTTGTTGAGGAAAGGCCTAGGTATTTGGGTCTTAGTTATGGGCAGCATGATGGAGAATGCTCCAAAGCCAAGGAGGCACATGAAGGTGTTCCAAGAAGGACTTTCGTTACATGTTCATTACCTCGAGCTTGTGAAGATTGTGTTCACGAGGAATGCAAAAAATTTACTCCCACTTTGCAAGAAGGTGCTCTTCAGCATGCAGCTAATGAGAATAGCAAATAAGAGGATGTGGAAATATCTAAAGTCATTGAAGCCATTATTGGTATTCTGAAGAGTGCCACTACCTCATCAACTTCACCTCCTCACGAAGGTGACAAAGGTGAATGTGCAAGGTATAAATCTACCTTTAATCAAGTAGTTTTTTATTATGATAAACATGGTAAATCTTCACATAAGATTTGGATAAAATTTACATGTTCCTTTTATGGGTTGAATAACCATACTGTTTCGAGGTGATGGGAGAAGATAGTCATGCACAAGAAACTTTCTAAACAAAGGAGACAGAAGGCCAAAGGTCCATTAGACAAGGAAAACCATGTTGAAAAGAAGATGTAGTTGTTTTGTACTCATTGCCATAAGCATGGTCATCTTGTAGAAAAGTGTTGGACTTTGTATCCAACAAGTCATCCATGAAATTTGAAGAAGGTGGAAAGAGATCTTGACAAGAATGGAAAAGAGGATTCCATAATTGAAGTGGGTCAGAATGATTCACATGATGAAGTGCAGTTGAAAGAAGCACCATTGAAATGGTTTGGAAAGAGATGGTTAGATTTCTTAACCAATTAAGGCCTAGCATGTCTTTTGATGATTGATGTGTTTCTTTGCCAATTGAATGCATTTATTTTCTCTTTAAAGTATGTTGCATGTTGCATGAAGCAAGCTGTTGGAAAAGTAGAGTTATGTTGACTCACTTAGATGCAGCAAAAATGGAAATTTGCACATGCTTTTGTTCGACTTGAGATTCAGTTGTTTGAAGAGGCATGTTTTGTCGACTTGTGTTTGGTCGATGGTTTGTACACCGAGATTTAGGAATACATGGTGATGTTCACATGATATGACATTTGTTGCTTTGAAGGAGCAAAAGGATATGTCGTCAAGTTACATTTCTTACATGATGTGTTTTTTAGATTAATGGTTGTGATTGTGACAAGATGTCGCAGGATTTTGGAAGGTCCACTCTTGAGGGAGAGGCTCACGATTAGCCTTCATTCTCAAATCATAGCATGAGCATCATGTCAATACTGGAGAATGATGAATCAAGAAGCGGAAAGTGGACAAGATGCCAAAAAAATTGCAGCCAAAATAGTAGCCATTGTAGACCATTTGATGTGTTGACGCCAAGAAGAGAAAGAGATGGCGAATGCATTCTTCCATCTGTGGAATTTGGAACTGTGGAGGTAAAAGAATGGTCATTTATTTTCTTGTGATTACTGATATTAGAACTCATTGTTGTAGTTCACTCAGATGGGCTTAACTTGGAAAAGTGGTTTCCAAGGAGAAACTTGCATCAAATGCATGTTTGTGCAAAGGAGGAACATGATTCTCAGTGGGAAGGCCATCAATTAATTTTCCAAGCACCGAGGGATCGCTTGGGTACAACAAAGTGTTTAATCAGTCAGCAAGAAGCCATCAAGTAGCCAACAAGTGTTGGATTGGGTCGGCAACAAAAAGAGGACATTGGTTGAAGTGCCAAGCCATTTGCAAGGCAAGGCATGTCAATGAACCCAAGTGGTTTTCATGGCAATTTTTCCAAGTAGAGTCAAGTTGATGGAACTTGGGAAGAGAATAGTATTCATCTCTCATTAGATAACCAACTTTTGTGGGTCCAAAATCCTGTCATTAGGAAGGAGTGATCGGAATCGGGATTGGGGGCAAAAATTTGTCAAAAATTCAAAGTGCTCTGAATCACACCAAACTGGAATGATCGGATAGGGCTCGTCTTCAGGAATCCGATGCACTTTGTTTCATCGAAAACCAATTCTATATGTGAAAGTTAGAGCATGTTGTTCTTCATGCCAAACAGGCGAATTTAAAAAAAAAGAGAGGGTCAAACAGGGTCAAAGGCCAAAAAATTGGGTTTTCAAAGGACAATGGGGTGATGACACTTGTAAATTTGTTAGTGGCCCGAATTTCTAGGCACATGGCACAATTTTATTGGTTTTTTTATGAACCAATGGTATGTCAACACATGGCTAGCCCGGAGGCTGCCACGTGCCCCTCCAAAGGTCGAATTTTATTATGGTATGATCAAATATCAATTTGATATTTTGGTGCAAAAAATTATTGTTGGCAGAGGGGCGGAGGTCGAGGTAAAACCTGCGACCTCCCCCGCACTAACCACACGCCATACCACCATACCACAATCATCAGTCTTAACATACAATGGATCCAACATATATTTAAGTTTTAACAAAGATGTGGGCAGAGGCAAGAAAGGCCAGCCCTTGGTCCACGGGACCACGCAGCAAGAACCGTGGCGGAGTTCTATGGTTAATGGCAGGATTTACCACTAATATGGTTTAATTAACCATTAATCCCATTTTAATGCGCTAAACTGATTTCAATTCGAATTTCTTTGTTAATTACGCTTAATGCGCTAACCATCACTTAATGCGCACTTAAAGATTAATTAAACCTGAGTTTAATTCGGCAGCAAGTTTGGTGGGTCCCCTAAATTTGACGCCAACTCCAAAATTAGTGGATTTAACTGGAGTTTCTCCAGATTTGGAGGAGTTTTCCTAGGGAAAATTGAAGAAGCCATAACTTTGGCATATTTCAACCAATTTTGGCTCAAGAAGAGTCATTCCTAGATTATTTTAATGCTTTGAGCATGATGATGCAAGTTGCAGAGGCGTTGGAGCACTTATGTAAGTTATTTTTCCACTTTTATTATTAAAGAAGCTCAGGGCCACCAAGACAAGAGGTTATGCCTAGATCAGCTGAAGACCATTTTCAAAGCTTGAAGAGTCTATTTTGAGATTTTTGGGTCTTCTAAATCCAATGGAGTAGGTTGCAAAGCCATTGGAGCACTGTAGGTGCATGTAATCAGATAATTTACCATTATTCAAAAGAGGGCCTAACCAATTGAAGCAATTACATGGAGATGTAGCCCAAAAGGGTTGAACTCCGTTATCACCTACTGTGTAATGTGTTTGTTGTGTTTTATTTCTCTACAATTTACTTGTTGTACATGTGTTTTTAACAACTAATTAAATCAGTAAATTCTCTTTAAAAGACACAAAACTTGACACATAAACCCTCACATAACTGGTTAATTTGAGACGATCCTAAACACATTTATTTTTAACTGATGAGGGAGCTAGCACAACAAAACTAGTTTGCCCATATTCAAATCATACTCAATGAGGGTGGCCACCTAATCCTAGAACCTGTGGAGTCTTGGGGAAGGGAAAATACGTGAAAAAAATAATTGTTAAATCTAATTGAAGCAAGAATCCTTAAAGAACCAAAAAAGACTACAATTCACATTTTAACCACCTTTTGATGCTTTTAATTATAGCCCTAATCCAAATTTCACCCAATAATAATTTAATAGGTAATGAGAAGGCTAAGAGGCATTTTTAGGGAGGGTTGTTATACTCATTGGAGATTAGAAAAGTTAATGCAACTTTGTGTGAGGGGACTAGTGAGCGGAAGAGAATGACTGAGAGTTCCACCTTGAGGAAGAGATATGATTTGTGGCTTATGACCTGTTGTGGATGTAGATTAATAGTTACTTTAAGCCTAGTATAAGTGGATAAACGAGGCTAAGATTGTACTTCCCTAACCAAGGGTAATAATGTTCACTATGTCTATTATTTTTTTGGGTCCCCCGAACACCACTACCAAGAAGGGTACTTATGTAACTTGTTGAGAAATCAATATGCTTAGGTATTAAATTTTATTTATTTGACATGGTAATTACTTGTGAATTTTATGGCTTGTTTATTCATACTATTATGTTCTCTTCTTTCATCAAGCAACTACCAAAATATAAAAACATGAACATCATAAGAAAAAAAGAACACAACATGTAGGCTCTCCAAGCCAGGGCAAAACTCCACAAGGGAGAAAAACCCAAAAAAAAATCTCTTCTTATAGAATCATGTCAAACTGAGACATCCAAGACCCAAAAAAAAGACCAAAACTATCCAAATGATCCAAGTCAACCCTTCATTCTTTGTCTTATTTTATCTTCATAATGGTGAGCTAGTCTATCACAAGCTTGTCCTTTAGATTCCTTGATCCAAATGGATGCGTTTCCTTCATGTAGCTTGCATATTACAATAATTTCAATTATTTTATGTCTTGTACTTCACATATATTACAGTTCTTCTTTAGCTCACATGTCATCACAGAGATAGTCTCAATAAATCACACAACTTCACAAAAATTTGGCCTCAAAAATTTGCATATTTTCATATATTTTTCCACATAAAGATTCACTTCCTTTTCAAACCTTGTTCCACAGAGAAACTCACACTTTCTCGAATGCTTGTACCACAAAAAAAATTCACATCCTGCCACAGGAAACTTGCATATCTTTCTACAAAACTTGAAAAAACTCCTTCCAAAATGAAGGAGAACATGTGCCAATATATAGTTGTTCATCTATGCAAAGGGTCGTGTCCCTTGGGCAGGGCGACTTGTCCATCTAGAGGGTCGACTTGGTCTTGTGGAGGACAAATATTATTTTCTCTTTTTCTAACAAGAAGTCAAAATGGGACTTTGACTCTTTGACTTATAATATTTTTTTCTTTTGACTCAATAAATATTGGAAGCATGAAGAAAATTCTTATCTAATGAAATAGAGAAATGTTTTTCTTCTTTTTCCTTTTTACATCAAATACATAATGATACAAGTACAATGATAATTGTGAGGATTGGACCTAGATACACTTTTCAACATAACTAACATTGTTCACCAAGGGCTAGGGTGGTAGTAAGATTCTCACAGTGGAGCACCACTATCTTGTAGGATACTTTCCCAAATAAGGGTATTCATCAAGGGCGTCAATTGTAGTAACTCCCTTACACACCCTAACTTTAGAGGTTTTGGGGATGCTACAACTCCAAGAGTCTCTCCTCCAGAATTTGGTTGATTGATTAAAAGTGTGGCCTTTGGGTTATTTTAAGTTGAGTGGGAAATATGTTGAGTTTTATGTATTCCTACCTCTAGCCTCATTGAAATTGAGCCTTGCTAAAGGGGTAATATTTGATTTAGACAACTACATTATTTTAGTGAAAATTTGACCCTTAAGTTCAACTTCTACCTCTTGGTTAACAATTTATTTGTGGAGTGTTGGTTTGGATCAACAATTAATCTTTGTTGACAAAAAAGGGCTACAAATACTTAATATGTTTATTAAATGCCATAGTTCTTGTTAGTGGAATTGCTTTGTTGTAGTCAAGATGGTATTATTCAACAACTGAATGGCATTGTTGATTAAATTTTGCACTTAATGTTTATAGAAATCATTGATTTTGAATTGAGTTAGTTGAATCATTAGAAGAAGAAAAAAAATATGTTGAGGTGCATAGCAACCTTCTTGGAAGCAAGGTTGTTACGCCTCACCACCACCGACACTTGAACTGATCAAACTTTATTGTACAAGGAGTAAGCATGGCTTGATTATATTCGATAAAGGTTTCCAAAGTGATGGAATCATTTACTAAAGGAAGGGAGCTTGTTGTAATTCCCTTGGAAACTTCCAACTCAATCAAAACACCATTGTTTGTAGTAGGAATGTCATCATCATCTAAATGATGGCAAATTATAATGCATTTATAGCCTTCTCAAGCTTGAGGTAAATTTAGATTGGATGGTGGAGATGCCAATCAAAGGGTTGCGTATTCAATGATGGTAGATGTCCTTAATGTCACAACATTAGAAACTATCATATGGGGTTGCACAACTAGATAGCTGAGCAATGAGATTTCAATAGGGTTTCAAGGGTACATAGTGGCTCAATGGTTAATGGTTGATGTGTTCATGGATTTTTTTTACAATGATACATACAACAAGGTGATTAGCAATATTTTTTAGGCTCACCTTAATATCATATTGTAACATCCCTTTTTCTATAGCACCCCATGTATGTAAACCCAACTGTGTAATTATATATGTGTGTGTGTATGTGTGGAAATAAATTGTTGACTAACTAAAGGGATGGAAAAACATATCCAAAGACCTCAGGGGAGGGTTGTTGAGTCCTTATTATGTGCTTGGAGAGTTGCAGTGTCCATGTTGGGGTGCCTATTGCATGTTTGTTGGCTGCTTGTGGCGTGTCGAGAGTAGGCGACACAACCATATTCTATTTCCTTAATTTTAGCATCGCTGGTGACCAACCAACACTATCAAGCATTGAAGAAGATTAAATGGATTAGCATGGGAGGGGGGTGATTCCCATATTCATCCTCTCTTCAAGGATCGATACATTGGAATGGTTGCCTCTGGAATAAAACAAAATACAAGAGAAGGCACAACACAGGGAGATTTAAGAAGCCATAGAACATAGTGCATGTGAGAGAGCTTTGCGGAAGGAGAGATCACGGTGATGCCAGAGCTAAGTTGAACAACTGAACTGAACTGGATTGTCTGAGATCTAGTGTTCAAAATCCTGCCATGTGATTCCTCATATATCTAGTATTAAGGCCATTGGATGGTGAAGGAAAAGCATGAATGGTCAAAGGGAAGCTTAGGACACTTGAACTACTTTATGCTCATTTTTTGTTGAGGAAACACTTGATAGGGAAATTCAACCACTATGGTGCTTGATGAGAAAGTTGTAAAAACACATGTTTGATGGACTAAATATCCCTGTAGTGCTTGATAAGAAAGAACAATCGAGGAACCACCTATATAGTAGGTTCGTCCTCGTGGAATTGAGCAATGCTCATTTAAATCTTAGGTGAAGCCATGTGTTTTAACCACAGAACAACTGATTTGTTGTGGTGCTTTCATTGGCGCTATGAAACCACCCAAACTATGGACCCCTTCTCTCAGTTATGTCTTTAAGCCTTGGATGTGAATTTCCCTAAACAAGCATCCCCTTAGACTTTGGATCTTGCTCGAGGGTGGTTAGCTCAAAAATAATTGCAGTGCAATTGGCCTATGGTTGTGTGGACAGTTGAAGTCCCTCCTTCAATTTCCATCCATCCTTAAATGCACAGATAAGTGTAGATTACTTATGGGTATTTTCTTTTGGACTGTGTTGATTCTGATCATATATGAATCATGCAATGCTTTGTGATTTTATAATTGTAATTGAATGCATGAGAAATGAGGGTCACTATGGTGCTCATGATTAGAATATTATTATTCTATGTTTTCAAGAACTTGATGTTGTTCAAATTTGTTGTACATGGTTATATTCATGTTGAATGTGATACTATGTGTTCATGAACACATAGTTATGTGTTTATTAATATTGTGTGTTTATAAAAGTTTGTGAAAGATTATATATATGTAAATAAACTTGTTCATGTATTGGTTGTTCATCTAAACTAAGAATTTGTAGCTTCAAACCATGTTTGGACCGCCCCACTATCAAAACATATTCACAAGGAGTGATTCGGTTGTCCATGCACTAGGATCTCAACCGTTGTACACCTTAGGACTTCAAGTTTCTAGTGGAAGTGAGGAGGTTGTCATATCACTCGCCCACAGACATTACCTCATATATGTATTTTGTGTTATATGTGTATGTTGTTGTATCTAGCAGGCAGTGAAGACTAGACTCATATTACGTTGGTGAGAGATCTAGTGGTGGGGTTTGGAGGTAACCTTGAGGGCGGAACCTACGTTATAGGCCACCGCTCACTACTTGTCACCAAAGTCATGGCACAATGCAAGCTATAAGAGTGCACTATCGAGGTTAAACAATATTGTTAGAGTTCCAAGGTGGAACCACGAGGTTGCCTTATCGCTCGTCTCCCACCGCTACTCGCATTTTACTTGGAGTTAAATGTTGCGACAACGAGATTGTGGTGGTGTAACGTGGGCCTGACTGCAGGACCAACTAAGTTGACTTGTCAGGACTACGTGGGATCGACGTGGTCGGTTCATTGACATTTTCCTCTATTAATAGACCTAAGCTTTAATTAAGTATAACTTCTTACTCGAGGCACAAATCAAAGCAAGTGCGACATCGCTAGAAATATCTTGACGAGTTAAACATGGCAGTGGCATCAAGAGTGAATTCCACAAACTTTAAAAAATAAGTTTTTGGCTAACCAATTCTTCATAAAAATCCTTGGAGTTCATGTTGAGTTATCAAGTAACATGTTATGCAACCAACTCATAAAATAGAATAAAAGATAGATCAACAACTTAAAAATTAGCCTCTTCGAGGGGGAAACCTCCTTTACATTACATAAATGAACATTTCTTCAATGATACAAATGATATGACATCCTTGGTATATATAGGAGCTAAGGGGTCACAATATAATTAGAGCCTACATAACAATAATAATGTAAGGGCAAAATAATAACAATAGTGGGCTTCTATGGGGTGCAACAGTAACAACATGGGGGATACATGGACACAACAATAACAATAGGGGCTACACTAACAATAACAATAAGGGGAATACACTAGTATTATAGGGACCTAACATACTCCTCTCCATCAAAAAAGTGTTGTCCTCAACACTTGAGTAGTTCTATATGCTTATGTATAAAATTCTCATCCTCCCATGTGGAATCTTCAGTGGGTAAGTTCCTCAACTTAATGAGATACTCTGAATTTTATTCGATTCTGTTAACATCTAGTATCAGATAAATTTATAGTTCCTCCATTTGCAACCATGGGGGGTACATGGGCACAACAATAACAATAGGGGGCTACACTAACAATAACAATAAATGGAATACACTAGCATTATAGGGACATTACATAACACCTCTAACAACACGAGGAAATCTGAGGGGGGTGGAAGGTGGCCACACCTATAATGACAACATGGTTTTAGATTTGATATTTCAAGGCTTATTGCAATTGAACTGTATGAGAAATTGATGTTTGATTTCCCATGGAAATAGAATTACCCTTTGTTCTTTGCTCTTCGTTGACTTGAAGTTTGCAGTATATTAATCTTCCTGTCCGTTTGGACATTGGATGTTACTACCATCCTAATGTTCTTATTCCAATCCTTCAATTCCTATGGTTGATCATCTACCTTCAAGAACACAACTTCCACCATGTTTGGTCGACTGATAAGTAAGTTGGATTTCAATTATGTAGGTATAAGCTTCTAAGGGAAACTTTTGCATACTTAGATCACCTATCACCAAAGCGCAAGTTGATGAGTTATAGGAGGCATCTAGGACAAAAAGTCTAGGAGTAAATTATGTATGTAGGTTTGTGGCAGGGGGTGTGGGGCAATGGGGTTTCTGCAAGGCGTAGTTTTACTTATCATTTGTAGTTATCACGTAAAGGAACCACCACAGGCCTAATTGGCACATAAAGGGTTTATCCATGTACTCTTTTTCGATGATGATGCATCACTATCTATTGAAGATCCTAGGTATAATATGGTAGAATTTATGCTCACACTTACCCCCAAGGTACTAATCCATTATTAATAACCGATAAACCCTCTTCTTGTTGCTATAAGAATATTGCAAGTGGACACCTCCAACTCTCAAACCTGAAGTATGAGTAGGGAGATCAATTGAAGTCATGTTCCTCTCAATGGTCACTATATTCATGAAGAAATTACTCAATAAGTATAAATATTGAGCATCCAATCAGATGAACAATCCTCCTACCTTTGAAAAACAAAGGGATGTTGGAATTATGAGGATCCGAGATTGAAAATTAAGGGAAAATATTGTTGGAAAAGGAAGATCCTAGGGAAAAAGAGCCATTTAAGTGCTATAAATTGGGTAATTAATTAAAAATCGTAGTCTCCCACCTTTAGTGGGAATATGAAGGGGGAAAATGAAGCTTAAGCTTGGTTGGTAAACATCAAGAGGCCTATGTTTCTATATCATTTTAATCCCTTGGAAACACACCAATATTTCTAATTCCCAACTCACCTATGATACAAACATTTGGGGAGTCCATCTAAGAAGAAGGAAAAGGTGGGTGAGGAGCACCTAGATTGGGACCAGTTCAAGTCATGTCCTGAGAAGAAGTATCAGTATTACTCAATGGATTAGGGAAACACGAAAAAGGAGGAATAGGGGTGCAAGTTTATGGAATTAGACAAATACACCCATGGAGTTCGTGAGAATTTTAAGTTGGAAGGTTTATTAGAGGACTTATGAGTAATATTATATATAGGGTCAAAAGCTTCATGCCAAAGAACCCAAGATAAGTGATAAAAAGGACTCACTTATGTGGAACATAGGTTCAACAAAGTAAGGAATTATGTTGAAGACATAATCAAATTATTAGTCACCATAAGACTTGGAGATAAAAGTATGATCAATAAAACTCCATCTCGACACTAAAATCTAAGGCCCAAAAAAACGAAAAGCATGGAGGAAGAACAACTACCATAATCGAGGAATTGTAGATGCTTTCCCAAATGAATTACTAGACCATTGACCCACAAGATGAATTATATTATAGACTAGTTACTAGGTGCCACTCCAATATGTATATCACCTTACAAATCAGGGACCAACAACCTACGTGAGGTTAACATGCAATTGTAGGAATTTCTATACAAGGGCTTCATGGGCCCAAGTGCCTCACCTTAAGAACATCACATGTCATTTGCTGATTACAATGATTGGACCTTCTAAGTGTGCATTCATTATAATATGTTGAATAATCCAACAATCTTCAAGAAAATATAGTCTCTTAAACATATCATATCTAATGAAGCATTGAGGGTAGACTCCAATAAGGTAGAAGCTATATCTAGTTAGCCAACCCTAAAGAATATAACCAAAGCAAGGGGTGTTAGGGGATTAGATCAATATCATTGAAGGTTTGTTGAAGGATTTTTCAGAGATTATAATATTTTATCAAAGCTACAAGGGAATGGAATTAAGTTATTTTGGACAAACCTATGCGAGGAAGGATATTCTAAGTTTGAGAGATTTATCATATCAACACCTATGTTTATACTTCTTAACTTCAATAAATACTTCCTGGTATGCATAATGTTGGCGGAGAAAACATTAGAGGGCCACTCATGCAGGAATGGAGAGCAGTGAGCTATGAATCAAGGACGTTGAATGTTCATGAATAGAAGTACCCAACTCTCAACTTGGCTAAATCATTGGGGGAAACAAGAAGTTATCAATGTGCATAATACCAATTATTGAGAATATCATTACATTTAGGTTTAAGGAGAATCTATGGTGTGGTAGAGTTTTAGAGGGTAAAAGAAAATTGAAATATTATAAGGAAGTGGTCAAGCCCAATCTAGAACATTAAAAGTATTTATTAGTTTTGACTAATGCAAAGAAGAAAATAAATATTGCTAAAATAAGAACAAACTCTCACATTCTTGTTGGTGCCCAACACTAACATCTTTAGCTACCTTCTTTCCATACTATTTATCTCTTTTGCCCTAAAAATACATATATCACTTTGTATTCACTTAAGGACTTAATTTATATTTCAAAACTAGGGTAAATTATATACTCTAGAAATCATAAGAATTGACTCGAAATATCAAGATTGATAATATCATTCATTTCCACCGTAGTCTGACCCCCCTTTCTCTCTAATTTAATATTTATATAATACTAATATCCAAGAGAACATACAATGTTACACTTTGTGATAGGTAACTTTGGTATGATACAATTTTTTACCGAGTTTATAAATGATATTCATTCTTTCACTTAGTCTATTATAAGATGATATACATTCCAAGGACTAATTTGATTCCCTTGCCTTACAATTTCGAAGTTTGATCAATCAACATGTAGGTTTGGTTTCAACTTCTATAAGGTTTATGTTTGCATATACAAACTTGAGTCCTGCTAATGGCTACATCTAATATTGATTAATGTTATGCATAGATATCATTAGTCTTATTGCAATAGTTTGGGTTTAAACAATGTTTACACAGTTGCCCTGTAATACATGTTTATTCTAGTTTAGTATACATACAAAGATTGGTATATTTGTGGATTGTGAGGTATACTTTGTTTATGTTCTTTACTCTAAGTTTGGTCTAGAAAGGTTTGTGTTAAGACCACTGCTCGAGCATAAAAACTAGTAGATCTTCAGGGATAACTTTAATCTCATTCCAGTATCTATATTTTTTATTCAATGCTCAACATTTTATTTCAGTATTTGGCTTGAGGATGCTAAGAACTAAAACTAGAATCTCTTATTTTTCAAATCCAACTAGCAAATGAGTACATGAACATTTCCCTAAAGAAACAAAATATTATATTCTGAAGCGAAGCCAGGGGATCTCAGATAAAATACTCGCCAGAAGGATCTTAGAGTCATGCACATTTAGTTTCAGTTTTCTTTTACAATTTGCTTCATATCTTTAGCACTAAACACGAGTTTGATTATTGTTTTGAACCAAATTAGAATATAAGTATTTAGTTTTTTTAAGTAGATAATTTTTATGTTTCCTACACATATGGTGTTTATAGCTCATTAGTTTACCTCTGAGATTAACTTGTGAAGGGATTTTATTGCGACATTAAAATAGCCCAACAATGCTACATGTGAAATTGGGCACTAGAAATTTCCAAAATCACCATGATATGAAATAATTTTTCATGTTTTAAGATCCTGTGAAGGTTAAATTATTGGGATCCAATCATATAATTGATCATTCGTTCATATTACCCAACCAATCATCAGATCCTTCCCCTTTATGTTCTGAATTTCTATCCTCTTTTCTTCCTTCATGGATTGTTTATCCTTGCTTTCCTAGCCCACATATTTGGTTTGGGGCTCTTATGAAGTGTATTTCTGGCTACCCCAGGTGTGGTCCATCGGTCTTCGTTCATTGTTGGTTGAGGAACCACTTGACAGGGAAATTCAAACACTATGGTGCTTGCTGAGATAGTTGTAAAATGACATGTTCGATGGACTAAATATTCCTGTAGTGCTTGATAAAAAATAACAATTGAGGAACCACCTATATAGTAGGTTCGTTCTACTAGAATTGAGTAGTGGTCATTTAAATCTTAGGTGAAGCCATGTGTTTTAACCAAAGAACAATTGATTTGTCGTGGTGCTTTCCTTGGCGCGATGAAACCACCCAAACAATGGATCCTTTCTCTCAGTTATGTATTTAAGCCTTGGAAGTGAATTTCCATAAACAAGCATCCCCTTAGACTTTGGATCTTGCTCGAGGGTTGTTAGCTGGAAAAAAAAAATTGTAGTGCAATTGACCTAATGTTGTGTCGAGAGTTGAAGTCCCTCCTTCAATTTCCATCCATCCTTAAATGCACAGATAAGTGGAGATTACTTGTGTGTATTGTCTTTTGGACTGGGTTGATTATGATCATATATGAATCATGCAATGCTTTATGATTTTATAATTGTAATTGAATGCATGAGCAATGAGGGTCACTATGGTGCTCATGATTAGAATATTATTATTCTATTTTTTCAAGAACTTGATGTTTGTTCAAATGTCTTTTACATGGTTATATTCATGTTGAATGTGATACTATGTGTTTATGAATACATAGTTATGTGTCTATGAATATTGTGTGTTTATAAAAGTTTGTGAAAGATTATATATATGTAAAAAAACATGTTCCTGTATTGGTTGTCCATATAAACTAAGAATTTGTAGCTTCAAACCATGTTTGGACCGCCCCACTATCAAAACATTTTCACAAGGAGTGATTCGGTTGTCCATGCACTAGGCTCTCAACCATTGTACACCTTAGGACTTCAAGTTGCCAGTGGAAGTGAGGCGGTTGTCATATCACTTGCCCGCAGACATTACCTCATATATGTATTTTGCGTTATATGTGTATGTTATTGGATCTAGCAGGCGGTGAAGATTAGACTCATTTTACGTGGGCGAGAATTCTAGTGGTGGGGTCTGGAGGTAACCCTGAGGGCAGAACCTACGTTACAAGCCACTGCTCACCACTTGTCACCAAAGTCATGGCACAATTCATCCTATAATAGTGCACTATCAAGGTTAAACAATCTTGTTAGAGTTCCAAGGTGGAACCATGAGGTTTCCTTATCGCTTGTTGCCCACCGCTACTCGCATATTATTTGGCATTAAATGTTGCGACAACGAGATTGTGGTGGTGTAACGTGGGACTGACTGCAGGACCAACTAAGTTGACTTGTCAGGACTACGTGGGATCGACGTGGTCGGTTCAATGACATTTTCCTCTATTAATAGACCCAAACTTTAATTAAGTATAACTTCTGACTCGAGGCACAGATCAAAGCAAGTGTGACATCGCTAGAAATCTCTCAACGAGTTAAACATGGTAGTGCCATCAAGAGTGAATTCCACAAACTTGAAAAAATAACGTTTTGGCTAACTAATACTTCATAAAAAACCTTGAAGTTCACGTTAAGTTATCAAGTAACATGTTATTAAACCAACTCATAAAATATAAGAAAAGATAGATCAACAACTTAAAAATTAGCCTCTTCGAGGGGGAAACCTCCTTTACATTGCATAAATGAACATTTATTCGATGATACAAATGATAAGACATCCTTGGTACATATAGGAGCTAAGAGTTCACAATATAATCAGAGCCTACGTAAAAATAATAATGTAAGGGAAAAATAATAACAATAGTGGGCTTCTATGGGGCACAACAATAACAACATGGGGGATACATGGGAACAACAATAACAATAGGGGGCTACACTAACAATTAAAATAAGGGGAATACACTAGTATTATAGGGACTTAACATATTCTTCTCCTTCAAAAAAGTGTTGTCCTCAACACTTGAGTAGTTCTATACGCTTTTGTATAAAATTCTCATCCTCCCATGTGGAATCTTCAGTAGGTAAGTTCCTTGATTTAATGAGAGACTCTGAATTTAATTGATTCTGTTAACATCTCGTATCAGAGAAATTTATAGTTCCTCCATTTGAAACCATGGGGGGTACATGGGCACAACAATAAGAATAGGGGGCTACACTAACAATAAAAATAATCGAAATACACTAGTATTATAGGGACCTAACATAACATCTCTAACAACTCGAGGCAACCTGAGGGGGGTGGAAAGTGGCCACACCTATAATTACAACATGGTTTTAAATTTTATCTTTCAAGGCTTATTGCAATTGAAATGTATGAGAAAATGATGCTTGATTTCCCATGGCAATAGAATTACCCTTGGCTCTTTGCTCATCGTTGACTTCAAGTTTGCAGTATATTAATCTTCCTCTCCATTTGGACTTTGGATGTTACTACCATGATAGTGTTCTTATTCCAATCCTTCAGTTCCTATGGTTGATCATATACCTTCAAGAACATAACTTCCACCATGTTTGGTTGGCTGATAAGCAAGTTGTATTTCACTTGTGTAGCAAGTCGATGAGCTATAGGAGGCATCTAGGACAAAAATTCTAGGAGTACATTATGTATATAGGTTTGTGGCGGGGGGTGTGGGGCAATGGGGTTTCTACAGGGGGTAGTTTTACTTATCATTTGTAGTTATCATGTAAATGAACCACCATAGGCCTAATTGGCACATAAAGGGTTTATCCATGTACACTTTTTTGATGATGATACATCCCTATCTATTGAAGATCTTAGGTATAATATGGTAGAATTTATGCTCACACTTACACCCAAGGTACTAATCCATTATTAATAACCAATAAAACCTCTTGTTGTTGTTATAAGAATATTCCAAATGGACACCTCCAACTCTCAAACCTGAAGTATGAGTAGGGAGATTAATTGAAGTCATGTTCCTCCCAATTGATCACTAGAGTCATGAAGAAATTTCTCAATAAGTATAAACATTGAGCATCCAATTGGATGAACAATCCTCCTACCTTTGAAAAACAAAGGGATGTTGGAATTATGAGGATCCGAGATTTGAAATGAAGGGAAAATATTGTTGGAAAAGGAGGATCCTAGGGAAAAAGAGTCCTTTAAGTGCTAGAATTTGGGTTATTAATTAAAAATTGAAGTCTCCCACCTTTAATAGGAATATGAAGGGGAAAAATGAAGTTTAAGCTTGGTTGGTAAACATCGAGAGGCCTATGTTTCAATATCATTTTAATCCCTTGGAAACACACCGAGATTTCTAAGTTCCAACTCACCTATTATACAAACATTTTGGGAGACCATCTAAAGAAGAAGGAAAAGGTGGGTGAGGAGCACCTAGATTGGGACCAGTTAAAGTCATGTCTTGAGAAGAAGTACCAAGGAAAGATGTGCAACCACAAGTAATGTACGAGTATTACTCAATGGATTAGGGAAACACGACAAAGGAGGAATATGGGCGTAAGTTTATGGAATTATACAAATACACCCATGGACTTCATGAGGATTTTAAGTTGGAAGGTTTATTAGAGGACTTATGAGTACTATTAGATATAGGGTCAAAATATTCATGCCAAAGAACCCAAGATAAGTGATAAAAAGGACTCATTTATGTGGAACATATGTTCAACAAAGAAATGAATTATGTTGAAGAATTAATCAAAGGATTAGTCACCATAAGACTTGGAGATAAAAGTATGATTAATAAAACTCGATCTCAACACTACCACCTAAGGCCCAAAAAAACAACAAGCATTGAGGAAGAGAAACTACCACAATCAAGGAATTGTAGATGCTTTCCTAGATGAATTAATAGGATGACCATTGACCCACAAGATGAATTATAAGATAGAATAGGTACTACGAGCCACTCCAATATCTATATTACCTTAAAAATGAGGGACCAACGACCTGCGTGAGGTTAAGATGCAATTATATGAATATCTATACAAGGGCTTCATGGGCCCAAGTGCCTCACCTTAGGAACATCACATGTTGTTTGTTGATTAGAATAATGGGACCTTCTAAGTGTGCATTCATTATAATATGTTGAATAATGCAACAATATCCAAGCAAATATAGTCTCTTAAACATATGAGATCAAAGGAAGCATTGAAGGTAGACTCCAATAAGGTAGAAGTTATATCTACTTAGCCAACCCTAAAGAATATAACCAAAGTAAGGGATGTTATGGGATTAGATCAATATCATCGAAGTTTTGTTGAAGGATTTTCAGAGATTGCAATTCTTTTATCAAAGCTACAAGGGAATGGAATTAAGTTATTTTGGACAAACCTATGTGAGGAAATATATTATGAGTTTGAGAGATTTCTCATATCAACACCTATGTTTATACTTCTTAACATCAATAAAGACTTCCTGGTATGCATAATGTTGGCGGAGAATACATTAGAGGGGCACTCATGCAAGAATGGAGAGTAGTGAGCTATGAATCAAGGACATTGAATGTTCATGAGTAGAAGTACCCAACTCTCAACTTGGCTAAATCATTGGGGAAAACAAGAAGTTTTCAATCTACATAATACCAAATATTGAGAATATCATTACATTTAGGTTTAAGGAGAATCTATGGTGTGGTAGAGTTTTAGAGGGTAAAAGAAAATGGAAATACTACAAGGAAGTTGTCAAGCCCAATCTAGAATATTAAAAGTATTTATTAGTTTTGACTAATGCGAAGAAGAAAATAAAGATTTCTAAAATAAGAACAATTTCTCACATTCTTGTTGGTGCCCAACATTTACATCTTTAGCTACCTTCTTTCCATACTATTTGTCTCTTTTGCCCTAAAAATCCATATATCACTTTGTATTCACTTAAGGACTTCATTTATATTTTAAAACTAGGGTAAATTATATAATTTGGAAATCATAAGAATTGACTCGAAATATCAAGATTGATAATCTCATTCACTTCCACCATAGTCCGACACCCTTTCTCTCTAATTTAATATTTATATAATACTAAGATCCAAGAGAACATAGAATGTTACACTTTGTGATAGGTAACTTTGGTATGATGCAATTTTTTATTGAGTTTATAAATGATATTCATTCTTTCACTTAGTCTATTATAAGATGATATACATTCCAAGGATTAATTTGATTCCCTTGCCTTACTATTTAGAAGTTTGATCAATCAACATGTAGGTTTGGTTTAACCTTCTATAAGGTTTTTCTTTGCATATACATACTTGAGTCCTTCTAATGGCTACATCTAAGATTAATTAATGTTATGCATAGATATCATTAGTCTTATTGCAATAGTTTGCGTTTAAACAATATTTACACATTTGCCCTGCAATACATGTTGATTCTAGTTTAGTATACATACAAAGATTGGTATATTTGTGTATTTTCAGGTATACTTTGTTTATGTTCTTTACTCTAAGTTTGGTATGGAAAGGTTTGTGTTAAGATCATTGCTCAAGCATAAAAACTAGTAGATCTTCAGGGATAACTTTAATCTCACTCCAGTATCTATATTCTTTATTCAATGCTCAGCATTTGATTTTGGTATTTGGCTTGAGGAAGCTAAGAACTAAAAGTAGAATCTGTTATTTTTCAAATCCAACCAGCAAACGAGTACATGAACATTTACCTAAAGCAGCGAAATATTGTATTCTCGAGCGAAGCCAGTGGATCTCAGATAAAATACTGGCTATAAGGATCTTAGATTCGTGCACATTTAGTTTCAGTTTTCTTTTACAATTTGCTTCATATATTTAGCACTAGACATGAGTTTGAGTTATTATTTTGAATCAAATTAGAATATAATTATTTAGTTTTTTAAGTAGATAATTTTTATGTTTCCTACACATATGGTGTTTATAGCTCACAAGTTTACGTCCCAGGTTAACTTGTGAAGGGCTTTTATTGCGACATTAAAATAGCCCAACAATGCTACATTGTGAAATTGGGCACTAGAAAATTCCAAAAACACCATGATATGAAATAATTTTTCATCTTTTAAGATACTATGAAGGTTTAATTGTTGGGATCTAATCATCTGACTGATCATTCGATCATATTACCTGATCGATCATCGAATCCTTCCACTTTATGTTCTTAATTTTTGTCCTCTTTCCTTCCTTTATGGATTGTCTATCCTTTCTTTCCTAGCCCACATATTTGGGTTGGGGATCTTACGAAGTGTGATTTTGGCTAACCGAGGTGCGATCCTTCGGTCTTGGTTCATTTTTGGTTGAGGAACCATTTGACAAGGAAATTTGACCACTATGGTGCTTGCTGAGAAAGTTGTAAAAACACATGTTCGATGGACTAAATATTCCTATAGTGCTGGATAAGAAAGAGCAATTGAGGAACCACCTATATAGTAGGTTCATTCTCCTGGAATTGAGCAGTGGTCATTGAAATCTTAGGTGAAGCCATGTGTTTTAACCAGAGAACAACTGATTTGTTGTGGTGGTTTCCTTGGTGCTATGAAACCACCCAAACATTGGACCGCTTCTCTCAGTTATGTATTTAAGCCTTGGATGTGAATTTCCCTAAACAAGCATCCCCTTAAACTTTGGACTTTCTTGAGGTTGGTTAGCTGCAAAACAAATTACAGTACAATTGGCCTATGGTTGTGTGAAGAGTTGAAGTCCCCCCTTCAATTGCCATCCATCCTTAAATGCACAGATAAGTGTACATTAATTGTGTGTATTATCTTTTGGAATGTGTTGATTCTGATCATATATGAATAATGCGATGCTTTGTGATTTTATAATTGCAATTGAATGCATGAGAAATGAGGGTCACTATGGTGCTCATGATTAGAATATTATTATTCTATATTTTCAAGAACTTTATGTTTGTTCAAATGTGTTGTCCATGGTTAAATTCATGTTGAATGTGATACTACGTGTTTATGAATATTGTGTGTTTATAAAAGTTTGTGAAAGATTATATATATGTAAATAAACTTGTTCATGTTTTGGTTGTTCATATAAACTAAGAATTTGTAGCTTCAAAACATGTTTGGACTGCCCCACTATCAAAACATATTCACAAGGAGTGATTTGGTTGTCCATGCATTAGGCTCTCAATCGTTGTACACCTTAAGACTTCAAGTTTCTAGTGGAAGTGAGGTGATTTTCACATCACTCTCCCGTAGACATTACCTCATATATGTATTTTGTGTTAAGTGTGTATGTTGTTGGATCTAGCAGGCGGTGAAGATTAGACTCATTTTACGTGGGTGAGAGATCTAGTGGTGTGGTCTGGAGGTAAACCTGAGGGCATAACCTACGTTACAGGCCATCGGTCACCGCTTGTCGCCAAATTCATGGCACAATGCATTATATAAGAGTGCACTATCAACGTTAAACAATCTTATTATAGTTCCAAGGTGGAACCATGAGGTTTCCTTATTGCTTGTCGCCCACCGCTACTCACATCTTATTTGGCGTTAAATGTTGCGACAATGAGATTATTGTGGTATAACGTGGGCCTGACTGCAGGACCAACTAAATTGACTTGTCAGACTATGTGGGATCGACATGGTCGGTTCAATGACACTTTCCTCTATTAATAGGCCCAAATTTTAATTAAGTATAACTTATGACTCGAGGCACAGATAAAAGCAAGTGTGACATCGTTAGAAATCTCTCGACGAGTTAAACATGGAAGTGGCATCAAGAGTGAATTCCCCAAACTTGAAAAAATAAGGTTTTGGCTAACTAATTCTTCATAAAAAACCATGGAGTTCAGGTTAATTTATCAAGTAACATGTTATGCAACCAACTGATAAAATATAATAAAAGATAGATCAACAACTTAAAAATTAGCCTCTTCGAGGGGTAAACCTCCTTTACATTACATAAATGAACATTTCTTCGATGATACAAATGATAAGACATCCTTGGTATATATAGGATATAAGGAGTCGCAAAATAATCAGAGCCTACATAACAATAATAATGTAAGGGAAAAATAATAAAAATAGCGGGCTTCTATGGGGCACAACAATAACAACATGGGGGATACATGGACACAACAATAACAATAGGGGGCTAAACTAACATTTACAATAAGGGGAATACACTAGTATTATAGGGACCTAACATACTACTCTCCTTTAAAAAAGTGTTGTCCTCAACACTTGAGTAGTTTTATACTCTTCTATATAAAATTCTCATCCTCCCATGTGAATATTCAGTGGGTAAGTTCCTCAACTTAATGAGATAATCTGAATTTAATCAATTATGTTAACATATCGTATCATAGAAATTTATAGTTCCTCCATTTGGAACCATGGGGGGTACATGGGAACAACAATAATAATAGGGGGCTACACTAACAATAACAACAAGGGGAATACACTAGTATTATAGGGACGTAACATAACACCTCTAACAACCCGAGGAAATATGAGGGGGGTGGAAGGTGTTCACACCTATAATGACAACATGGTTTTAGATTTGATATTTCAAGGTTTATTGCAATTAAACTGTATGAGAAATTGATGCTTGATTTCCCATGGCAATAGAATTACCCTTGGCTATTTACTCATCCTTGACTTCAAGTTTGCTGTATATTAATATTCCTCTCCATTTTGACTTTCGATGTTACTACCATGCTAGTGTTCTTAGTCCAATCCTTCAATTCCTATGGTTGATCATCTACCTTCAAGAACATCACTTCCACCATGTTTGGTTGACTGATAAACAAGTTGGATTTTAGTTATGTAGGTATAAAATTCTAAGGGAAACTTTTGCGTACTTAGATCACCTATCACCAAAGCGCAAGTCGATGAGCTATAGGAGGCATCTAGGACAAAAAGTCTAGGAGTACATTATGTAGGTAGTTTTGTGGCAGGGGGTGTGGGGCAATGGGGTTTCCGCAGGGGGTAGTTTTACTTATCATTTGTAGTTATCATGTAAAGGAACCACCATAGGCCTAATTGGAACATAAAGGGTTTATCCATGTACTCTTTTTCGATGATGATGCATCCCTATCTATTGAAGATCCTAGGTATAGTATGGTAGAATTTCTGCTCACACATACACCTCCAACTCTCAAACCTGAAGTATGAGTAGGGAGATCAATTGAAGTCATGTTCCTCTCAATGATCACTAGAGTCATAAATAAATTGCTCAATAAGTATAGACATTGAGCATCCAATTGGATGAAAAATCGTTCTACCTTTGAAAAACAAAGGGATGTTGGAATTATCAAGATCCGAGATTGAAAATTAAGGGAAAATATTGTTGGAAAAGGAGGATCCTAGGGAAAAAGAGTCTATTAAGTGCTAGAAATTGGGTTATTAATTAAAAATCGAAGTCTCCGACCTGTAGTGGGAATATGAAGGGGAAAAATGAAGTTGAAGATTGGTTGGTAAACCTCGAGAGGCCTATGTTTCAATATCATTTTAATCCCTTCGAAACACACCGATATTTCTTATTGCCAACTCTCCCATGATACAAAAATTTGGGGAGACCATATAAAGAAGAAGGAAAAGGTGGGTGAGGAGCACCTAGATTAGGACCAGTTCATGTCATGTCCCGAGAAGAAGTACCAAGGAAAGATGTACGACCATATGAAGTGTACGAGTATTACTCAATGGATTAGGGAAACACGACAAAGGAGGAATATGGGTGCAAGTTTATGGAATTTGACAAATACACCCATGGACTTCATGAGGATTTTAAGTTGGAAGGTTTGTTAGAAGACTTATGAGTAATATTATTTATAGGGTCAAAAGCTTCATGCCAAAGAACCCAAGATAAGTGATAAAAAGGACTCACTTATGTGGAACATGGGTTCAACAAATAAAGGAATTATGTTGAAGACTTAAAGGATTATTCACCATCAGACTTGGAGATAAAAGTATGATAAATAAAATTCCATCTCCACACTACCACCTAAGTCCCAAAAAACAACAAGCATGGAGGAGGAACAACTACCATAATCGAGGAATTGTAGATGCTTTCCGAGATGAATTACTAGGGTAACTGTTGACCCACAAGATGAATTATAAGATAGACTAGGCACTAGGTGGCACTCCAATATCTAGATCACCTTACAAATTAGGGACCAAAGACCTACGTGAGGTTAAGATGAAATTGTAGGAATTTATATACAAGGGCTTCATGGGCCCAAGTGCCTCACCTTAGGAACATCACATGTTGTTTGTTGATTAGAATAATGGGACCTTCTAAGTTTGCATTCACTATAATATGTTGAATAATGCAACAATCTTCAAGCAAATATAGTCTCTTAAACATATGATATCTAAGGAAGCATTGAAGGTAGACTTCAATAAGGTAGAAGTATATCTACTTAGCCAACCCTAAAGAATATAACCAAAGTAAGGGGTGTTAGGGATTAGATCAATATCATCAAAGGTTTGTTGTAGGATTTTCAGAGATTTCAATTCTTTTATCAAAGCTACAAGGGAATGGAATTAATTTATTTTGGACAAACCTATGCGAGGAAAGATATTATGAGTTTGAGAGATTTCTCATATCAACACCTATGTTTATACTTGTTAACTTCAATAAAGACTTCCTAGTATGCATATTGTTGGAGGAGAATACATTAGAGGGGAACTCATGCAAGAATGGAGAGTAGTGAGCTATGAATCAAGGGCATTGAATGTTCATGATTAGAAGTACACAACTCTACACTTGGCTAAATCATTGGGGAAAACAAGAAATTATCAATCTGCATAATAACAAATATTGAGAGTATCATCACATTTAGGTTTAAGGAGAATCTATGGTGTGGTAGAATTTTAGAGAGTAAAAGAAAATGGAAATACTACAAGGAAGTGGTCAAGCCCAATATAGAATATCAAAAGTATTTATTAGTTTTGACTAATGCAAAGAAGAAAATAAATATTGCTAAAATAAGAGCAAACTCTCACATTCTTGTTGGGGCCCAACGCTGACATCTTTAGCTACCTTCTTTCCATAATATTTATCTCTTTTGCCCTAAAAATGCATATATCACTTTGTATTCACTTAAGAACTTCATTTATATTTAAAAACTAGGGTAAATTATATACTCTGGAAATCATAAGAATTGACTAGATAATCTCTTTCATTTCCATCATAGTTCGACCCCCCTTTCTCTCTAATTTAATATTTATATAATACTAAGATTGAAGAGAACATACAATGTTACACTTTGTGATAGGTAACTTTGGTATGATACATTTTTTTACTGAGTTTATAAATAATATTAGTTCTTTCACTTAGTCTATTATAAGCTGATATACATTCCAAGGAATAATTTGATTCCCTTGCCTTACAGTTTCGAAGTTTGATTAATGAACATGTAGGTTTGGTTTCAACTTTTATAAGGTTTGTGTTTGCATATACATACTTGATTCCTGCTAATGGCTACATCTAAGATTGATTAATGTTATGCATAGATATCATTGGTCTTATTGCGATAGTTTGGGTTTAAACAATGTTTACACAGTTGCCCTGTATTACATGTTGATTCTAGTTTAGTATACATACAAATATGGGTAAATTTATGGATTGTGAGGTATACTTTGTTTATGTTCTTTACTCTAAGTTTGGTCTAGAAAGGTTTTTGTTAAGACCACTGCTCAAGCATAAAAACTAGTAGATCTTCATGGATAACTTTAATCTCATTCTAGTATCTATATTTTTTATTCAATTGTCAGCATTTGATTTCAGTTTCTGGCTTGAGGAAACTAAGAACTAAGACTAGAATCTCTTAATTTTCAAATCCAACCAACAACTGAGTACATGAAAATTTCCCTAAAGCAACGAAATATTATATTCTCGAGCGAAGCTAGGGGATCTCAAATAAAATACTCACTAGAAGGATCTCAGAGTCGTGCACATTTAGTTTTAGTTATCTTTTACAATTTGCTTCATATCTTTAGCACTAGACATGAGTTTGAGTTATTATTTTGAATGAAATTATAATATTTTTTCCTTTTTTTAAGTAAATAATTTTTATGTTTCCTACACATATGGTGTCTATAGCTCATGAGTTTACATCCAAAATTAACTTGTGAAGGGATTTTATTACGACATTAAAATAGCCCAACAATGCTACATTGTGAAATTGGGCACTGGGAAATTACCAAAACACCATGATATGAAATACTTTTTCATATTTTAAGATCCTATGAAGGTTAAATTGTTGGGATCCATTCATCTAACTGATCATTCAATCATATTACCCGATCGATCATTGGATCCTTCCCCTTTATGTTATGAATTTATGTCCTCTTTCCTTCCTTTATCGATTGTCTATCTTTGCTTTCCTAGCACACATATTTGGGTTGGGGATCTTACGAAGTGTGTTTATGGCTAACCCAGGTGCGGTCCATCGGTCTTGGTTCATTGTTGATTGAGGAACCACTTGACAAGGAAATTCAACCACTATGGTGCTTGCTGAGAAAGTTGTAAGAACACATGTTCGATGGACTAAATATTCTTGTAGTGCTTGATAAAAAAGAACAGTTGAGGAGCCACCTATATAGTAGTTTAGTCCTCCTGGAATTGAGTAGTGGTAATTTAAATCTTAGGTGAAGCCATGTGTTTTAACTAGAGAACAATTGATTTGTTATGGCGGTTTCCTTGGCGCTATGAAACCACCCAAACAATGGACCCCTTCTCTCAGTTATGTTTTTAAGCCTTGGATGTGAATTTCCCTAAACAAGCATCCCCTTAGACTTTGGATTTTTCTCGAGGGTGGTTAGTTGCAAAATAAAATGCAGTGCAATTGGCCTATGGTTTTGTGGAGAGTAGAAGTCCCTCCTTCAATTTCCATCCATCCTTAAATGCACAGATAAGTGTAGATTATTTGTGTGTATTATCTTTTTTACTGTGTTTATTTTGATCATATATGAATCATGCAATGCTTTGTGATTTTATAATTGTAATTGAATGCATGAGCAATGAGGGTCACTATGGTGCTCATGATTAGAATATTATTATTCTATTTTTTCAAGAACTTGATGTTTGTTCAAATGTGTTGTCCATGGTTATATTCATGTTGAACGTGATACTATGTTTTCATGAATACATAGTTATGTGTTTATGAATATTGTGTATTTATAAAAGTTTGTGAAAGATTATATATATGTAAATAAACTTGTTCATGTATTGGTTGTTCATATAAACTAAGAATTTGTAGCTCCAAACCATGTTTGGACTGCCCCACTATCAAAACATTTCACAAGGAGTGATTTGGTTGTCCATGCACTAGGCTCTCAACCATTGTACACCTTAGGACTTCAATTTTCCAGCGGAAGTGATGCAGTTGTCATATCACTCGCCCACAGACATTACCCCATATATGTATTTTGTGTTATATGTGCATGTTATTGGGTGTAGTAGGCAGTGAAGATTAGACTCATTTTACGTGGGCGAGAGATCTAGTGGTGGGGTCTGGAGGTAACCCTGAGGACAGAACCTACGTTAGAGGCCACCGCTCACCGCTTGTCACCAAAGTCATGGCAAAATGCATCCTATAAGAGTGTGTTATTGAGGTTAAACAATATTGTTAGAGTTCCAAGGTGGAACCACTTATCGCTCGTCGCCCACCGCTACTCACATCTTATTTGGTGTTAAATGTTGTGACAACGAGATTGTGGTGGTGTAACGTGGGCCTGACTGCAGGACCAACTAAGTTGACTTGTTAGGACTACATGGGATCGACGTGGTCAGTTCAATGCCATTTTCCTCTATTAATAGACCTAAACTTTAATTAAGTATAAATTTTGACTCGAGGCACAGATCAAAGCAAGTGTCACATTGCTAGAAATATCTCGACGAGTTAAACATGCCAGTGACATCAAGAGTGAATTCCAAAAACATGAAAAAATAAGGTCTTGGCTAACCAATTCTTTATAAAAAAACCTTGTTGTTCATGTTCAGTTATTAAGTAACATGTTATGCAACCAACTCATAAAATAGAAGAAAAGATGGACCAACAAATTAAAAATTAGCCTCTTTGAGGGGGAAACCTCCTTTACATTACATAAATGAACATTTATTCGATGATATAAATGATTAGACATCCTTGGTAGATATAGGAGCTAACGGGTCACAATATAATCAGAGCCTACATAACAATAAAAATGTAAGGGAAAAATAATAATAATAGTGGGCTTCTATGGGGCACAACAATAACAACATGGGGGATACATGGACACAACAATAAAAATAGGGGGCTACACTAATAGTTACAATAAGGGGAATACACTAGTATTATAGGGACCTAACGTACTCCTCTCCTTTAAAAAAGTGTTGTCCTCAACACTTGAGTGGTTCTATAAGCTTATGTATAAAACTCTCATCCTTCCATGTGGAATCTTCAGTAGGTAGGTTCCTCAACTTAATGAGATACTCTGAATTTAATCGATTCTGTTAACATCTGGTATCAGAAATATTTATAGTTCCTCCGTTTCCAACCATTGGAGGTACATACACACAACAATAACAATAGGGGGCTACAATAACAATAAGGGGAATGCACTAGTATTGCAGGGACCTAAAATAACACCTCTAACAACCCGAGGCAATCTAAGGGGGGTGGAAGGTGGTCACACCTATAATGATAACATGGTTTTAGATTTGATATTTCAAGGCTTATTGCAATTGAATTTTATGAGAAATTGATGCTTGATTTCCCATGGAAATAGAATTACTTTTGGCTCTTTACTCATCGTTGACTTGAAGTTTGCAGTATATTAATATTCCTCTCCATTTGGAATTTTGATGTTACTACCATGCTAGTGTTCTTAGTCCAATCCTTCAGTTCCTATGGTTGATCATCTACCTTCAAGAACATAACTTCAACCATGTTTGGTTGACCTATAAGCAAGTTGGATTTCAGTTATGTAGGTATAAGCTTCTAAGGGAAGCTTTTGCATACTTAGATAACCTATCACCGAAGCACAAGTCGATGAGCTATAGGAGGTATCTAGGACAAAAAGTATAGGAGTACATTATGTATGTAGGTTTGTGGTGGGGGGGGGGGGGTGTGGCGCAATTGGTTTTCCGCAGGGGGTAGTTTTACTTATCATTTGTAGTTATCATGTAAAGGAACCACCATAGGCCTAATTGGCACATAAAGTGTTTATCCATGTACTATTTTTCGACGATGATGCATCCCTATCTATTGAATATCCTAGGTATAATATGGTAGAATTTATGCTCACTTACACCCAAGGTACTAATTCATTATTAATAACCAATAATTCCTCTTATTGTTGCTATAAGAATATTGCAAATGGACACCTCCAACTCTCAAACCCAAAGTATGAGTAGGGAGATCAATTAAAGTTGATGCAGGAGCATTAGGCTAAAACCAATATTTTGTATACAGGTAGACTTAGGGGGGTCTTATATTTTCTTGGTCATGTAATTACTGAATAAATCAAGTGATTTTAGTTAAATGTAGAAAATATTGTAACCGCCCGAATGATTAATGGGCACCTGAAGAGATAGTCAGTTTCAAAAGTTAAGCTAATTTTAGGAGTTTGTTTCTGTCTGTCAAAGCGATAGTCTCAGAGTTAGAGATATGAAGAGTTTCGAGCATTAGAGGAGTTGAGTCGAATCAAGGTTTGTATAAAAATAAGCCTTACAGGCATAATAAGAAGACCTGCATAGAGAGTTTCATAGGCTGCATAGGACTGTAGTAGAGACATAGTAGAGGAGAAGGGCCAATTCATCGAAGATCTGGCCAGCTAAAAGGCTTGTAAGTTAATTCACTGTGTAATGAAGATTTGTTTCAGTATTTGTGTGCAATTGTTGGTTTAATTTTGTGTGAAGAATGCCTGTATCGCCGTGAGCTGGGTGTAATTAAGACTCTGTGATTTGTTTAAAAGTCTGTCTGCGCGTTCAGTGATGAAAATGTGTGGATTCGTCCCAAGGAGTAGTTGTATAACTCATGTGATGGAACTGTGGGCGTTGAATTCTGTGAGTTAGAGTTTGAGTGCGCTCTGTGCATCCTTAGAGAATTTGATATCCTCGATAACGTGGTAGTCGAATGTGTATGGTATTCTATGCAATTAAGGCGAAGATTGATTGAAGTTCTGCGTGTAAGATTCAGTTGTGAATTTGGTCGAACCTTGCGAAGGGGCGTTCAGCTTGTAAGTCCGGAGTAGAATGAATCATGGTAAAAAGGCGAAGGCGAAACAACGTGAGTAGGCAGAGGAACGAAGCTGCGTATTGACTGAAGCGAGAGCGAAAGCGATGTATTTGGGCGTTGGAACTTTAAGACGGAACCTGGAGTTAAAGAACCGGAGCGAATAGGACGGAAGGCGTTAACCCCGGTTTAAATCTCCAGTCAATCCCTGTAAAAAACCGGAGTAGTTTGATCGCACTACCTTTGTGGGGTAGGTTGTATTTCCAATTCAAGCGCGACACATGCTAGGAGCTTATGTGTGGCCTTAAGCAGTTTGGAGATACCACCCTCATCGCGCATTAACTATCGACTGTGGACTCAGCGCGATATCAATGTACGCCGTCTGATCTGAAGGCTGGCCATCGAACGATGATCGCACTCAGATATGCACGAAGGTTAACCTAAGGTATGGGTGTGTGTATTTAATTGAACTGTCGATTATATATGTGGGACCGGAACTTCATTATAATTATGTGGGGTTTGACTATGGGTTCATGGCCCGAGAGTGGAAGAGTAAATTAACACATATATGCTTAGTGTTAGTTACACGGAATTATGTGAAGATGGACTATTGGGTTATAGCTATAGAGGAAATGTTGAATTAATATCTCAATTCTCTGAATTGAGATATTAAAATAACCCAGACTTGTTTATTTGAATTCGCCAACATAGAATAAGGGAATGCTGTGGGATTTCCCGGATTGGGAAGTTGATTTGGCAAGAAGCTTTGGATGCACTTTACACATAGGTTGAGATTGAAATGATCTGAAACTGGGAATGTGGGTTTAGCCCCGTCATCAAGTGGTATCAGAGCTAGAATTTAATTAGCTCTTTGAAAATGTTATTTTGAAATGCACATATATTGAACAGTGAGAAAGTTGATGTTTAAATCTGTTTAATAGAGTTTCAGATTTGATTAAGTATGCAGTGAAGGTTGATAGCCTAGATGTGCAGAATCTGGAGGTGAAAAAAAAAGAAGGAGTTGTGAAGATTGCAGCAGATAGATGCAGTGCAGGTGAAAGAAGAAACAAGATCATTCAAGGATCTTGAGAGGTAAGATGATGAGCCTTATTTGAACTTTGGTTGGAAGGTATTGTTTGCAGAATATAGAGTGCAAGCAATTGAGGAAGAAATCTTAGCAAGAGGCAGATCACAAGCTTTGAGAGCAGTGATAAGAAGAGTCCAGTAAGGGATTCTGAGTGCAGAAAGAGTGTGGCAGAACCTGGAAGGTTCCCAACTGAGGTTGGATGAAAGAAGAACAAAGTTTTTCTTGAGAGAAGTTGCAGAGTGAAGCCTAGAGAGCAGAAGAGAGTGCTCAGAAGGTTCCAGCAAAGAGGGGACCAATACTTGCGAAAAGTTGGGTCCAGAGGAAGGTATTGGTGAGGTGAGTTGCAGAAAGAGAGCTTGCTGTTGCAGAGCCTTAGTGCAGCTTGTGAGTGAAGAACTCCTAGAGAATAAAATGGCTATTGAGAGCCATAGCGGAGATTGTAGAGATTGCAGAGGTTCTGAGAGAAGCCACAGTGGAAGAGTGAGGGAAGATGCCAAGGTAAATGGCATGAGGAAGAGACTCACTGATGCAGAATATGACAAAGAGTTAGCTGAGATCAGGGAACAGTTTAATAAACTGAAGATGAGGATAGAGGAAAGCCAGAGAGTTGGTTGGCTCATGAAACAGAGAGTGAATTGGCAACCATTACAGTTGAGGTTGAGGCAAAATAAGATTTCCCTATTGAGAGAAAAACTCAAAGCAGTTGAGTGTAAAGAAGAAATTTCTTCTTGTGAGGCAGAACAGATCACAGATGAAGAATGGAGATCTGCAAGAGATCTTGTGAGACATGATGAAGACTTGAGGTAGCAAGAAGCTTGTCTTGCTGAAGAGGAAATCATTGGGGATTTCCTGAGTTATTGGACAAGTCCAGATGATGCGAGGGCTTGTGTTCTTGAGTCTGAAAAATATGAAGAAGAACCCCGAGTTCTTAAGGCAAGGATGGAATTTGAAGATTCCATGTGCAGACCTGTTAAAGAAGAAGTGCTTGAGAAAGCAGCCAAGACTAAAAGGTCTTGTGATTTGAAAACTAAAAGGTTGTGTGTGTTTTCAGGTACACCACTAGAATATGGAAAAGCTTCAGAGGTTGTTGATGAGGAGGAGACATTGAATCTGAAATTTGTTCAGATCAATGCTGAGTTAGTGAAATCTCAGGAAAAGATGAAGAAAGAGAAAATGATAAATGCTCAGAAGAAGAAGGAATTACTCAGATTTATTGAGTATCTGGAGAAGGACTTGAAGACTGAAGCTTCAAGTGGGACCAAGGGGTCCAAGAGCCTTACATATAACATACTTTGTATGTTTGCAGGAACAACAAGTGAGAGAGAACAAACTGCTGATGTTGTCACTGAGGAAGAAAATGGAGCAGCTACATGTTTTGAAGATGTCCATGCACAGTTGGAGAAAGATTATACTTTCCAACATGTTGGAAGCAGAAGAGCTTTATTTTATGATATTGGCCAGAATTTGGAAGTTGAACAACTTGGAAGAATTGAAGAAGAGAATACTATTGAAGAATTTCTAAAGCATATGGAAGACTTGGAACAACAAAAAGATTTGTGTATGAGTGCAGGTGTTGATGAAGGTAGTTCATATGATGGAACCGTGACAAATGAAGCTGACTGTTGCCAAGACAGATATGATGAGTATCCTTCAGGTGAAGATCAGATTGTGGAGGAATTCATTAATTCCTTACTTTATAGAAGGGATTGCTTCAATGAGGATGTGATAGTTATGTTTGATGATGAACTTGTCATTAATGATGATAATTACAGACTGCCTTTGTCAAGTGTCCAAGTAAGGAGTGATGGACAGGTAGCTGAAGTTTTTGCAAAGATGAGAAATCAGGATTCTATTCTGATGAAAGCTGAAGAGATAGTGACAACAGAAGATAGTGAAGAGGAGATGCCAAGATCGTGGCATGAATTAAGTGTTCTGGAGAAGAAGCTAGAAACACAGAAAGAAGGAGTTCAGATTGTAAGGGCAGAGATAATTGAAGATGAGAGAGTTCATTCCTATGAACTAGAGCAGAGAGACATCCTTGCAGAGGATGATGTAGAAGGGATACTAGCTGACAGTCTCAAGATATGTTTGAAGAATTCGAATCAACATTTTGATGTGCTGATTGAGAAGAAAAGAAAGTTGGGACAACATACTGAGATGCTGACAGAAGAAGGAAAGGCACTGAGGCCTTGTGAGTTTTATTCTAACAATTTTTTGATGAATGCAAATAAGTTGACAGCATGGGGCAGTCAATTGAAAGAGAAGGAGAATTATGTGGAAGATTTTAACCCATGGAATGGAGAAATTGAGCTGCTAGAGAGTATGTTTAATCAACAGGATAAGAGAGAGAACCTCAATTTCAAAATTGGGGGTTGTATAATGTGAAGACACAATGGGATAAAGATAGAAAAGAATCGTTGATTCAATCATCAGTTGGGACCATTGGGTCTTGGGGTTTTGGAACTGATGAATTGGCTGTGTTTACAGGAATGACAGAAAACAATCCATCTTTTGAAGTTGTTCTGAAGGGTGATGGACTGTTGCAGAAGGAGGAAGATGAGGCTATCATGCCTCCTGTGAAGGAACTTGTTGTTCCTACAGATGATAAAGAAAAGGATCTATTGCAGAATGCGGATGAGCAGCTAGAAGAAGATGATAAAATCATGTCTCATGGACAGAAGTTGGTTGCTATTGGTAGTAGAGAAGAATTGGCTTGTCCGAATAGCCGAGAGAAGGTTAAAGAGAAGGTTGTATGGCAGACTTTTGGGGCTGCTACAGCAATGGAAAACCAAAGTTTCACTCTGACAGAAGATGAAGATACAGTGGCTAGAGAACTTGATTTGATTGTTGGAGTTAATCAAGAAGAAGGAAGGCAATTGCTGAAGATTGCCAAGACAGAAGAAGAAGATGCTGAAACTGAGTTGCAGCATAGTAAAGATTTGTTTGGCCAAAGGAGATGGCGAGAATGTTTGCAGAAAAAATCCAGAGGAGAGAGTGAAATTCCAGAGCAGCAGCCTGGAGTATTGTTGGAGAGAGTGTTGAAGCAACAAGCTGAAGTGTTGCCAACAGAGGAGCAAGAATTTTAATGTTGCAGAGAGGGTATGGATGATTGGGTTGTGAATAGGGCAGCAGTAAGAATTGAGGAAATAAGAGTGCAACAAACAAAAGTAAGAGTCCAGCAGTCAGAGGAAAGATTAGACGGAGAGCTTGAATTTATAAGAAAACTGATGCAAAATATGCCTTAGAATAGGACAACAACAAGGAAGCAGAGAATCAGCAACAACAAGAAGAAGACAGTCACAGACTGTGAGGACATAGAAAATGCAAAGATGCAGACCAAGATATGGAAGCCAGGAGGAATGCGAAAGAAGAACGCTGCAATCAATAATCAGTTGCAGAACAAAGTATGGGATCCAGGCAGATAAAGATGAAGCACATGATTAGGAGATCATGAACTGTTTTAACCTGGGGAGTCTGATGCAGGAGCATTAGTCTCAAACCAATATTTTGTATATAGCTAGACTTAGGGGGGTCTTATATTTTCTTGGTCATGTAATTACCGAATAAATCGAGTGATTTTAGTTTAATGTAGAAAATATTGTAACCGCCCGAATGATTAATGGGCACCTGAAGAGATAGTCAGTTTCAGAAGTTAAGCTAATTTTAGGAGTCCGTCTCTGTCTGTCAGAGCGTTAGTCTCAGAGTTAGAGATATGAAGAGTTTCGAGCGTTAGAGGAGTTGAGTCGATTTAGGGTTTGTATAAAAATAAGCCTTACAGGAATAATAAGGAGACCTGCATAGAAGACCTGCATAGGACTGTGGTAGAGACACAGTAGAGGAGAAGGGCCACTTCATCGAAGATCTGGCCAGCTAAAAGGCTTGTAAGTTAATTCACCGTGTAATGAAGATTTGTTTCAGTATTTATGTGCAATTTTTGGTTTAATTCTGTGTGAAGAATGCCTGTATCCCGGTGAGCTGGGTGTAATTAAGACTCTGTGATTTATTTAAAAGTATGTATGTGCGTTCAATGATGAAAATGTGTGGATTCATCCCAAGGAGTAGTTGTATAACCCGTGTGATGGAACTGTGGGCGTTGAATTCTGTGAGTTAGAGTTTGAGTGCGCTCTATGCATCCTTAGAGAGTTCGATATCCTCGATAACGTGGTAGTCGAATGTGTATGGTATTCTATGTAATTAAGGCGAAGATTGATCGGAGTTCTGCATGTAAGATTCAGTTGTGAATTTGGTCGAACCTTGCGAAGGGGCGTTCAGCTTGTAAGTCTAGAGTAGAATGAATCGTGGTAAAAAGGCGAAGGCAAAACAACGTGAGTAGGCAGAGGAACGAAGCTGTGTATTGACTTAAGCGAGAGCGAAAGCGGAGTATTTGGCGTTGGAACTTTAAGACGGAACATGGAGTTAAAGAACTGGAGCAAATAGGACAGAAGGCGTTAACCTCGGTTTAAATCTCCGGTCAATCCCTGTATAAAACCGGAGCAGTTTGATCGCACCGCCTTTGTGGGGTAGGCTGTATTTCCAATTCGAGCGCAACACATGCTAGGAGCTGATGCGTGGCCTTAAGCGGTTTGGAGATACCACCCTCATCGCGCGTTAACTGTCGACTGTGGACTCAGCGCGATATCGACGTATGCCGTCTGATCTGGAGGCTAGCCATCGAACGGTGATCGCACTCAGATATGCATGAAGGTTAACCTAAGGTATGGTTGTGTGTATTTAATTGAACCGTCGATTATATATGTGGGACCGGAACTTCATTATAATTATGTGGGGTTTGACTATGGGTTCATAGCCCGAGAGTGGAAGGGTAAATTAACACATATACGCTTAGTGTTAGTTACACAGAATTATGTGAAGATGGACTATTGGGTTATAGCTATAGAGGAAATGTCGAATTAATATCTCAATTCTCTGAATTGAGATATTAAAATAACCCATACTTGTTTATTTAAATTTGCCAGCGTAGAATAAGGGAATGCTGTGGGATTGCCCATATTGGGAAGTTGATTGGGCAAGAAGCTTTGGATGCACTTTACACATAGGTTGAGATTGAAATAATATGAAACTGGGAATGTGGGTTTAGCCCCGTCATCAGAAGTCATGTTCCTCTTAATGATCACTAGAGTCATGAAGAAATTGCTCAATAAGTATAGACATTGAGCATCCAACTGGATGAACAATCCTCCTGCCTTTGAAAAACAAAGGGATGTTGGAATTATGAGGATTAGAGATTGAAAATTAAGGGAAAATATTGTTGGAAAAGGAGGATCCTAGGGAAAAAGAGTCCATTAAGTGCTATAAATTGAGTAACTAATTAAAAATCAAAGTCTCCCACCTTTAGTGGTAATATGAAGGGGAAAAATGAAGTTGAAGCTTGGTTGGTAAACATTAAGAGGCCTATGTTTCTACATCATTTTAATCCCTTGGAAACACACTGATATTTCTAATTTCCAACTCACCTATGATACAAACATTTGGGGAGACCATCTAAAGAAGAGAGAAAAGCTGGGTGAAGAGCACCTAGATTGGTTCCAGTTCAAGTCATGTCCTGAGAAGAAGTACGACATAAAGATGTCCAACCACATGAAGTGTATGAGTATTTCCCAATGGATTAGGGAAACATGAAAAAGGAGGAATATGGGTGCAAGTTTATGGAATTAGACAAATACACCCATGCACTTCATGAGGATTTTAAGTTGGAAGGTTTATTAGAGGACTTATGAGTAATATCAGATATAGAGTCAAAAGCTTCATGCCAAAGAACCCAAGATAAGTGATAAAAAGGACTCACTTATGTGGAACATAGGTTCAACAAAGAAAGGAATTATGTTGAAGACTTAATCAAAGTATTAGTCACCATAAGACTTGGAGATAAAAGTATGATCAATAAAACTCCATCTCGACACTACCACCTAAGGCCCAAAAAAAACAACAAGCATGGAGGAAGAAAAAATACCATAATCGAGGAATTGTATATGCTTTCCCAGATGAATTAATAGGGTGACCATCGACCCACAATATGAATTATAAGATATATTAGGTACTAGGTGCCACTCCAATATCTATATCATCTTATAAATTAGGGAACAACGAGCTATGTTAGGTTAAGATGCAATTGTAGGAATTTCTATACAAGGGCTTCATGGGCCCAAGTGCCTCACCATAAGAACATCACATGTTGTTTGTTTATTAGAATGATGGGACCTTCTAAGTGTGCATTCATTATAATATGTTGAATAATGCAACAATATTCAAGAAAATATAGTCTCTTAAACATACGATATCTAAGGAAGCATTTAAGGTAGACTCCAATAAGGTAGAAGCTATATTTGGCATTGGCACTTGGGACTTAAACCTTGATGACAAGGACGCCCTTCTCCCCCCCCCCCCCCAACAACCTTACATGGGGATTGTTCATGTCAATGCCTAATGCCTTACTTGATGGCAACTAACCAACAACAAGCTTGAAATGAAGACCATGATTGACATAGGTTTCCAATAATTATAATGTCATCTCATGTCATCAATGATATCAGACCCTTGTTACAAGGACACTATTGTCCAAGGCATATTATTGAAACTTGAGATAATGCAAAATTTCTAACATAGAAAAGGTGGACCATACGTGTTCTATCAATCATCACACATGATATTATTTTAATTTTATCTAATCTTTTAATCTACATAACTATGCTCAGACACTACCCATAAATTAAAAAATGGAGAAGTGACTATCGTGATCTAAACAATTAACATTAATGTCAACATTATGTTAATCTTAATCTTTACATATTACGATTGTCACCCTTGGGGAAATTAATTCAAACATCTTTCTATGGTTGGACGCTTGAGAGATGGTCATTACTCTCCATTATGTGCTCCAACATGGCATGCCACATCTACAACCATTCATCCATTCCCCTTCCTTAAAACTCAAATCACTTCCATCAAGTCCCGTCACCCTCTCCTCCAATACCTTTTCCATGGACTTTCTATGTAATTTGGCATTGAATTCCCCCAAATTAGGAGCCATCACTTATTATTCTGAACTACTAACCAAGTGCCACATACTAACAAGGTGCCAATGTGTTCTTACTTGAAACAAATCATCGAATAAACTATGACCACACCTACTGACTAGCCTTCAAATCAATTCCAAATTGCCTCCCCTTTCTTCTTGACATTGCAACTTGTGCCCATTTATTTTCCTTTAAAAGGGTGGCAATTCTAGAACCATCTATAGTGCCCATGACTTACACTACTTAGAGGCTTGTATTTTAAGTTGTCACTTAGACAAAAAGAGGTGCACCTTAACTACAATGGCTTGTGCTTAGTGTTGATCCAATTAGGTTGTTCCCATTTTCTCCAATGTGACACAATGAAGCTCAACAATGACATTTGGCATTTACAATGTATGATAGCATTTCATTGCAACCATCCAACATTATTGAATCTATGTTTGTGCCTCAAGAGAAACCTATAATAGAAAATTGAGTTATTCATTTGATTTATGGATTTTATCCCTAGAGTTCAACTAGGTACACAAGATTAGTCACGAGATTATATTTCTACTACAGCTATTACATCTTAACTTAGAATTCATTTCCAAGTTGGTATATGACCTTGACAATGTCCAACTAGTTTTGGACAGTGAAGTGGATGACCTTGGCCTATTCTATTACAACCTGGAGTTGTACCATAAAGTGCTCCATTTGAGTGGCCAATGGATCCACCTACCTCATTAATTCTTGAGTCTTGAAGCTACCATAATGTGTTTCTAGATCTAACTAGAATTGCAAGACTTTCTTTTTCTCTTTCAGCCACTTAGAGAATTGTGGAGCTTGTCGATAAAAGTATAAGGTTTCTCACTATCACCCATATCTTCAAGCTCCGGATCTTTGAAATACACCATGGAGCACATTTATGTGAAGTGTTGTTTGACTACTTCAAGTTCATCTAACAAGAGATGCTTATCATGATTAAGGATACCGTGTTCCCTTAATGCATCATGGTTGCTTAATGATTCTATGAACACCTTTCCAATGACATGTGGTGACTAATTATTTCATATAAATGATATCGATATCACCTTAATGATGATGATATATATGCATTCTTGCACCTCCTATTATAATGCATTTCAATGATGATTCATGTCTTCCATTTGTATTGGTGTTATTTGAAAAGGCTAGCTTGTTATAGGTCAAGATATTAATGAAGGGGGCAAGAATCACATCCAACTTGAAGGGGCTCATGCTCAATGAGGGTGGCCACCTAATCCTATAACCTATGGAGTCTTGGGGAAGTGAAAATACTTGAATAATTTTTATTTTTATTTATTTATTTATTATTATTATTTTTTTAAAGTTAATTGAAGCAAGAATCCTTAAAGAAGCAAAAAAAACTACAATCCACATTTTAACCACCTTTTGATGCTTTTAATTATAGCGCTAATCCAAATTTCACCCAAGAATAATTTAATAGGTAATGAAAAGGCTAAGAGGCATTTTTAGGGAGGGTTTTTATACTCATTGGAGATAATAAAAGATAGTGCAACTTTGTGTGAGGGGACTAGTGAGCGGAAGAGAGTGATTGAGAGTTCTACCACGAGGAAGAGATATGATTTGTGGCTCATGCAATGTTGTGGAAGTAGATTATAGTTACTTTAAGGCTAGTATAAGTGGATAAACGAGGCTAGGATTGTACTTACCTAACCAAGGGTAATAATGTTCATTATGTCTATTTTTTTTTGGGTTCCCCGGACACCACTACCAAGAATGGTACTTGTGTAACTTGTTGAGAGATAAATATGCTTAGGTATTAGAGTTTATTTCTCTAACATGGTAATTACTTGTGAATTTGTTGGCTTCTTTATTCATGTTACTATGTTCTCTTCTTTCATTAAGCAATTACCAAAATATAAAAAACATGAGCATCATAAGAAACAAATAACACAAGATGTAGGCTCTCCAAGCCAGGGGAAAACTCCACGAGGGGGAAAAACCCAAAAAAAAATCTCTTCTTATAGAATTATATCAAACTGAGACATCCAAGACCCAAAAACAAAGACCAAAACCATCCACAAGATCCATGTCAACCCTTCATTCTTTGTCATATTTTATCCTCATAATGGCTAGCTAGTTTATCACAAGCCTATCCTTTAGATGCCTTGATCTAGATGGATACTCTTCCTTCTTGTAGCCTGCATATTATAGTCATTTCAATTCTTTTATGGCTTGTACTTCACACATATTATAGTTATTCTTTAGCTCACATGTCATCACAGAGATAGTCTCAATAAATGGCACAACTTCACAAAATTTTGGTCTTAAAAATTTGCATATTTTCATATCTTTTGCCACATAAAGATTCACATCCTTTTCAGGCCCTATTCCACAGAGAAACTCACACCTTTCTCAGATCCTTATACCACAAAAAATCTGCACATTCTGCCACACGAAACTCGCATATCTTGCTACAGAACTTGAACAAATTCCTTCCAAAATGAAGGAGAACAGGTGTCAATATATAGTTGTTCATCTATGGGAAGGGTCGTGTCCTTTGGGCAGGGCGACTTTTCCATCTAGAGGGTCGACTTGGTCTTGTGGAGGACAAATATTATTTTTCTCTTTTTCTAACAAGAATTCCAAATGGGAGTTTGACTCTTTGACTTATAATATTTTTTTCTTTTGACTCAATAAATCTTAGAAGCATGAAGAACATTCTTATCTAATAAAAAAAAATATCTTCTTTTTCCTTTTTACATCAAATACATAATGATACGAGTACAATGACAATTATGAGGACCAGACCTAGATACACTTTTCAACATAACTAACATTGCTCATTAAGGGCTAGGGTCGTAGTAATATTCTCGTAGTGGAGCACCACTATCATGTAAGATACTTTCCCAAATAAGGGTATTCATCAAGGGCGTGAGTGGTAGTAACTTCTTTACACACCCTAACTTTAGAGGTTTTGGGGATGCTACAACTCTAATAGTCTCTCCTCCACACTTTGGTTGGTTAGTTAAATGTGTGGTCTTTGGGTTATTTTAAGTTGAGTGGGAATTATTTTGAGTGCTATGTATTCCTACCTCTGACCTCATTGAAATTGAGCCTTGCTCAAGGGGTAATATTTGATTTAGGCAACTACATTAGTTTATTGAAAATTTGACCCTTAAGTTCAACTTCTAACTCTTGGTTAACAATTTATTTGTAGAGTGTTGGTTTGGATTAGAGATTAATCTTTGTTGATGCAAAAGGGCTACAAATACTTAATATGTTTATTAAATGTCATAGTTCTTGTTAGTGGAATTGCTTTGTTGTAGTTAAGATGGTATTATTCAATAATAGAATGACATTGTTGATTAAATGTTGCACTCAATGTTTATAGAAATCATTGATTTTGAATTAAGTTAGTTGAATCATTAGAAGAAGAAAAAAATATGTTGAGGTGGGTAGCAACCTCCTTTGAAGCAAGGTTATTATGCCTCACCACCACCGACAGTTGAACTGATCAAATTTTACTATACAAGGAGTAAGCATGGATTGATTATAATCGCGAAAGGGTTTTCCAAATTGATGGAATCGTTTACTAAAGGAAGGGAGCTTGTTGTAATGCCCTTGGAAACTTCCAACTCAATCAAAACATCATTGTCTGTAGTAGGAATTTCATCATCATCTAAATGATGACAAATTATAATGCATTTGTAGCCTTCTTGAGTTTGAGGTAAATTTAGATTGGATGGTGGAGATTCCAATCAAAGGGTTACACATTCAATAATGGTAAATGTCCTTAATGTCACAACATTAGAAACTATCATATAGGGTTGCACAACTAGATAGCCCAGCAATTGAGATTTCAATAGGGTTTCAAGGGTACATAGTGGCTCAATGGTTAATGGTTGATGTGTTCATGGATTTTTTTTTTACAATGCTACATACAAAAAGGTGATTAGAAATATTTTTTAGGCTCACCTTAAGATCCTATTGTAACATCCCTTTTTCTATAGCACCACATGTATGTAAACCCAACTGTGTAATTATGTGTGTGTGTGTGTGTGTGGAAATAAATTGTTGACTAATTGAAGGGATGGAAGAACAGATCCAAAGACGTAAGGGGAGGGTTTTTGAGTCATTATTATGTGCTTGGAGAGTTGCAGTGTACATGTTGGGGTGCTTATTGCATGTTTGTTGGTTGCTTGTGGCATGTCGAGAGTAGGCCACACAACCACATTGTATTTCCTTAATTTCAACATGACCGGTGACCAACCAACGCTATCAAGCATTGAAGAAGATTGAATGGAGTAGCATGGGAGGGGGATGATGCCCATCCCCATCCTCTCTTCAAGGATCGAGACATTGGAATGGTTGCCTATGGAATAAAATAAAAGACAAGAGAAGTCACAACCTGGGGGAGATTAAAGAAGTGATAGAACACAGTGCATGTGAGGGAGATTTGCGGAAGGATAGATCACGGTGATGCTAGAGCTAAGTTGAACAATTGAAATGGATTGGAATGTCTGAGAGCCAGTGTTCAAAATCGTGGCATGTGATTCCTTATATATCTAGTATTAAGGCCATTCGATGGTGGAGGCTAAGCTTGAATGGTCAAAGGGAAGCTCATGACACTTGAATTACTTTGTTTCATTGTTGGTTGAGGAACCACTTGACAGGGAAATTCAACCAGTATGGTTCTTGATGAGAGACTTGTAAAAACACATGTTAAATGGACTAAATATCCTTGTAGTTCTTGCTAAGAAAGAGCAATTGAGGAACCACCTATATAGTATGTTCGTCCTCCTGGAATTGAGCAATGGTCATTTAAATCTTAGGTGAAGCCCTGTGTTTTAACTGGAGAGCAACTGATTTGTTGTGGTGCTTTCCTTGGGGCTATGAAACCACCCAAAAAATGGACCACTTCTCTCAATTATGTATTTAAGCCTTGGATGTGAATTTCCATAAACAAGAATCCCCATAGACTCTGGATCTTGCTCGAGGGTGGTTAGCTGCAAACAAAAATTGCAGTGGAATTGGCCTATGGTTGGGTGGAGAGTTGAAGTCCCTCCTTCAATTGCCATCCATCGTTAAATGCATAGATAAGTGTAGATTACTTTTGTGTATTGTCTTTTGGACTGTGTTGATTATGATCATATACGAATCATGCAATGCTTTGTGATTTTATAATTGTAATTGAATGCATGAGCAATGAGGGTCACTATGGTGCTCGTGATTATAATATTATTATTCTATGTATTCACGAACTTGATGTTTGTTCAACTATGTTTTCCATGGTTATATTCATGTTGAATGTGATACTATGTGTTCATGGATACATAGTTATGTGTTTATGAATATTGTGTGTTTATAAAGTTTGTGAAAGACTATCTATACATAAATAAACTTGTTCATGTATTGATTGTTCATCTAAACTAAGCATGTGTAGCTTCAAACCATGTTTGGACCGCCCCACTATCAAAAAATATTCACAAGGAGTGATTCGGTTGTCCATGCACTAGGCTCTCAACCGCCGTACACCTTAGGACTTCAAGTTTCCAGTGGAAGTGAGGCGGTTTTCATATCACTCGCACACATGACCTCATATATGTCTTTTGTGTTATATGTTTATGTTGTTGGATCTAGTGGGCGGTGAAGATTAGACTCAATTTACGTGGGCAAGAGATCTTGTGGTGGGGTCTGGAGGTAACCCTGAGGGCAAAACTTACAATACAGGCCATTTCTCACCGCTTGTCGCCAAAGTCATGGCACAATGCATCCTATAAGAGTGCACTATCGAGGTTAAAAAATCTTGTTAGATTTCCAAGGTGGAACCACGAGGTTTCCTTATCGCTCTTCTCCCACCGCTACTCACATCTTGTTTGATGTTAAATGTTGCGATAACGAGATTGTGGTGGTGTAATGTGGGTCTGATTGTAGGACCAACTAAGTTGAATTGTTATGACTACGTGATATCGACGTGGTCGGTTCAATGACATTTTCCTCTATTAATAGAATCAAACTTTAATTAAGTATAGCTTATGACTCGAAGCACAGATCAAAGCAAGTGTGGCATCACTAGAAATCTCCCGACGAGTTAAACATAGCAGTGGCATCGAGAGTGAATTCCAAAAACTTGAAAAAATAAGGTTTTGGAAAACCAATTCTTCATAAAAAACCTTGGAGTTCAGGTTAGGTTATCAAGTAACTTGTTATGCAACCAACTCACAAAATAGAAGAAAAGATAAATCAACAACTTAAAAATTATCTTCTTCGAGGGGGAAAGCTCCTTTACTTTACATAAATTAACATTTCTTCGATGATAGAAATGACAAGACATCATTGGTATATATAGGAGTCTAAGGGGTCACAATATAATCAGAGCCTACATAACAATAATAATGTAAGGGAAGAATAATAACAATAGTGGGCTTCTATGGGGCAAAACAATAAAAACATGGGGGATACATGGGCACAACAATAAAAATAGGGGGCTACACTAACAATAACAATAAGGGGAATACACTAGTATTATAGGGACCTAACATGCCCCTCTCCTTCAAAAAATTTTTGTCTTCAACACTTGAGTAGTTTTGGATGCTTCTGTATAAAATTCTCGTCCTCCCATGTGGAATCATCAGTGGGTAAGTTCCTCCACTTAATGAGATACTTTGAAATTAATTTATTATGTTAACATTTGGTATTAGGGAAATTTATCGTTCCTCCATTTGCAACCATGGGGTTACATGGGCACAACAATAACAATACGGGGGCTACACTAACAATAACAATAAGGGGAATACACTAGTATTATAGGGACCTAACATAACACCTCTAACAACCTGAGGCAATATGAGGGGGGTAGCAGGTGGTCACACCTATAATGACAACATGGTTTTAGATTTTGATCTTTCAATGCATATTGCAATTGAACTGTATAAGAAATTGATGCTTGATTTCCCATGGAAATAGAATTACCCTTGGCTCTTTGCTCATCATTGAATTGAAGTTTGCAGTATATTAATCTTCCTCTCCATTTGGATTTTGGATGTTACTACCATGCTAGTGTTCTTATTCCAATCCTTCAGTTCCTATGGTTGATCATCTACCTTCAAGAACATAACTTCCACCATGTTTGGTTGACTGATAAGCAAGTTGGATTTCAATTATGTAGGTATAAGCTTCTAAGGGAAACTTTTGTATACTTAGATCACCTATCACTAAAGCGCAAGTTGATGAGCTATGGGAGGCATCTAGGATAAGAAGTCTAGGAGTACATTATGTATGTAGGTTTGTGGTGGGGGGTGTGGGGCAATGGGGTAGTTTTACTTATCATTTGTAGTTATCATGTAAAGGAACCACCATAGGCCTAATTGGCACAGAAAGGGTTTATCCATGTGCTCTTTTTCGATGATGATGCATCCCTATTTATGAATATCCTAGGTATAATATGGTAGAATTTATGCTCATGCTTACACCCAAGGTACTAATACATTATTAATAACCAATGAACCTCTTGTTGTTGCTATAAGAATATTGCAAATGGACACCTCCAACTTTCAAACCTGAAGTATGAGCAGGGTGATCAATTGAAGTCATGTTCCTCTCAATGATAACTAGAGTAATGAAGAAATTGCTCAATAAGTATATACATTGAGCATCCAATTGGATGAACAATCCTCCCACCTTTGAAAAACAAAGGGATTTTGGAATTATGAGGATCCGAGATTGAAAATCAAGGCAAAATATTGTTGGCAAAGGAGTATCTTAGGGAAAAAGAGTAAGTGCTAGAAATTGGGTAATTAATTAAAAATCGAAGTCTCCCACCTTTAGTGGGAACATGAAGGGGAAAAATGAAGTTGAAGCTTGGTTGGTAAACATCGAGAGGCCTATGTTGCTATATCATTTTAACCCCTTGAAAACATACAAAGATTTCTAATTTCCAACTCACCTATGATAGAGACATTCGGGGAGACCATCTAAAGAAGAAGGAAAAGGTAAGTGAGGAGCGCCTAGATTGGGACTAGTTCAAGTCATGTCCTGAGAAGAAGTACCAAGGAAAGATGTACAACCACATGAAGTGGATGAATATTACTCAATGGAGTAGGGAAACACGACAAATGAGGAATACGGGTGCAATTTTATGGAATTGGACAAATACACCCATGGACTTGATGAGGATTTTAAGTTGGATTGCTTATTGGAGGACTTCTGAGTAATATTGGATATAGGGTCAAAAGCTTCATGCCAAATAACCCAAGATAAATGATAAAAAGGAATCGCTTATGTGGAACATAGGTTCAACAAAGAAAGGAATTATGTTGAAGACTTATTCAAAGGATTAGTCACCATAAGACTTGGAGATAAAAGTATGATCAATAAAAATCCATCTCAACACTACCACGTAAGGCCCACAAAAACAAAAAGCTTGAAGGAAGAAAAACTACCATAATCGAGTAATTGTAGATGCTTTCCTAGATGAATTACTAGGGTTGCCATTGACCCAAAAGCTGAATTATAAGATAGACTAGGTACTACGTGCCACTCCAATATCTATATCACCTTACAAATCAGATACCAATGACCTACGTGAGGTTAAGATGCAATTGTGGGAATTGCTATACAAGGGCTTCATGGGCCCAGGTGCCTCACCTTAGGAACATCACATGTTGTTCGTTCATTAGAATGATGGGACCTTCTAAGTGTGAATTCATTATAATATGTTGAATAATGAAAAAATCTTCAAGCAAATATAGTCTCTTAAACATATGATATCTAAGGAAGCATTGAAGGTAAACTCCAATAAGGTAGAAGCTATTGTTGGTCAATAATTGTCATTGATGAAAATATACTTGAGGATCTCTCCAAATGAAGGCTACTCTATCAGACTACTTTAATGACGGATCCTTATGACAAAGTCACACTGTCCATCATCTTATGCACTAAATATTTTAAGGACAGTCACAATAAAAATGGTTTTTTCACCATCTTAGAGACATTCGTTCATTATGAACCTTATACCATCTGAAAGAGGATTGTTTCTTCTTTCCAACGAGCCCTCACACGCCTCCAAATTCCCTATGGTGAGAGAGAATTTTTTTTTTTTTTTTTTGTAAGTTGAAATGTAATTATTAAGTGTTGGAGACGACATGTACTTGGCCTCTTATGTTGGCTTGCCTGTAGAAGTGGTGGATTTTCACATTAGCTGCAATACCTCTATATATAACAGCTCGATGCTCATTCTTCAAAACATAACTCGGATATACATACACAGATAATATATATTAGTTCACATCTCGTGAACAAGACTATTAGTTCACCGTAGATATGTAACTCTTAGATCTATATCAGTCTCGGACCTATGGAAGTATAGGGTATACAAAAGTATCGAACTTGTGGAAGTGTGTGGGGTATATAACAGTCTCAAACCCTAATTGCAGTATCTACAAAGGCTCAGATCCTTGCAGTACTTGTTGCGGTTTCAGGTTTGGGTGGTGATGCTTTGAGTTGTGGTAACTTCGAACTATAAGGTGCCATCTTCATCGAAGTATAGGTGTTGAGGTGGATATGTGACTATTCTGATTCGGTGGAGCTCTAATCTATGGGCATTCGGTTGACTATTACTACAGTGCATGACATTTTAGTGATTGTTTGGCCTTTGAACTATGGAGTTGTGACATTTTAGGACTATGGTGTAGCTACTTCATATACTGCAGTGGTAAAGATCCATTGTTGATGTAGTATGGTGCATAATTGATGGTGTCGTATGGTGCATAATTGATGGTGCTAGATTAATGGTGTTGAATTCAGATTAAGTACAAGAAAATCATTGAGCAGTGAAGTCACCATAAGCAGTTTTGGAGTTGATTGCACAGTGAAGAATATGTCAAGGACATTTAAGTAAGTACTATTCTCATTCTCTATCTAAAGAAGATAAGAGGGATTGGTGTCCTTAGGATAGGAGCCCCTGAACACAAGGTTGGTGCCTTGGAGAAGATAGGGTCGAAGCCCTAGAGGTCAGAGCCTCATTAAATCCAAGTTGGTGCTTGGAAATCATTGTACTCAGTCATTTTTAAAAGGATCATTATCCTTCCTTATGTAATAAATTATTCATTTCTCTATTTTTTGTGTAGAATATAACTAGTTATAATAAAAATAAAAAATAAATATTGATTCACCCCCCTCTCAGTATTTCCAATAATTGGAATCAGAGCTAGCTTCTTCATTATCAACCTAACAACTGGAAGAAGGATTCTTAGACACAATGAAGAACATAGAAGCGACAGGGAAGCTGCCTATGTTCGATGAAACAAACTTTGGCTTTTGAAAGAAGAGGATGTTCTACTGTTTAATGTCCCTTGGTCCTGAAGTGTGGCATTCTATTTTGAATGGGTACAAAGCTCCCTCCACTCTTCCAACTGATCCAGAAGAAATAAAAGCCTACGCTGCTAATTCCAAAGCTCTAAGTTCCATCTCTAGTGGAATCTCTGATTATGAATTCAGAAAAGTCATGAATTGTGACTCAACCAAAGAAGTATGGGATAAGCTTATTTCCCTATATGATTGGGACACCAAAGTTAAGAATGCAAAGCTTCAAACTCATAGAAGTCAATTTGAAAGTTTTAAGATGGATGACGAAGAAGATATTGCATCATACTTTCTCTAAGTAGTTGAAGTGGTTAACAATCTTAAAGGGGTAGGAGAAAATGTTGAAGAAAGCACTATTGTTCAAACAATCCTGAGATCTCTTTTGACAGAATTGACTCCAAAGTAAATGCCATAGAAGAAATGAAGGACCTAGATACTCTCGAGATGGATGAACTTCATGGAATTCTCATTGCCTATGAGATGCGGAAAGGAATTCCAAACTCCAAAGAAGCAACATTTAAAGCCTCAAAATCAACAAAAAGAGGAAAAGGATGGAATAACAACAATGATGACTTTGATGCTAAAACCAAATTATCTCAATTTGTAAGAAGACTAAAGAAGGGATCTATGCTAAAAGGTAACCACCCTCTTATTTGTTTCAAATGTGGAAGAATAGGTCATTATGCTGCAAAATGTCCTCATAAACATGATAATGATGATGAAGATGATTCTAAAAGGATGGTGTACAAAAAGAAAGGGTTTAATAACAAGAAATTCTTCTCCAAACAAGATGAGTTTGATGAAGATGAATTTGTAGTCATCAAGAAGAAATCAACTAGAAATATCCCTCATCACAAAGGAAGTGATGATGAATCATATGAGGAAAATGACTATGTTGGAAGCACAAAAGTATTATTCATGGCATTCACAAATGATGATGATTCAGAACTGGAAGACGAAGGAAATGTGGATAAATTACTAATAAGTGCCATTGAATAAAATGAGAATTTACGAAAGAAGATCATTTCTCTCAAAGTAGAAAAGGAGGAAGGAAAAATAAGGGAAGACTTCTTGAACAATAAGCTAAAAGAGAAGGAAGATATGTGTGAAAAATGTGAAGCTGAAATAGTATCTCTAAGAAAGGAATTGGAGCAAGTCAAAAGGAGTTGGCAAAGCTCTCAAGCACTTGATAATATTCTTAATACTCAAAAACCTGAATATGACAAATCTGGAATTGGTTTCAAAGGAGAATCATCAAGTACGAAGAATAATGAAAGGAGTTATGCCGACATACTTTCTTGCCATCCAAAAGAAGAAAATTCATATAGATGAATGAATTCAAACTCGAAGAAGGATGAAAAACACTCCAAGAAAAGATGATGTTGCTCTCTTATCTCTAATAGAACTTGAAATTTTTTCTCAAGCAAGTAAAGATCCTCGTTGGATAAAGGCCACGGAAGAAGAAATGTCACAAATTGAAAAGAATGAGACTTGGGAGCTAGTTCCTTGTCCAGAAGATAAAACTGTAATTGGAACAAAATGGGTAATAAAAAACAAGATGAATGAGGATGGACAAATTATCCGAAATAAAGCTAGACTTGTTTTTAAAGGATACTCACAAATTGAAGGAATTGACTTAGAATAAACTTTTGCTCCAGTAGCAAGATTGGAAGCTATAGGAATGTTTTTGGCATTTACTTTCTCGAAAGGATTCAAGGTTTATCAAATGGATGTAAAATCGACATTTTTGAATGGAGACCTCAAGGAAGAAGTCTACATGGAGCAACTAGAAGGATTTGATCTAGCTGGCGGGAAAGACTTTGTATGAAAGTTGAAAAAGGCCTTGTATAGGTTGAAACAAGCCCCAAGAGCTTGGTATGCAAAGTTGGATCACTATCTGCAACAAGGAGGTTTCAAAAATGGAGTAGCAGGGAGCAATCTCTACATGAAGATAGACAAAGATAAACTTGTGATCACTCTTGTATATGTTGATGATCTAATATTTTCCAGCAATGATGATGGAACGAGCCATGAATTTTCTCTAAATATGTCAAAAAGGTTTGAAATGTCAATGATTGGGGAGTTATCTTACTTTCTCGGGCTACAAATATCTCGAACCACTGCAAGCATGTTTATATCTCAAGTAGAATATCTTAAAGACATGCTCAAAAGATATGGGATGGAAGACTGTGCACCCATGAGCACACCGATGACCACAGATTGTAAATTAAGGAAAGATGATGAATCCCCTCTCATAGATGCAACTCTTAACAGGTCAGTAATTGGAGCTCTCCTATACTTAATTGCTACAAGGCCAAATATTATGCAAGCAGCAGGAATGGTAGCAAGATTTCAGTCAAGTCCTAAACAATCCCATCTAGCTGTTGTGAAGAGAATACTTAGATATTTGAAAGGAACTGCTAATTTCAGTCTTTTGTATCTTAAGATCTCAAATTTTTTTTCATAAAGGAAAAAATTGTAATCTTTCATTGATAAGAAAAACTACATATTGCATTTTACTGAGTATACTGTCATGTGTGTTCAAAGTATATTGCTGACTTTATGCACTAGTCAGTGATACATGTAAGAGGCTATAGTCCATGAGAATCTGTCCAAGTAGAGATAAAGTAAGTTCGGTGCATTACTTACTAATCCATACCCGCGCCAAAGAAGTATAAATAAAAGGTTATATATTTAGCGTATGTACAAAAAAAAAAAAAATAGCAACCAGCCGTGAATAATTACAAATGGTATGTGAATATGATAAATCGCCCAAAAAAACATATACCCAAAACTGCAATAAAAAATCTGTAGCCTGTTCTGCCCGAATGTCCTCGATGAAAGGCCTGTGGTAGAACCTGTTCACCTGTAAGCCAACCTGTTCAGTAATATGCCACGTGCCCCAATTTAGCTGTGTGGCTTCTTTGGAAAGTGTGTTTGCCATTTTTTTCTGATGCCTGTAAATATGAGAGACAGAGATGGAGTTAAATTGTGATTTGAGCTGATGAACTTCCTGCAGTAATGCAGTGAGTGTGTGAGTGTGACACTGTGCATGAGAGTTGAACCAGTTAATCACAATGAGGGAGTCGCCAAGAATCTGTAGGTGATTGCAATTTTGTTCACGGGCAAAGATCAAAAGGAGTCTCAGGGATTGTAGTTCAGCAAAATTTTTGGTTCCCAGGCCCAGGCCCATTCTAAGTTGAAAGTGGTGCAGATCATTTATGTAGAGTAGTCCCCCCCCCCCCCCTCCCCCCTCCACATCCATTTTGTGTGGCTGCGCCATCAAAGTAGGCTGACGACCTGTTGTGATCAATAGTTTCAGGGATGTCAAGTTTCTCTGATTTTTGCATAACATTTTCGGGTATTAGGGAGTAGGTGGCCAAGATCTCCCTGCTGATACAATCCTCATTTACTGGCAGATTGTTGAAGATATAATTGTTCCAGTTGATCCAAATTTCCCTAGTGAAAACCATAGGCAGGTTTCACAACTTTGTAGTGTTGATTGTCATCTGCCACCAGTATGTCCAAGCATTTAGAATAGAATTTCCCCTCCAAATAAGATGTCCAGACATGCACTGTGTAACCAGCTGCCATATGCGTTGTATAGTGGGGCAGTCCAGAAATATATGAGTGATTTCTTCCCCTTGGTTATGACAGTAGCAGCATCTTGAGGGAACTATTAAACCACGCTTGTGTAGATATTCCATAGTGGGGATACAGTTATGTAGAATGCACCAGAACAGGAGTCGATATTTGTGTGGTGCCTTGAGTTTCCATATAGATGTCCACCACCAAAGCTTTTCATGTGGTTCTTTATTTTGACAGAGTTAAATATCCAAATTTGGGAGTGAAATATCCCTTTGGAGAGATAGCCCAGATCAATTGGTCCTCCTGTTGTGTTAGACGAATATGCGACGCTTGTAGTGCTCTGATATAGTTCGCCCAACAATGCGCACCAGCCCGAGGAATGTGCAGATCAACAACCGATAGCCAATATTGTGTGTGCCAATTTGTGCGATCCGAATCAGCAATTTGAAAAAGGTATCAGATTCCCCTATTTGCCAGATGCACAATAATCCAGTTGGGTAGTTTGAAGTATTCCCCACTCCCCGACCAAGAATCTGATCCAACCAGTACCAATTCCCTCTAACCAATTTTCCATGAGAGTCCTTTTTGGATAAGTGGAGCAGCCTTGGTAATTACTTTCCAGATGATGGAGACCCCAGGGGTGGCTTGTATGTTTCCCCTCACCCAATCAAGTGTGCTTCGGGGGGAAATATAATTAGCAGTGATGACCTCCTTCCAAATACTTTGGCCAGTGATTAGATGCCAACACATCTTGGCTGCAAGGGTAGATGAAAATAAGTGTAGATCTTTTAAGCCCCACCCACCCCATTGTTTAGGTCTACTGATTCGGTCCCATGCGATCCATGTGAAAGTGCTGTCCTTTTCCTGGTTCCTCCATAAAAAATTTCTATAGATCTTTGTGATACACTTGGTCACCCCAATAGGATTCCATGCTAGTGACATCCAATAAACAAGAATGGCCTCAAGGAAAGATTTAATTAGTACTAGTCGACCCGGCCGGGAGAGCCAAATATTGATCCTACGTTCCACTTTTGCAATAAGCCAGTTCTAATCTTTGATTTGATAGTCATTTGGTTTTATGTGGAATCCCAAATACTTTAATCCATCCCCAATGTTGTTGTGAGTAAAGGCAAATGTGGTCAGAGCAGTTCCTTGTTCATGTGCCGAGCATCTGGTCATGATGATTATGGATTTAGAATTGTTTGGTTGCATTCCCGTCGCTCTGAAAAAACACTGTAGTATATTGCCAAAATGAAGAGTGTCCTGACAAGAGCCATCAAGAAATATGAGAACATCATCAACAAATAATAGATGCGAAAGTTGAATGATATCATTAATATGTAATCCATGCAGCAGTCCATCCATGATGGCCTTTTTAATGAGGTCAAAGAGACCTTCCATAACTAAGATGAATAGGAGAGGTGATAAGGGGCAACCTTGTCTTAGTCCCCTACTAGCATGAAAAAATTCCGACGCAATGCCATTGAGAATAATACTGAATGAGGCATGAGATATACAACTCATAATCCAATTAATGAACATGGGGGGAAATCCAGTTTGTATGAGTATGAGATGAAGGTAGCTCTAATTGACTTGATCAAATGCCTTCGCAAGGTCAATTTTAAGAATGGTGGATTTGAGGTTCTTTGATTTAATGGAGTGTAGAGCTTCTTGTGCAATGCCTATGGCTTCGTGAATCTGCCTGTGGTGAAGAAAAGAAAACTTTTCTTTGGCTATATGAGAGGATAGGATGGGTTTGATGCGATTAACAATAATTTTGGATATAATTTTATATAAATAGTTGCAGAGGGATATGGGTCTGTAGTCTTGAAATGTGAAAGGATGATCAATCTTGGGGATAAGAGCAATGAAGGTAGAGTTGAAACGATCATATATTCTCCCTTTGACATGACTATCTTCAATAGTAATAAGGAGATAATTTCCAAGCAGCTCAAAGAAATGAATGAAGAATTCAATGGGCCAACCGTCCGGTCTAGGGCTTTTGTCTTTTTGGAACCATTTGAGTACTCCTTCAAGCTCGTCCATCGTGACCGGTGCATCAAGTTCCTCCACTTGTTCTTGGTCCACATATCTATGAAATAGACTGGTGATGTGCATGATATCCGGAAGGTCGATTTACAATGGAGCTCTATATAAGTTAGAGAAGTGTTTTATGCCCATATCAAGAAGTTGTGAATGAGTTCTGGCCACAAAATCGTGTTGGTCAGTAAGTTCCCAAATCATATTGCAATTTTTGTGACCATTTGCATGGTGCTGAAAATTTTTGGTATTCTCATCACCAGCTTGAAGCCATATTTCCCTGCTTTTTAGTTTCCAATCTGCCTCTATTTGTTGCAAGAGATTCCTTCTGGATGCTTCAAGTGTGATGAGATGCTTTTTTATGTCACTATATCTATACCCAAGCATATCATATGCATTGAGTTGGGAGATCTCCAATTCGATCCTTTTCAGTTCCTCTCCCTCTATCCTTCGTTTTTCCCGAGTCCACTTGATAGTCAAGCCCTTGATCCGCTTCAGATTTTCATAAATAACCTGAGCCGGTTCTAAGTCAGGATGCTACTGATAGTGTTGCCACTCTTGTACCACCAGACAATGGTAACTAGGGTCGCGTAGCCATCTGGAGTTGAATTTAAATGGTGGGCGGGCACGCTTTGGACCAATCTCAAAATCTAAAAGTACGGGAGAAGGATCCGACATGCCACCATGTCCCACCCATTGTCGGACTTTGTCCAGAGACTGGAGTAATGGCAACTTAATAAGAAATCTATCCAGTCTTCGTGCCAATGCCTCATCCCCAGTTCTGCGATTCCTCCGAGTACATAAAAGTTTGGGCATCTGGATGTGTATAAGGTCAGCTTGTTCCAGACTAGTAATGATAAAATCAACCAATGGATCTAGGATCGCATGTGTACCCTAGGATTCAGAGATGCCTAACGAAAAATTGAGATCACCACCCATAATGACCTGTGGGTGGTAGATAAGAGAACATAATAATAGGGATTGCCAGAATTCCATCCTATTAGAGCAAGGCCCGTAGACATTAATCAGCGTGAGAGGGGTTTCAATGTTACTGATGTTAATTTCCATGCCGAGAACCCCCTCTCTGCCTCAGCAATTTATCATCCAGGTGGTTATGTTATTAATTCCCAGGGCACAACCTCCGGATCTGCCTCGAGCATCTAAAGTAATGAAAGTCCAGTTTGGCAACATCGATAAAAGAATGGATGTAACAGAACTGCCATCTCCCAGGGTTTCCTAAAGAAATAGAATGTCAATGGGATGTTGTGCCAGAAGTGCTTTGAGTGCCAATCTCTTGTTGGGGTTGGCAAGTCCCCTGCAGTTGTAAGTGAGACAAATCATTAAGGAACCCCATTATTGGGTCTTCTTGCTCTAAGAACCCGCATGAGGGTAGAGTGTGTGCCAGCTTCGACCTCTAAATTAGCTCTCTTTATAGCCTTTGCCAAATGTGATGGCCAACCTCTGTTTTTGGTCGGAATATTTTCAAACCTTGGGCCAATGCCAAGAGCGTTGAGAGGTTGTGATATAGTGGCAGATATAAGGTAGTATGTGTGCTTAGAAGAGGACGAATCAAAGCATAGAGATGAATGAATAGAAGACGGGTGCATAGCTGTGTGAGGTATAGAGGGAGAAATAAAATGAGGGACCTGAGCGATAGAGCAGCTGAGAGGTGGTATACTGAAAGCAACCCGATGTTCCAAAGATGAAAAAATAGGAGTGCATGTGTAATTTGAAATAGGATTCAAAAAGATATTTGAAGAGTCAGGGTAAGGAGGGGTACCCGGTACCGAAGCAGAGCATTGTAGAGAATCCGTGGCCATCAAAGCATGTGTTATTGCATGAGTGACAGGCCAAGTGGGAAGTGGTGTCATCGCCACAGAAGCTGATTGTTGTTCCTAGTAACCCTGTGGCCGCACCACATCCTGTTTGCAGTTGCATGTATTCGAGTCAGTTTGCACTGCCTTTGATATAGTCTTTTTTACAATGGGCTTGGTATAACCCATCATTGGACATTCCTTATACAGGTTCCCAACCTCATGGCACTTCCGACATCTGAAAGGAATGCCCTCATAATCCAGAACCTGACTCCACACCATGCCTTCGAAAAACACGTTGTAGATGTCGTGCAGTCCATCTCTGGTATCAAGAAAAATGAGGATGCAGGCCATGGCTTTATTCCTAGTGACAAGGTAGGTACGATTGTGGTCAAGATAATGAACAAATTCCTCACCGATGTTCCGGAAGGCTGTCTCGTTCCAGAACTGGACCGGTAAGCCAGGAAGGCGAATCCAGATTGGTCCTGCCCCTGCGTTTTCTTTGTTAGGATCGAAAAGTGGCGTCCAACGCTTGAGGAGGACAGGATGTAATTCAATATGCCAGTATTTTTCAGGGCCCAATCTGCCTGGGTCGGCACAGTGAATGTAAGAGAGAAACATCCGCGAGTGAGAAGAGCAACTTTTGGGAGGCTTTCCAGAGTCCCCCCTCCCTCCCCTCCCCCAAATTTCTCTGGTTTATTGTATGAGGCGAGGGGTAGAGTATTTATTTCCCCGCACCCTGCCCACAAGCATCCTTGACGCTATATTTGCAAGGTCCTCGAGACCTCTTTCCTGGAAAAAATTTGAGTTGCAGCTGAATTTATTCTTAGTAGTTTTGTGCTTTTTACCCCTGGCCGAGTTCCCTCGCTCTGGAGATCCCTCAGAGTTCGATGAAGTGTGTTGTTTATCCCCAGTCGGGGCGTCTACAGGGGTGTTTGTAAATACCCCTGATGCCAATACTTGTGCACCTGCTTCAGCCATGGAGTACTGTCCGCATTCTCGGATATTTAGGTTTCCCAAATTCTGAGTCGCATCGTTGATGAAAGTCAGCTCCACATCCGAAAATGGTGTTGAATAAGGCAGTTCAAGCTCTGAAAGCTGTGGCATGTTAGGTGAAAAGAAGTTCCAAATACTACCAGTCGATGGGGAGGGTGACACAAAACTGCAATGCTCCAAGCTGTCACCTATGGGAGTCGAGAAACCGGCCACGAAGGCAGGGTTTGACATATTCGGTTCCGAGATAGGATGGGTGGGAGCCATGTCGACCATATCATCGACCGCCGCCTGTTCCTGGTTCCCCCAGATGTCCACACCCACCAAGGGGTCCTCCGTATAATCCACCTCCTCCTCATAGACACTCATTCTGAATGAGACAAAGGAGTTGCGAGCACCCGTAGGTCTGTAGGGCACCAAGTAGATCCAAGCTGTTGGTGATTATTAGAAAAATCCACCAAGGCCCACACCGAGCTTTGATATGAGAGACCGTGACCCACAAATGTGAAAAAACCTGCAATACTGTGCGGATTCACGATGCAGAGCCCCTCCTGTCAGTGAATCACATGTAACAGGGGGATATCGCAAGAAAATCGCGGGCGCAAATAATGAAAACATTGTCGGGTCGATGCCCAAATGTGGAGCAGAGCATATGAACCAACGACCGAGAAAACTAAAGTAATGAACAAAGGGAACAGTGCAGAGTCTGGCCCAAGATTCATGGGGCGAATAAACAAACAGATCCAACGAAGAAAGTTCGAGAAACCCTGTGAAAATTCGCTGCCATCGCTAGGGTTTTTTCATCTGATTATGGTTAGATAAATACTTTATTGTTTCAAGAGCTCAACTCTTACTGTAACAAATTAGTCCGATGTTCATTGGGCTGGAAGCACGGATGATCAAAAAATTACCAGCGGAAATGCATTCTTTATGGGAGATTTTCTGGTATCTTGGCTCAGCAAAAAGCAATAATCTATATCTCTTTCTACAATTTAAGTCGAATATATAGTTGTTGTTGATTGTTGTACACAAATACTGTGGATGAAGGAAGCTTTGAAGGATGTCAACATAGAAACTAAGCATCCAATCACCATTTTCTGTGACAACACCAGTGCCATCGGTCTTTCAAAGAATCCAGTGATGCACTCAAACACCAAACATATTCCAATCAGATACCACTTTCTTCGTGAACAAGTTGCTGAGCAAAACATCAAGTTGGAATACTTCAATACAAAGGAGAAAATTGTAGATATCTTCACAAAACCTCTTCCATGAGAAGCATTTGAACATCTTCGCCAAAATTTGGGGGTCATTGCTCTTGCATCATATTAAGAAAACATGAGAAGCACCATGACATGTGAAGCAGTGTGACAGGGGGAGCAAGTCAATAGGGGGAGTGCTTGGGCACACCACTTTGCCATTGATGTCAAAGGGGGAGAAAATGTTGGAATATTTCCATCAATGACAAAGGGGGAGATTGTTGGTCAATAATTGTCATTGATGAAAATATACTTGAGGAGCTATCCAAATGAAGGCTACTTTATCACACTACTTTCATGATGGATCCTTATGATAAAGTCACACTGTCCATCATCTTCTACACTAAATATTTTAAGGACAATCACAATAAAAAAAGGTTTTTTCACCATCTTAGAGACATCCCTTCATTATGAATCTTATACCATCTAAAAGAGGATTGTTTCCTCTTTCCAACAAGCCCTCACACGCCTCCAAACTCCATGTGGTGAGAGAGAAATCAAAATTTTAAGTTGAAATGTATTTATTAAGTATCAGAGCCGACATGTACTTGGCCTCTTATGTCGACCTGCCTATAGAAGTGGTGGCTTTTCACATTAGCCACAATACCTCTATATATAACAACTCGGTACTCATTCTTCAAAACATAGCTCAGATGTACATACACATATAATATATGTTAGTTCACATCTCGTGAACAGGACTATTACAGTGAAAAATAAAGAAATATCACTGCAGATCTGTAACTCTCAGATCTATATCAGTCTTGGACCTGTGGAAGTATAGGGTATACAATAGTCTCGGACTTGTTGAAGTGTATGGGGTATATAACAGTCTCAGACCCTAATTGTAGTATCTACAAAGGCTCAGATCCTTGCATTACTCGTCGTGGTTTTAGGTTTGGGTGGTTATGCTTCGAGTTGTGGTAACTTCGAACTATAAGGTGCCATCTTCATTGAAGTATAGGTGCTGAGGTGGATGTGTGAATATTATAATTGGGTGGAGCTCAAATCTAAGGGCATCCAATTGGCTATTCCTATAGTGCATGACATTTCAATGGTTGTATGGCCTTTGAACTATGGAGATGTGACATTTCAAGACTATGGTGTAGCTACTTCATATACTGCAGTGGTAAAGATCCATTATTGGTGTAGTATGGTGTAGAATTGATGGTGCAGTATGGTGGAGAATTGATGGTGTTGTATGGTGCATAATTGATGGTGATGTATGGTGCAGAATTAATAGTGCATAATTGATGGTGCCGAATTCAGACTAAGTATAGTAAACACATTGAGTAGTGAAGTCAACATAAGCAGTTTTGGAGCTGATTGTATAGTGAATAATATGTGAAGGACATTCAACTAAGTACTATTCTCATTCTCTATCAAAAGAAGATAAGAGGGATTTGTGTCCTTGGGGTAGGAGCCCCTAAAAACAAGGTTGGTGCCTTGGAGAAGATAGGGTCGAAGCCCTAGAGGTCGGAGCCTCATTAAGTCCAAGTTGGTGCTTGGAAATCTTTGTACTCGTTCATTTGTAAAAGGATCATTATCCTTCCTTCTACAATAAATTATTCATTTCTCTATTTTTTGTGTAGAATCTAACTGGTTATAATAACAATTGAAAAGAAATATTGATTGACCCCCCTCTTAGTATTTCCAATAGCTATATCTACTTAGCCAACCCTAAAGAAAATAATTAAAGCAAGGGGTGTTATGGAATTAACTCAATATCATCGAATGTTTGTTGAATGATTTTCAGAGATTGCAATTCTTTTATCAAAGCTACAAGAGAATGGAATTAAGTTATTTTGGACAAACCTATGCGAGGAAAGATATTATGAGTTTGAGAGATTTCTCATATCGACACCTATGTTGATACTTCTTAACTTCAATAAAGACTTCCTGGTATGCATAATTTTGGAGGGGAATACATTAGAGTCGTAGTCATGCAAGAATGGAGAGTAGTTAGCTATGAATCAAGGACAGTGAATGTTCATGAGTAGAAGTACCCAACTCTCAACTTGGCTAAATCATTGCGGAAAACAAGAAGTTGTCAATCTGCATAATACCAAATATTGAGAATATCATTACATTTAGGTTTAAGGAGAATCTATGGTGTGGTAGATTTTTACAGGGTAAAAGAAAATGAAAATACTACAAGGAAGTGGTCAAGCCCAATCTAGAATATTAAAATTATTTATTAGTTTTGACTAGTGCAAAGAAGAATATAGAGATTGCTAAAATAAGAACAAACTCTCACATTCTTGTTGGTGCCCAACATTGACATCTTTAGCTACCTTATTTCCATAATATTTCCTTACCTATTTATCTCCTTTTCCCTAAAAATCCATATATCACTATGTATTCACTTAAGGACTTCATTTATATTTCAAAACTAAGGTAAATTACATAATCTGGAAATCGTAAGAATTGACTTCAAATATCAAGGATGATGAACCACACTGGCTGGTTCGAAATGCGTCGACAAAAATTTCTCCATTGTGATTTTCACCGAAAGATTTGATACTTAATTTATGGATCACAGAAGTCAAATTCCTAATATTGATAATCTCATTCATTTCCACTGTAGTCCGACCCCACTTTCTCTCTAATTTAACATTTATATAATACTAAGATCCAAGAGAACACACAATGTTACACTTTGTGATAGGTAACTTTGGAATGATACGATTTTTTACTGAGTTTATAAATGATATTCATTCTTTCACTTAGTTTATTAGAAAATGACATGCATTCCAAGGACTAGTTTGATGCCCTTGCCTTACAGTTTCGAAGTTTGATCGATCAACATATAGGTATGGTTTTAACTTCTATAAGGTTTATGTTTGCATATACAGACTTGAGTGCTACTAATGGCTACATATAATATTGATTAATGTTATGCATAGATATCATTAGTATTATTGCAATAGTTCGGGTTTAAACAATGTTTACACAGTTTCCCTATAATACATGTTGACTCTAGTTTAGTATACATACAAAGATTGGTATATTTGTGGATTGTGAGGTATAATTTGTTTATGTTCTTTACTCTAAGTTTGGTCTAGAAAGGTTTGTATTAAGACCACTGCTTGAGCATAAAAACTAGTAGATCTTCAGGGATATCTTTAATCTCATTCTGGTATCTATATCTTTTATTCAATGCTCAACATTTGATTTCAGTATGTGGCTTCAGGAAGCTAAGAACTAAAACTAGAGTCTCTTGTTTTTCAAATCCAACCTGCAAATGAGTACAAGAACATTTCCCTAAAGCAACAAAAGATTATATTCTCAAGCCAAGCTAGGGGATCTCAGATAAAATACTGGCAAGAAGGATCTTAAAGTCGTGCACATTGAGTTTCAGTTTTATTTTACAATTTGCTTCATATCTTTAGCACTAGACACGATTTTGAGTTATTCTTTTGAATCAAATTAGAATATAATTATTTAGTTTTTTAAGTAGATAATTTTTATGTTTCCTACACATATGGTGTTTATAGCTCATGAGTTGACATCCTAGATTAACTTGTGAATGTATTTTATTGCGACATTAAAATAACCCAACATTGCTACATTGTGAAATTGGGCACTGGAAAATTGCCAAAACACCATGATATGAACTAATTTTTCATCTTTTAAGATCCTATGAAGGTTAAATTGTTGGGATCCAATCCTCTAATTGATCATTCGATCATATTACCCGACTGATCACTGGATCCTTCCCCTTTATGTTCCAAATTTCTGTCCTCTTTCCTTCCTTTATGGATTGTCTATCCCTGCTTTCCTAGCCCACATATTTGGGTTGGGGATCTTACGAAGCGTGTTTCTGGCTAACCCAATTGCGGTCCATCGGTCTTGGTTCGATGTGTGAAGGTCGCTACAATAAAAGAATGATAGAATTGGTTAATGGTAAAACCTCGACGTATAAGGTTAGTACTAGAATAACTGACCTCAAGAGTTCCCTATGTATACCTAATTCAATTCACAATTTTAAAATATATTTCACAATACTAACATTCTTAATGTAATAAGTTGTCAAAACTATGATGATATTTGAACATTTCCCTTACTTCCTTTTTAGCACATAAAAAATAACTTCCCCTGACACATTCAAGAATATTGAATCTGAGAGACACAATTACATTGTTCTCTTTGCCTTCCGATCTAACTTTGCCCAGCCTTCTATCGACATTATTTTTGGCGTTGTACCTAGATCTACATCAATACACTGATCTCGACCCATAAACAGATCCTCCATCTTGATCTTTCGCAAATCAAAACTCTATCCACTGAATTAATGGATTCTAGCTTAACGATTAACCATGCACTAAAGCCTAAAAGAATTACCTTAATCTCAAGGTTTTTAGTGCAAGAAATATGTCCAAAATTCTCGTGAATTCCTTCAAAATCAGTGATTAGATGAAATGAACAACCTAATTTATAAACCAAATGTTTATCTCAAAGATCCAGTGTATGGATACATGGGAATCCAGTGTTAAAAGTATTAAAATTATTCCCCCTTTGAACTCTATCCATTGAACTTTTATGTTATGTTCAAAACTATGAATTATTCCCCCTTTGCTAGTCAAAGCATGAAGTGTTCACAAGTTAATTGATTTCATATTTAGTTAATGAAAATAACATAGTGCACTTTTTTAAATAGAAGGCAATTAAATTCTAGTATCCTTATTTTAATATTCTTTCTCCCAAACGATAATTATCTTAATGCTCTAAAAATAGAACACAAGATTTAGTGAAGGTTGTTTTACTTTGGACCTTTTTTAAGAAAGGGATTGAATATTTTAATAGTTCAAAGGGGAACTATTTCATTTAATTTTTTAATTGAAGGTTGAGCACATTGTTCACTTCAGAAAGGGGCATATTCATCTCATATTGAAGATATTGCTGCATCAAATTTATAAAATTTGATAACCTTGAAAGTATATTTGTAATTGAAGCATTCATGAGAGTCAAGTGAAATATTCCATTAACAATTTTTTTTTTCATCAAGGTTATAATTGGCTCAAGGCCAAGCTCTTATAGCTCTCTTTTGCAGTGTCCCTTATGCTTCATATTCTATCTTTTTTATTGTGTGCACTTGATATTCAACTCATCATGTCTAAATTGGTAAATATAGTCACTAATTTTGAGAAACTAGTTAGCCCAAGAACCAAGTCTTTGAGTCATCATATATAAAGAACATTAATTTGTATTGAATTGTGTAAAGATGTGTGTAATTTTGATAAAGCTCCCACTAAGCCTACTAGTGCTAGAGAATCAACACATTGGGAATTGGAGGCTGAAAAGGAGCTTAAAATTTTAAAGTCTTATGTCATTGGTAAAATGTTCGTTTGCATTGAAAGTGAAACTAGTGCTTGGAATGCATGGAAAATCTTTAATAAAATGCTTGATACTAGTGTAAGTCAAAATGGCTCGATCTTTAGATGAAGATCCTTAAACAAAGGAGAGTTGAAGGGCGAGATGTTTTGGAGTATATCTATTGATTGAAGTACAAGGAAATAAATAGTAAAATATGGATTTAAGGACGTGGAACACGATTTAATGCCCTCAATCTTGATCAATGGTTTTCCTTCTCCTTATCAACATTTTTGGAAATTTTACAGGTTAATAGCAAATTGAGGAATCAAAATTTTGATTCTCTTAGTGACTTATTAGTTCAACATGACAGAACCATTAATAAGGAGAAGAAATCAATAGAAGATACTTTTTACCAACTCAAAAAAAGGAGAAAGTTCTAAAGGAAGAAACATGTATAGTAAAAGTTCAAGAGGAAAAGGAAGATTTATTATTCTGAGAAATAAAGAGTAAAATACAATCCAATCTTCTAATCATGGTGATGGTCATGGTAGAAGACAAGGAAGAGGACAAAACAATTCAAAATGATAACATTTTATGACATCTCAACATCCTCATGATAAGAATAATCGATCAGAGAAAGGAGAAGATATGAATCAAGTCAAGTGCAAAAGATATCTTCGCTGTGGGAATTATACAAAATAGTGTAGAAATCACAATGAGAATTTTCCCAAGAATAATCAAGATTTTAAATCAAAACAACCTTCCAAGTTCCATGCTTCGACTTTAGTTGTATGTAGAAAAAAAATAATTTGGTTTTGAATATGTGTTGATAACTAAACAAGAATTGGATCTTGTAGATTCAAATGCCATCAAATAGTTGATGAGAAATGGCTAGAAGATGATTGGATACTATTGATCGATTGCAATTCCCAACACCAACTGTAGGGGTTATGTGCCGAAAAAGAGGCCTAATTACATTCTCTACCATTTGGTGTAAGGAAACCCATCCAGATTCTAGCCCAACAACCATTACTATTTTGGGGGTTTTGCTAATTGTAGCTCAATCTATAGTTTAGGGTTTTTATAGTGCGATGAGTGAAATGCACCTAAATTATCATGTAAGTGTACAATACCCATTACTAATAAAATCATAAAAATAGCATAAATAAGTTCAATCAATAACTAGGAATATATTCCCTTAGTTAAAAAATATAATTTGAAAGTCACTATTGGCCTACTAAAAATAATTTATAATTGAAAAATGAAAGATTCAATCTCATATCTTTAACTAAAATCCCTTAACTAAAACAAGTAAAACATAGAAATGATTAAGCAAATATAAAATAATAGCTTGAAAATAATTCACAAAAATATCCTTACATAAACCTTAAATTACAACAAGTGTAATATGCAACATTGTTGCTTAGTACCAACCTCTTGTGTAAAAGGTAATTGATAACTACTTTAGATTAATTTAAATGATTATAGAGTTAAAAACCTCCAAAACCATCTATATATAAAATATGTTACATAGATAAACCCTCATTTTAGGTAGCTTTGGATTTATAACTTTTCTTATAGTTAAATTGTTATACATTAATTATACAAAATGTGTTAGAGAGTAATCATAAACCCTAGTTTAAGATATCTACCTATAAAGTATGTTACATAGTAATAGTAAAACTCAATTCAAGATAGCCTTCGAATTTATAACTTTTCTTATGGTTAATTTGTTATATATTAATTATACACCACATGTTACATGGTAATCATAAACTCTAATTTAATGTACACTTAGGAATTTATAACTTTCCTATTAGTGTTGAATAAAATAAGAATACGAGTTTTTGTTTCATTGACTATGACATAGATTAATTTAAATTGTTGTAATATTAATAATAGACAAACAATTAAAATTACATATAGACAAATTGAGTTAGATGATTGGTTTGTTTATAAACATGATTAAATAAAATGAATTAACAAATGGAGAAACTTAATCTTCTAAATATCTATTTAAATATTAAAAAAAAATCCCTTATTTTTACATGGAAGGTATTCTTACGTTGGGTTTTGCTAGATAGATTTGGCCACTAACATTTGTGTATTTTCGTACTCCTTCATCCAAATAGAAATTGACACATGTCACTTCTTTCCCATCTACAATGATGTCCTTTCTTCAAAACTCCATTAGGTCTTGTAATGCAATAAGGTTGCCGCCTAAGATGCCAAGACGGCGAGGTCAGACGAGAAAAAAGGAAAGTGACGGTGGCATCAAGGCGGGCGAAGGTGAGAGCTGAGACATTTCATTCCCCTGTCCTCAAACATAGGGTTTGTGCCAAACGGATCTATGGCATTGCCACGATTCTAGAAGTTTTGGTTGTTTCAATTTACTGTGTTTGTTTTCGTGGTTACTATCTTTGATTTGAAAGACTCCATTTTCCAAAAGAGGGGTTGGAAACATGAGGAAGTCAGGATTCCAAATATTAATTCGATTGACACCATGATTGGCCACGCGACACTATATGATTTTGATCTTCAGATTGACAATGCCATTCCCCCCCTCGGATTCTTGGAGGATGCGACTCCCTAGCAGTTTCTAGAAGACATTTGTGCCAATAAGGATCAACAAGAAACGACGAGGTTTGAGATGAACGTTGTTGAAATTCCTTTGCAACTTACGCCGGTTTTAGCCCCCTTTCAGCTGGCAGGTAATTCCTTTGCAACTTACGCCGGTTTTAGCCCCGTTTCAGCTAGCAGGTCGTTTAGAGTTGTGGATACAGGATGCTAATTACATGAACTTTTCTATGCCGCATGAGGTTGAAGTTGGAATAGTGAAGAAGGTAATGCTAGGAAAAGGAGTCGCGGTGATTGTTAAAGGTGCAAGGGAACTCAGTCTAATGGATCCCCTCCAGATGCTTCTAACCCTAGGTAATAACACAGAGCATAGAAACCTGAATTCTAGCCTGTTTGAACTTGTTTCCTAGTTAAGTCATGCTTCTACCAATGATGGAAAACCCTTGTCTCTGAAATTTTTAGGCCCTAATTCACTTGTTGCATCATCTATCAGTGAGCCAGATTCAACATCAAACAGATTGACAGTGAAGAGGCCAGCTCCAGGAACAATTGAATTGATATCTTGTCAACAATAGGAAGCATCCCCTACGTCAAGTGAGGCCTCCATTGATTCACCAGAATGTAATGATACGTGGATGTGGCCTCTTCCATCACTAAATAGTTCGCATCCTAAAATTGTGGGTTTTGATGAACATTTGAGCACTTGCATTTTTGTGTGAAATATTTTCAAATGTTTTGTGCCTCCAACTTCTTTTAAAATCCAACTTCTTTTAAAATTTCGTTCAAGAAAGTTTAGTTTTTGTTATATTTTAAACATTGGATTTTATGGTGAGATTTTTACCAATTCCAAAGGTTTAATCTTAAATTTAGGTGAGCGTCATATAATCTCAAATCAAATTAGATTATTTTGGGGCCAACAATTCCTTTTCAGAATTGCCGATGTTTTGAGCCAAATTCTCCTAATGTATAACACGATCATGTATAGATGTGACCAGAAATTTTTAAATGGATAATAATTTTTTTTTAGATTGAATTAATTATCAATAATTATTATGTTAAGTTGGAAAATCTATTGAGTGATGAAAGAATAGATTTGAAGTACCTTAGATGATACTAAACATTTACTTATTCTAATGGTATATACTACTTTTTTTCCCAGAAAAAAATCGTAATTTTATTAATGAAAACAAAATTACTGTTGTAGATGCAGAAGCATTCTATTAAGCCAGTCAAAGACTGGTGATCATAAATCAATAAACAAACAAGTAAATGGAGGAAAAGTTATACTTTTCTCCACCTATTCTTTTCAACTTTATGCCATTCACCTTGTGATGGAGTGGAAGATATAATAGCTAGCTGATTGTCTTCTTCCATTCTTGGATTTTCTTTTTCTAAGTCCAAGATTTCTGAAAGATGACGACGTTTGGTACCCCCCAAATCTATTGTTTTAGGAAACTTCTTCGACTGTACTATGGGAATAGGTATGCCTGTGCCAACGTCGTTTGTATCCTCCTTTTCTATATTTTCTGGTATACTTTGATTTCCTTCATTTGAAGGGGGTTCTGGTTCTTCTTCTTCCTCTTCCTTTTCCGGCTGAGGAAATTTCCAACCTTTGGGCTGCTTTCCTGGTTTCTTATTCCTTCATGTCTCTCTCTTTGCATCAAGACACGTATTCTGTAGGTGTCATGTTTGTCGGCATACTCGACATCTAAATGTCATGTTTTCAAAATCTAGATACTGCGTCTAGCTCTGCTTGTTGTGTGTCAATTATATGCGATCCGACAAGCCTTTGTTGATGCCAGAAGTGAAGGGGAAGGTTGTGCAACCTAACCTCGGCCTACATTCTTGATACTATCATTGTGTTTCATCAAATTCTAGAAACCATGGGGTTACAAACAGTGCTGTAGATTCCCAAAACCATGGTCCTTCGTGTAATACATAGTCTCGTATCTCCGATGATGCAAACTTCACTATGAAGAATCCTTTTGAACATAGTTGAATATCACAATTTAAGTCCCAATTTGTGAGGATCTAGTGAAATAGATCTTCTGATTTTGGCGAGAAATTGTTGAATCTACATATAACCACTTGGGCGTCATAGTTGGAACACATATATTTTGTTTTTGATAAGTCTATATTCAATTCTAACACTTAATTCCGCTGTTCCACAATATAGGGCCTAGAGATATTATGCGTTTGATTTGGAATAATTTTTGTTGCCTATTTTCCTTTAAGGATTTCTTTGAAAGAAAGACCTCTGATATTATGCCCTTGAATTGGTGTTGTAGCTTTAGGAAGACTGGATCCTATCATTCCCCGAGTGCTCTTTATTTTGCTTGATCCAGCAGATCCGCCCCAGTGTCTCAGGTTTAGAATGATGGAGAGACATTGTATTCTTGAAGAAATTGTTTGTTCTGCATTGACCTGCCACCGTAGATCAAACTTTGTTGATTCATGGGAATGTCGAGCTTATCCCAGATATTCAGCTTTAGGTGGGTCACTTTTTGGGAAGCATGGACCCAAATCAATGTTGATTTTCAAATTGGAGGCTTGAAAAAAATTTGAATAGGGTTATGTGGTACCAGATTCGATAGTTGAAGATCTACAAGTTCGAGATCTGGATATAGATATCCTTTCTAGTGCGAGAAATGATTCATCGAGACCCAAAAATTCCCAAGAGCATGTTGAGAAAACCCTTGATCGATTACGCTTACTGCTCATGTGTGCAAGGTTGAAGCTTCTAATGTGGACTGCGATTCTTTTGTTGATGCCAGATCTAGCGTATAACTGCCACCCTTGGATCCGGTGAGCTCTCCGTCCTTGGATCGAGCCATCTGCAAAGCAAATCCGTCCTCATCTACCATGTAAATCTTCCATGTGATTTGATCGGAGGCCAACCCACCTGTGCAACAGAGCGATGCAAAGAGCACTGCCAGATCCCATCGAAAGTGGAGCCGGTCTGCTGCTTGGACATGCTGAAGAGATTTCTGGATCCCATCATTCGTTTTAATTATCAAACCCACTTTTGCGAAAGATCGGTTTGCCTGATCCTTGACACAACATCCTACAAAGATAAACTGTTAGTCTGATCTCCAAACGCCCAGATCTGCCCCGTCGAACACTTCAAATTCAGATCAAGGCTTTGTTGCGAGGGTCTGTAACAGATCGCTAAAGAATACTCCGAGACCGATGATCGATACTGGCGCAATGGAGAGATCAGATATGTTCGGAAGCAAAAACCCGGTCGATAATCCTCCTAATGGATAACACGGTCATGGATAATAGTTGTGACCAGAAATGTTTAAATGAATAATAAATTTATTTATTATATTGCATTAATTATTAATAATTATTATGTCAAGTTGGCTAATCTATTGAGTGATGAAGGAATAGGTAAATACATTTACTTTATTTTATATATATCCAAGCAATCATATTTCTAGTTCCTTATATTTCTCAATTAAAAAAACTAATAATTCTTTATATGTTAAAAAACTTATGGCTAGGTTTATTCCTTCAACGACTCACTTGAGGAAAATCTTTTATAAGATTGGTTCAAGAAGTTAGGAATGATTGCATATCCTGAGTCCAAATATGCTCATTGAAAATATAAGGGATGTGAAGATTGCTGGAAATGACAATAGAGGGAACTTTGCTAATGCACTTTAGTTGTAAATGATTTTGTCAAATCTTACATTTTTTGATGTATCTTGACACTTTTAGAGACAATTGCTACTTTATTTTACATTCATAATAACATAAAACTTATGGTCATACTTTTATAAAGTTTTTTTTGAAGTTATGAATAAAAATCAAAATCTCTCCATAAAAATTACCAATAAAAACAAAAATCATATGATTGTTGGTGAGAATGTGGAGTGAGAATGTTTTAGAAAATTAGGCACTATTTATCCAGTTGTTTTCAAGTCAACTATTTCTATACATGATGTGGTGAGACCGAACTGTATCTTCATTTTATTGATGGAAGTCCATACAAGCCTCACATCCATTTTTTTTTGGACATTTTGGTACTTTGAGATTTTTTTTTTTAGTTTTATTTGTTTTTTAAATAAATTTTTAATTTTAACAAGTGTATGGGGTTTTGGATAGATGGTCATTGGGTTCTCTGTTAAGATACTTCTTGATGTGAAGTTATTGGTTCAATTCCCTGCCATGACCGGGGTGATATATTGGACATGGTAAAGATGTAGTCGTGCCAAACTTGCAAAAACAAAAAACAAAATTGGAAAAATATATTTTAAAATTAATGAAATAAAAAACTTCCATCAATTAAAAATTAAAAAATTGAATTTTAAAAGTCAAAAATAAATTTTTATTTCCAAAAAAATAAGTTTAATATTTAATTTTACAAAAACTTTACTACAGATTACAAATAGTTTTTAACATTTTGCAAATTAATTAAGAGTCAATCCATTTTGATTCAAACTTATTACAATATAACATGCTTATGGGTATAGAGTAGGTATAAAAAAACAAGTACATAACAACTTACAGGCACAATCAAAAGTAATATTTCCCACTCCAATAGCTAAAATGTTGATATAAGAAAACATAAAAATAAAAATACTAGATTGTGGGAGTATTCTATCATGGAAAAATGTCATTCACTTACTCTATGCACCAAATAACAACAAAACTAATATATAATAATATTAAAATATATATTTCACAGCCACAAACTTGATGTAGATGAAATCTTCTAAAATGTTTGATGTAGATGAAATCTTCTAGAATGTTGTGTGTTATCTCAGATTTCTTTTTAATGGTTTAATTTCTATTGATTGTTCTTTTATTATGTCATTAATCTCTATTTTATTCTATTTTGACCTAGTCTATATATATATATATAACTTTTCTATTAATTAAATTTAACTTAAACCATTTCTAATTCTAATATTAATTAATTTATTAATTTTTTCTTTAATTCAAATTTAACCTAAATAATATTATTCTATTCCATTAATATTATTACAATATTATTTTGTGGTTAATTAATATTATTATATCATCATTTTGTTTATCCTATTTAATTTAACCATTTTTAACTACTTAAATTAAAATTTATTTATTTTATTTAATTAAATTTAGACTCTTTACCAATTATTGAATTATTTTCTATTTACTAATTAACTTGAACTCATTATTCCAGCATAAGATATGAAGATGAGTTAAATGTTCACCTGAAATGTTAAGACACACGAGTAATAACTCAAAACATTCTAGAGTATTTTATCTACATCAATATATAACAAATTCACAACACAATAAAGATATCCAACGTACAATATCTTAATCCTCGTCCTCCTTAACGACTATATTCTATTTCTTCCTCTATTTAATTCCATCCAATACTCTTCTCATCATAAGAAAAGCTTAATGCCATTAAAGATGAGTTAAATGTTCACCTAAAAAGTTACGAGTAATAACTCAAAACATTCTAGAGTATTTCATCTACATCAATATATAACAAATTCACAACACAACAAAAATATCTAGCATAAATTTTGGTTGATAAATGACTCCTCTCAATAAAAAATAAAATATCAATTACATTAAAAGAACAAGATAGTATAAAATATCAACTACATTAAAAAGAAGAAGAAGATAATATTGGTCTCTCCTTAGCATGGTCTCCATTTTCCTAAAGATTTTGGGAAAGGAGATGAGAAAATCTTATTCTTGTTTGATTTTAGCTTTGTTTATAACAACCCTATTTTAATAATATATATAATTATTATTGTTATTTTTTTTTTCATTTTGTTAAATATTATATTATTATTATTATTATTATTATTTTTAAACAAATATAACACTTTTCCTCATAAACATTATTTTAAATTTAAATATTAATAAATTATTATTCTTTTATAATGCTTTTTGTAAATTATTAATGGGATATTGCCCTTTTCCCCTTATCCAACGCCTTCTTAGAGGACTCATTATGATTGGCATTCTCCCATAAGTGAGGTAGAACTAGCAACTCTCTTTTGAGTGGTGGATTTCTCGTCCTCACACTAGATTTGATGTCATAAAAAAAATATTCCTTACAACTTTATATTACATTGGTTGCTTTATGTTCCTAGTTATTAGTATTTGCTTTGTGAAGGATTATAAAACTCACTTCATAGTTAATGTCCATTGAGTTTTTATAACTTTCGTCAAAGTTTCATGAAGTTGTTGAATATTCCTATTTCTCTGTAAATTCAATATTTCTGTTTTTTAAATTTTTGGAAATTTTATTTTTATTTTTCTATTGGTTTGAGTGAGTATTGATGTGACATAATTCTCTTACGAACTTTGATTTCGTTGATAATACCACCATGTAATTTATCCACCATATAATATATATCAGACCCACCATGATAATGATATGCTAACGAACATATAAGTTAAAAAAATATGCGAATTAATAATAATATTTATGAAGATTGTAATTAAATGATCTTAAATAAATGTAATTATGTTGGACACCATTATCTCAATTTTCTCACCTGCCCATTTATATAAATGTTCTAAGGAAATTATTGAATATTCCTATTTCTCCGTAAATTCAATAATTTTTTTTCTAATTTTTGGAAATCTTATTTCTAATTTTCCATTGGTTGAGTGAGTATTGATGTGACATAATTCTCCTAGTGGAAGGCGATTTACTTTCGATATTTTTCAGTTCCTCACAAATCATTTTAAAATAAATAAATAAAAGGCTAATTTTATAAGTGGCCATTTCGCCAATGAGTGCTTTGACACTAACATTGACACAATGCTCTGAGCAGAACCTTTACATAAGTGGGGGGGCGGGGGGGGCGGGCAGGGGGGAATTTCGTCGATGAGTGTTCTAACACTGACACTAAGAAAGGTAATGCTAGTGCATTTACCTATTATTTCATTTTAAACTTTTATAGATTCAACTGTGTGGGAGAACTTGTGTATAGATGTGTGAATCTGTGCAGAATGAAGGATCTGCGAAATAGAGGGTATGTGCGGGAGAACGAGGGTGCAGAAGGAACTTTATTTTGTAGACATGAAATTATTTTAACTTTAAGCAGAACCTTAGTATCCAATATTGAATGAAGTATCTTTTTAATGCGTGTACGAAATAAGTGTTGTACGAGAGAATAAGTGTCTTGAGCAAGGAATAGAAACTTTTGTTCGCAATGTTTTGCATATCTGCATATACTTCCTCCTTTGCATACTTCTTCCACATACTTCTAAACATTACATATTAATCAATTAATTAGCAGTTTTGGCTTATTAAAGTTTGGGGCATGAAATTTTGTGTTTACGTGTATATCAGATGCGAAATAAAGAAAAGCGATTAACTCTCTCCGAGTTGCGGGAAAATTGCTTTGTCAATGATTTGATGTGTAGTTTTGAAAACGATGTTCAACAACTTTAATTGTTTAAAAACAAGAAACAACGAATCTTGGTGTTCACAGTTCCCAAATAATATCTGCATTTGTGATTTCACATTTGTGAATTAAATAATTAATATCCAATATTAAACGAAGTGTCTTTTTAATGTGTGGGAGGAAGAAGTGTTGTGTGGGAGAACGAGTGTGCAGAGCAAGGAACATAAGCTTTCTTCCACAATGTTTTGTACCTCCACATAAATTTTCCCTCCTCGCACTTCTCCCGCGCACATTCCTCCCACACAACAATATATATTAATCAATTATAACGGCTGTTGAATCCCATAATTGCTTCTTTTTGAAAATCTTTTTCACTCCATCTCCTTCTTCCTGACCTTCATAATGTCAGACTGGGTATCAAGTTACAAGATTAATGACATGGAAGGTATACAATTGTCTCTTATTTCATAAAATGATAATGTTCTTTATTATTTAGTTTAATGTTTAATTCAACTACCAAATTAAATGATTATGTAGCTAATACACGATTATGCACTTAAGTCCATGGTTTGATAATTTCTAAGATGCCACCTGGAGAACAAAATATATGGGTAGGTGGAAATTGATGCACAAAACAATTTCTTCCTACTCTCGTGAGCTAGATTGATGGAAATGGGTCCTGGTAATGCGGTCAAAGGCAAGGTCAACCTCCGTAGTCGGCAACAAGCGAGCAAGAACGAGATCCGTGCCTCATGATTTGCTTTGATAATAGAAAATCATGAGCAAATTATATGATGTTATCTTTCAAAGTTAAAAATATTTTATGTTGAGTAGGTTTAGGTGTATAGCTCTTAACATTTAATTGCTATGAGCTCTATAAATATGCCTCTCTGTAGAAATGAAAGCAGCGACAATAAGACTAAATTTTGTGTTATTGATACTTTGTTTCGTAATTGAAATTTTGTTTCCTCTATAAGTGTTCAATGCGTGGTTAGTGCTTGGTTGAGAATGTCACAGCGTTACCTGCTTCTCGTGGAGGGACCCCTCGAGACAATAAGGTCTTTTGTTTATTTATAGTTTGCATTTTAGTTTATGTTTCGTATAGGTTTTTGTCAATTTTGTTGAGCATTTGCATTTTGATTTCCTTTAGATCCGAGTTAAATTTGTTCCCCTGACCATTTTCCTTTCAGAGATTTCAGATGCACATGGATAGAATATAGTTTAGCATTGTAATGAGATAGTTAGGACTTAATTTTGTATAGTTAACTATCCTTCTTAAAGTAGATCCATTTCAAAGTGATTTCCATTTCAACAAAGAGTGATTTCATTTATGCAAATGTGTGTGATATTTCAGAGTAATTTTCATTCCAGCAGAGAGTGATTCCATTTATGCAAAGTGTGTAATTTCCATTCAAGAAAGAGTGATTTTCATTTGAACAAGTGTGAGTTTTTACAAGCGAGTGTGATTTTATTTAAGAACAAGTGAATGAGTGACTTTATTTCAAGCAAGGTGTGAGTGTGAAGTTTTCTTTCAAGAAGAGCGTGATGATTATTTCTAGAGTTAAATTCATCTTGATTCATTTATTTACATAAGCATTAAAAACACATGAGTATTTTAATAACTCAATTTCACTTAGAAATTGTGTGAATAACAAAGACTCCCAGCACATAATGTGCACATGCATTTCATCAGCTTACTAGCTCTAGTGGATAATTCATGTAAGTAATTTACAATCAATTAAATTACCAAAGTTTTGGCTTATTGAAGTTTGGGCATGAAAAGTTTAGTTTATATGTATATCGGGTGTGAAATAAGGGTAGGTGATTAATTGTACAGACTACTATGTTCAAAGGCTTAGATCGTTTAAAAATTGTATCAAAGTAGAAACAACAAATCTTTGTATTTGCGGTTCCCGAATACTATGTGCATTTGTGATTTCACATTTGTGTATTAAATACTTATTATCGAATATTAAATGGAGTGTCTTTTTAGTGCGTGTGAGGAAGAAGCATTGTGTAGGAGAACGAGTGTGCGGAGCAAGGAACATCAATTTTTTTTTCTACAATATTTTTTTTTTCTAAAATTTGTCAATTAAATAATTACTATCCAATATTAAAGTTTGGGGCATGAAATGTTTTGTTTACGTGTATATCAGGTGCGAAATAAGTGTGGGTGATTAACTGTCTGCACTACTATGTTTGAAGGCTTTGATCGTTTAAAAACTTTATCAAAGTAGAATCAATGAATCTTGGTATTCACAGTTCCCAAATACTATGCGCATTTGTGATCTCACATTTGTGACCTGATATTTGTGAATTAAATACTTATTATGGAATATTAAATTGAAGCATCTTTTTAATGTGTGTGAGGAAGAAGTGTTGTGCGGGAAAATGGGTGTGCAGAGCAAGGAACACAAACTTTTATCCTATAATGTATGTGTTTTTGTGTACACTCATGTCGACTTTTGTCTTGCACAACACTACATATTAATCAATTGGTTAGTTTTTTGGCTTATTAAAGTTTTGGGAATTACTATGTCAATGTGGACTCGTTTTATTTGAGATTCATGAATACTAAGTGCATTTGCGATTTCACATTCACCAATCAAATAACTATTTTCCAATATTAAACGAAATAACGGTGGGCGATTAACTGTTAGCACTATTATGTTTGAAGGCTTTGGTCATTTAAAAATTGTATCAAGTATAAATCCGTCAGTGTCATCTGTCAATCACATGATCATCCTTTATCCTTCCAGAACAAGTAACTCATCTTCCTAAAAACCATTGTAGCGGTAGCAATAATTTGTCCTTTAGTTCTGAAAGAGACTTGGTCATCAATGATAATGATCCCACTCCTTATTTCAATGTGCAAAGAATAGAATTTAGCATTATGTGGCATTAGGGGCTTGGAGCTCAACAACTTCAACGCTTTAGCCTTTGAAAAAATATCTCAAAGGAAATATCCCTTCAATCCAATATTATTTCAGTATGCCAAATGTTCTAAGTATAGGTGAATGAGACACACACTCACAACATCTTCCTAATGCGCACGATACCAAGGTCATGCCTTTCTTGTGAAGTGAATGTATCATGAAAAGTGTCATATTGAAGAACACCCTTAAACAATATAACATTTAGGAACATTAAGGACTTATTCATTAATAATATGATCAATAATATAATATTGTCAAACTCCAACATCCCTAAAGTCATCCTCATAGGCCAACTAGCTTTTCAAAAACATCCTGCAAAGATATCTTCAACATGACCATGACATCAAAAGCACAAGATTAAATTTTCATATATATTAACTCATTGATTCTAAAATATCGTTCTCAATGGAAGGATATCAACAACCCATAGAGGGTTATCTCAAAGTTGTGAGCATGAGAATAATTCTCATACACCACAAAAATGTCAAAAATCTCAACAAGAGTCTTCCTTTAACCAAGGGAAGGCGCATTATCTTAGTAAATTCATTTCCCTTAAGAGAATACGGCAACCCTCATAGTACCCATCATTATCCCATAAGGTGCAAGCTCTAAATCAATCACAGATTTCACCAACATATCTCCAAGTTCAAATGCATCAATAGATTAGCATTATACCAATGATCATATATGTGATCAATCTCTCCACAAATATACAAGATGTACAATCAATGTTGGAGATTGGTACTATTAGTAACAATCATTGAAATTTCCACTGTTGTAAACCTTTGTGTAAACAACTTGGTAGACCACAAACATAGGTGTTTCTTCTAATATTTTTTTTCCGAGGCTCCTCGGTCCTCCTATAATAGGCCCTAAGGCCTTTGCAACCCACTATAACATGCTCTAAGGCATTTCAGCCTTCTGCAATCAGTACAAATTTTTTTTGGCCTATTTCCAATAGACTTCTTCGACCTTGTAAACATAACTTCAATTCTTTGCAAATTTATTAGAAACTAAGTAGAGTATCTTCCTTGTCCAACAAAACGTTTTGTCCCTCTTATAGGACTGAAATAAAGTCTCAGATATACCAAAATAATTCTTATAAACAATGCTTTATTATCCTTAACCTAGGAAAAGCAAAAACCATCTTGATCTTGACTTTTAAGATTGTTCCCTAAACCTCGCTCTGATACCATGTTGATTTTCCAGATTTCCTGGAAAACCCAAAAATAGGGGCGCCTTGAATAGTCTCCATAGGAGCCGACCATTTTCTATATGAAGCAATGAAAATTTATTTTTAATATTTACCATTCGAGTCCGTACTATGTGAAGGGATGCTTCCTGGCTACAAACCCTTTGTCAAATTTTGGATCCATTTTTTCTCAAGACTTCCATTGAGGCAATCCTCTCTTAGGTGTACGTAGGAATGGCAGTGGGCACACTCATATTGAATTTATAAATAATATATGGCTTGCTTATGGATCTTTGTACCAACTTGAATGGTTATCAAATCCAGGAGGCCAAATTCTAGGTTCAAACCAATGAGTATTTTGGACATCACCATGTAGCTAGTCTTTTTGTAGGAGGAATCAACTTCATAGAAAAAACCTAATATATTCCCAATTTCTTTGAATAATTCTTATGACCAAAATTGTAAAGGAAGGGTTGGAAGCTTGACCCGAACTAGAACCACCAAAATTTTCTAAGATCGGGTGTCAAATTCTATGGTCCATTTTTTTAGATATAATGCCTATGAACCCCACTAGCATCAATGTTGAAGCATCTTATCTGCATCTGCTGGAGAGGATGTAAGACAAACCATCTAGCCCTTGGATATAATGAAACAAATAGGTGAGTATCCCAACACAAGATAAAAATGCTTTGCCGTCCATCTACATATAACCACCATGTCCATCCTTTTACTAGCAAAACAACCAACAACTGTTGTCTCTTCCATCTCAATGATATCATTTAACTTGATGTCGACACCCATAATTAGGTTTAGTTCTTCACCTTTCCTTGTCATGCATTTTTTACTCATTTTTGAGGCATTATTCAATGTTAGCTATTCAAGGAGGTACCCTGGATAAGCATATCCAAGGTGAGGAAGTCACAAAGGAAAACATATTAGGTGGTAGATAGACAAGCATCAGTTACTGGTACTAAGGTAGTCATATATTCTAAAATGTTAGAAAGAGATAAAGACAAGAGTTGATAACCAGAAGTAGTTTTTGCGAAGGTTTTAAGAAGAGATAGATTTGGAGCGATAGGGGTTTAGTGGGGGCTTGCTAATGGAGAAGGCGACAAAGGAGAAGTGGGTCGGTCGAGGGAGCAGTCAGTGATGTGGAGGGTGAAGTAGATACCATACCAAGAGGGGGGGTATGACATGACCTGGGTTGCTTGCAATATGTTAGAGTAGTTAGAGAGGAGGGAAAATTAGACTCAAACCAAATTTTAAGGCCCTCATATGAGTTCTATGAATAATCTATTAATTCCACATCCATTGCCGAGACCATAGTATTCAAGGGCCCGCCGGGCCCAACCCCTAACAAAATCTAAACCCCCTTCTGCATGATTTCAGTCACTACAACTCCATATGAAAAATTCCACTCTAGCTTAACATATTGAGAAATTCTTTTCGATATTGAGACATTTTATTTATGGACTACATTGTCCACACTAAATTGTTTTTTTTTTGTTATTAATATATTTTTAATTATATGTCAATAATACTTAATCCTACATATTAAAATATTTTATTGATGACCCACACTGAATTTTTATTATTATAATGATTGTTTTTAAATGTCACATTAATTCTATATTAAGAATTGAATGAATTACACATCTTCCTCTTACTATTCATATTAGGAAGTACTTTATATTTTTTAACTTTCAATTACTTTTTTTCTTTGAACATTGTATATTTTATCATATACAACATTAAGATATTTTATTTTAACATTTTCTTTATAGATATATATGAAGTTGATATCGGCATAAATTAGTTAACATAGATCTTGAAATAGTTTATTTAAATTTTGTGTTGAAATATTTTTAAAAAGGATATCACACATTTTTTTAAACTTCTAATTAATTTCTCTTTTTAAAGTTAAAATGAAACTATACTAGCAGTTTCACCCAAAAGTGAAAAGGAACGTTGAAGCCGTGCATGGGCGCACAAAGCGGTGGAATTGGGAGACCGACAATGATATAGCTATAAACAAGCAATGGTTGTCCACATGTCAATAATTTAAATTGCTAGTAATAAACATTGATACATGTTAGCATTTATAGTCAATATCCCTCTATTATCACCGCAACACCTGTCACATGAAACTCAACTGTTCAAGCCCCCAAACTCTGACTCCAACTCACGAGATAAGGTCGATTCCCTCTGTAATAGATCTCCAAACACTGGTTCGTTGAAACCCCAAAACCCATCCTCAATAACCTTGGTTCATCCATGCTCCTTGTTTAAGTGCCGCAAGTGAAACAAAAGATGACATGAAAACCGATCGAAACGAACAAGACAACTACAAGCTTCAAAAAATCTTGAAAATCATGGAAAGAAGCAGCGTTTATTTCTTGAAATGAATGCCATAACCCGAGGCCAAGTATTTTTCATTGCATTACACTTCCAACAAACCATGGCGAGGAAGTTTTTTCACAGGATATCATTTTTCATTCTTCTATGTTCTTTGATTTGGTTGATGATTCTATTGCTTGCCTTCTTTACAGAATTTGCAAGGACACATCAATTTAGAAATGCCTTACAAACAACGCATCGAAAAAAATTATGTCTCCAGGTGATTGGAGAAGTGTTAGCGAAGGTTATCAACAAGTCATTAGAGGATACCGACTTCTTTTGCGGTTGCGAAGACTTCTTTTGGCAGACTCTCCAGTGGTCAGAGCTCATCATAACTGTGACGCACATGTATCTGTTAGCCGGTATTTGAACTATCGGTCCCCAATGGTACGCTTCTGTCTCAACGAGCGATTTCTACTACGCAACAGAAGAAAGAGAGTGGGTTTCCTCCGTTTCCTCTATTGAAGTGGTTTCAAATAATGAAAATCATTTTTTTGTTTGATTTTTTTATTTGAGGATTTATTTCATGCTTGCAACTACGTCCCCGTCCATTTTTTCAATATCCTTGCATCCTGACTCGTCATAAAAACCCATTGTGGTATCACTGTGAGGCGAACTTCTAGTTTGAAATTTGAAGCATACGAACTTCGGCTGTTGGGTGGAAGGATATTACAACGTTTCATTCAAATATATATCAGAGGCTGGTATTTTCGACAGTGTTCGAGACATTTCCGAGGAGCTGTTGGTAATAAGCACAGATATCTCTAAAGAATGTATGGCTGATGTTCAGTTTCAGACCTTTGAAACCAGGTTTTGACTCTTGTCCTGAGTCTAGTGAGCTTTACAACTAAATTGTTAAACATAAAGGTTAAAAATCTGACCGGTTGCAACATGCATTTTCTACCCTGTAAAAATAGTCATGTGCCCTGGAAAAATAGTCGCATGCGACTTAGACAAGTCGCATAGTCACAATTTGGTTCAAGTCGCAATCTAGTTGCTTGGGCGTTATTATGTGACTTGCGATTTAGCGACTTGGAGATAGGTCGCATAGTTGTATTTTTTATCCCAAATTTCATTTATGGTCATATTTTTGGGTAGTTGGATGCTAGTTGCTAGGTGAGAGACTTCAGAACCAAATTTCCTTTTCTATGTGAAATATGCGAGGGACTGGGTACCAAATTACCAAAGGAAGTGTCGAACATATGGAAATGAAACTCAGGATTTCAGATTTTTTTTTGGAAGAATGGGCACTGAATGTAGAAGCTGGTAAATTATAGGGTATTTTATGTCTAGAGAAATTTATTGGCATTTCAATGGAGAAAACGATTCACAGAATTCTGAACTCACGCACTGTTTCTGGTGAAAATTAAAAAATAAGAAGCAGAAAACAAAGCTGAACTGTGCATTCAAAAGTCAATATTTATTTGATAATGGAAAAAGAAACTTCGGAACTCGTGGAAACAAATGATATAGGGAAAGTGAAAATTTCCTCATCAGCCAAAGTTGGGAAGCGGGTTTGGGTCAATGCCAAACAGTATCGAGGCATTTTAAAACAAAGACTAGCTCGTCTAAAATGGGAGCAGACAAGGAAAATAAGGTCTCAAAGGGAAAGTACTCGGGTCCTTCACAAAAAACAACATTCAAACAAGTCATATTTGCAAGCATATGGCAACAACAAGTCCAAAGGAAAAGGAAAAGTCATTGATGATTCTGCCTTATATAGTCCCACATCCACACCTCTCATTTGGTCATTTAATATTTATGTGAAATAATTGTTAAATGTAAAAAATAGGTTGAAGGTAGTAGAAGCTAAAGAGTAGGAAAGAGATTGTACAATCCATATAATAAATTACGAATTTTTCCCTTGTGAAAAAAAAACAATCCATATAATAACAAATGAAAACCAGGCTTTAGCAAAAAGAAATAAAGTTCTGGAGGAGCAAGTGGCATTGCTACAGGAAGCTCTCATGATAGGGAAGACAGAATGAAAACACATGAAGGCGAAGCTGCAAAAAATGAAGAAATTTACAGTGGAGAATATAGAGGCGATGAATGCGAAACCATCCAAGGATAAGGGGAAAGTAGTTGCCCAAATAGACAACCATGAAGGGACATCAAGAGAAGAAAGGAAAGGAGATTCCGCAAAACTCTCCAAAACCTGGGCTCAAGTTATTAAAAATTCTGCAAAGAGGTAAGGAGAAACAAACATTCATGTTTACAACATGCAAGATAAAGAAAGCAAGGAAAGACCAGATAGAGCAACAAACATAATTATTAAAGGGGTGAAAGATTATGGGAAAAATGAATGTACTCATGACCTTGCAAGAGACTTCTTGAAAGACAAGTGGCAATGACAACGAAAAATATGCGAAGCATGGAGAGTAGGTAAGATTAGAGGTGAGAGATCTAGGCCCATAAAAGTCATCATGCGTGGTGTGCGTGATAAAGATATCATTCTAAGCAAGAAGAATCTCTTGAAGGGTTCTCGGTTTTTTCTAGAAGAATATTTAGCTATAAGACAACAAGAGGAAAGGAGGAATGAAATGACAAAAGTTAGGGAAGCAATAGATGAGGGAAAGAGAGCATGGATTTATAAAGGTAAAGTTGTGATAGCGCAATTTGGACCTCCTTCCAAAACAAGGCAGCAAAACGATAACAAAGAAGAGTCAACAAACTCTTCAACAAGAAATGAGGAAGCAAGGTCAGTTTGGGCAAGCAGGGACAAAGACTCAACTGTGAGTATTTCATATCAAAACAAATAGAAATCAAGTCGCACCCAGGTTTCCTTAAGATTAGTTTGTTGGAACTATAGGGGTTACCCTTGGAGACGAGGACCTGGGTTAGGGCCTATTGCAAAAGGTAGAGACATAATTTTCCTCATAGAAACACATGAGCATGAAGGGTGCAAGACACCTTTGCTTGAAGGGTACTGGAAGATAGAAGTGTGGAACAAGGCATAAGGGAATGGAAAAGGGCACGGGGGTGTCATGTTATTAGTGAGAGAAAAAGAAGGTCATTTCATTTAACTAGAAAAATAAGACCCAAATAAGCAATTTGTCTGGCTTAAAATAGTAGAAAATGGAAATCACATTAGAATCACAGCATGCTATTTTGCGCTAAAAGTTTCAAACATCTATACAAGTAGAGGGATTGACCACAAAGATCCCTTTGCAGCCATAAAAGCATATATTTCAATATATTTAAACTAGGTAAATTCCTTATAGTGGGGTATTTCAATGCTAGAACTGCAGGTGAACAAGCTAGCATTCTTTGTTGTAAAGAAGACTGTGACCCTATCTGGCTTACAAAAGAGAGTAATCATCAGTGGGAAAGAATTTCAGAGGATGAAGGCTGCAATATCTTGGGAGAACAATTTCTTACGTTATGTGGGGCTTTCGATTTAGTCATTTTTAATGGTTTGACTAGGTGGGAAAATTTTGGTAATTTCACTTGCAATACTTACAATGGAGAAAGTGTAGTAGATTATGTAATTTGATCGCATAGTTTGTGTGAGAAAATGGAGAAATTGTTGATTGGAGATCAAATTTGGGACTTAAAATCAGATCACAAGCCAATTTATTTAAGTCTCTCTTAGACCAGAAAGAAACAACTAGGGTCAAAACTTAGTGTGTTCAACAAAATCCCCCAAAGGGCAGAATTATTTTGACTCTAAAGAATTGTAATACCTTCAAAATAACGCTATAGAGGCTCTTCGAGAAAGAGGAAATCCCATTTCATGGCCTTCGTAGTCACAAATTAACACTTTTAATTCAAAGCGCACTTGATGAGTGTAAAAGAGAAAAAAATTAAGAAGTCTGAAAGAAAGAAAGAAAAAGGTTGATTTCATGGTTTTGAGGAGAGAAGAACTAATCTTCCTTGGAAAAAATAACCCCAAATTATTTTGGAAGGAGCTCCAACCGAAAAAGGTGAAAAATGAAAACAACATTACAACTTCTGAATGGTTTGACTATGCAAGACAACTTTATGAGCAGGATACCAAGGTTGACCCTCCTCCCTTGTTCAACACAAACACAAAACTCTTCATGATGCAAGAGGTAGAGATGGGTATCAAGAAGTTGGGTGCTGGAAAAGCAAAGGACTTGGCTGAACTCCAAGCAGAGTATCTAAAGTGGGGCTTAAAAATTCTTTCACCTCACATCACAAAAATTTTCAACAATATCATACAACAGGGATTCCCCTCAGATTGGATAACTAGTATGGCAATACCTCTTTTCAAGAGTGGTGACATCAATAATCCCTCCAATTATAGAACCATAATGATAAACCCCTTGTTTGCAAAGTTATTTGGAAGCATGTTAGAAAAGAAAATCAGCAAGTGGGCAGAAGAAAGAGATAAACATGCTAAAGGGAAAGCGGGTTTTAGACCTAAACATTCCACAATTGATCATTGTATAACTTTAAGGCACAGCATTGAAAATTTTTGGGAAAAAAAGTAAGAAGTTTTTTGTTGTTTTGTTGATTTTAGAAAAGCCTTTGACACGGTTCTTAGGGATAAGCTTTGGCGTAGAATGGAGGAACTCGAGGTTCCTAGGCATTTGACAGCAGCCGTGCATAGACTGTACGAAGAGGTGAAAGTCAAAATTAGAACTTCAACAGGGATTTCTGAAAGTTTTAGAAGCGATATCGGGGTCAAGCAAGGTTGCCCTTTGTCTCCTATCCTCTTTGGTTTATATATTGACAAGCTTGAAGAGTGGCTAAATTCGCAAGGGGGTTACGGTTTCCATTTGAGCAAGTTCGTTATAAGGCTTATTTTGTACGCAGATGACCTTATACTGATTGCTAAATCAGCTCTTGGTTTGCAAGAGCACTTACGTTCCGTTGATAATTTCTGTAGAAGGGTGGGGATGGAATTCAATATTAGAAAAATGAAAGTAGTGGTTTTATCTAACAAAAGAAAGCATAGCCAACATAATTTCTACTTTTAAGGCAACATTCTGGAAGAAGTTGCAGACTACAAATACCTCAGAATTGACTTCAACAGAAATTTAAATTGGGATGGTTGTAGAAAGAAAATAACTTTGGGGGTTGGAAAGCATTTTATGCTCTTCAAAACAAGTGTAGAGAGGCAGAACCGTGGGACTCGAAAACCACTCTAACTCTTTTTGGGCTTCTGGTGATTCTCTACGGTTGTGAATTGTGGGCCAGCAGCACAACCGACATGCAATGGAAGCAAATTGAGAAAATTCAGATGCGTTTGATTACAAATGAATTCAAAATTAGAAGTGTAGTTTCTTATGCTATCTTGTTAAGTGAAACAGGGGCTGCTCCTATTAAAGCAATTGATATGGTGCGAGTCATAAGATATTTGAAAAAAAATGAGCAAACTGAAGAGGGTAGATGGCCTAAGGTTGTGTTTAATGACAGATTGTGCAAAATAAAGAAGACTTGGATGAGGCAAAATATCAAATGGTTTAGTAAATGGGGTATTTGCTTGAGCACGTGTCCTACAAACAGTAAAGAGATAATTTTTTTTGTTATGGATAAGTTCCAAAAATGCACCTGTGAGAAAGAGTTAGGGAGAAAGAAGAAGTAATACATTGAAGAGTTTAACCCCACTCATGATCATAAAAACAAAAAAGCATACATAGGTGCCAAAATTTCTTCGAGATCTAAAATTCTTATGCTCAATTAAGGACTAATTCTCATTAACTCCATTGTGAAACAGGGCGCTGGAAAAGGCCAAAAGAAATGTGGGAGGAAAGCATATGCATTTTTTTCTCTTCCGGAAAAGTGGAAACAGAAAAAAATTTCATTTTAGAATGCAAGCCCTTCAAAGACAATATGGAAAATTATGTAGGTATTCTGGTAGCTAGCTCCTGGGACAATCTATTCAACGAAGAGTTTGTCGAGAAGTTGGGAGCGTTTATTGTAAAAATCCACAAGAAAAGGGCTGATTACAAGAGCCAGATGGAAAAGCAATCTGTCCCATAGGCTATTTTTAGCCTTGCAGATGTTAAAATTAATTTCTTTCTGCTTTCGACATTACAACAATTGGCATATGGATCCAATGAACACAAAGTTACGAACCCTAAGAAACCTTTGTACTCAAATGACTGCAATGGAGGGTATGTTTACATGTACAATCTGCCCCCAAAATTCAATGAACTTTTGACAAAATTCCATAATTTGAGTGTGTGGACGAATATGTGTCCGCATATTGTCAACTCAGGGCTCAGCTAGCCTTTATTTCTGCTGGGGAAGTTGGGCAGACTTAAGGCTACAGTACCACATCATGAGCACTCATGGTTCCCTACCAATAAATTTACCGCGAAGGTGATTTTTCACGAGAGTATGAAGTGCTATTGATGCCTCAATCCAGTTCCTTCTAAATATTCGACATGTCCAGGTATGTCAGGGATTTGAATTTGTCAGCGAGTGACCTTGTCAGGATCAAAATCGTGGAGTTTCTAAAGAGTAAACCCAGTGGAAGAAAAGGCATGACAAAGATCATTTCATAGATCTCACAACAGAGATTCATCATTGAATTTTTCACGACCATTGATGGGCGAACTAACATTCACTTGAATAGATCACTAGGAGGCATCATCATCGTCCAAGCTTCTCATTTTCTGAATCAGAGAATATGGAATGTCATTTCACAGAGTTGCATGCATCATAGAGACCATGGGATCAGAAGGTAAAACGATGAAAAAAATATGAGGGATGGGGGATTAAGGATATTAGTTGTAGTTAACTTATCACCGAGCTACCTCTCAATGCTAACCATGACTTGTCTTCACCATAAATTCAATAGTCAACACGCGGCGATGAATTGTGATAGTCATTGTAAGCATAGGGCCAAGGGGTATCTTGAGGTCCACCACCAACCTACCATGTGTTAAATTTGGATAAGTTTGAGGAGGAAAAAATTTAAGCTTGTTGATTCGTCTGAGTGAATAATGTTTGCACAAAGAAATCTCACAATGAGAACACCTTTGGCGTAATTATGTCATGTGGACATCAAAATATTTTATCTATGACTGAGCATAAGTGGAATATTTTTACCACAAATGATTTTAATATCAACAACACATTGAGTGACCTTATTGAGGTTGGGATTATTGATGTTTTATAATTCTTTTAATTAAAACTAAATAAAAATGCATATTTATTTTTTGTTTTATATTATAACCAACAATAATTTTTTTATTTAGAGAATGTTTTATCTTTATTTTAAGTGGGACACATGTAAACTCTACATTGAGAATGAACAGAATCACACATCACCCTTATACTAGGTTGTAGAATGCATCTCTCGGTGCAATCAAAATTTTAAGTGAATAATGGTAGTTGATATTTCGAAGTTAAGCTATAGTCTCCTCGTGGGACAACCGAGTAGTTGTTATAATGGGATGTTATCTCCTCCACCCGGTTTAAAATCCCATGGGGGGTATCTTTAGCCCATTGTGATAAGGCCCAAGGAGCAGGATCCCATACCCTCGTGGAGTCTTAACTCTTTCTAAGTCATAAATTCTTAGTATATCTGGCTTACGGGCCATTGAATATAATATTGTTATTATATTGGTATTTTCCAAGTTTGATTTTGGGCCTCACCCTGGTTACTCCAACGAGTTACCGTGTCACCATGCTAAAAAATAATAATAAAACAAAATTTTTAAGTGAAACAAATTTTTTTTTTTTTAATGATAGGAAGTTAATTTTAGGCTTATGTACGTACTTTGGAGTATTTAATGCTATATTTCAAAGCTTCTAAATACCATAAGAAACTAGAAGTACACATTATGCACAAAAATTTGAGTGTGAAGCATAATTCCAATATATATATAAGAGGGATGAGTTACACAATAATTTGTTAAATAATAGGAGAAACTCCTCTAAATACCTCAATACATTCATACATCCAAATCACATGTCCTCAATAATATATGTATACACACACATATTAGAGGGCCCCTTTATTATTAGGTCATCTATATCACATATGAATTTACACATTACATGTACATCTAACCCCATATGATCCTCTCTTGAGGTCCCACCACTTGAAAAAAAGAAAGAAAGTCCATATTGCTTTGCCCTCTCTTAGCTTGTCTTGCATATTTGTTATATAGATATTCCAAGACAATGAATAACATTAGCCTCATCCATAACCATTTTGGAAAATTTAATTTGTGAAAATGGTCAATTAACATTCAAAACACCTAATACCAAACACTCAATGAACTTGCAATTTATCCTAAAATGGAATTATAAGTTAGGTAGAGCTGTTAGATAATATTAATAGACTAATAAAAATTTGCAAATAATATTACTTATGTAAGATATAAATAAATTAAATGGATAACTTCTTGGACCAAGACTTTGTGAGTGTGAAGCATAATTCCAATATATATATAAGAGGGATGAGCTACACAATAATTCGTTAAACAATAGGAGAAAATCCTCTAAATACCTCAATACATTCATACATCCAAATCACATGTCCTCGATAATATATGTATACACACACATATCACAGGGCCCCTTTGTTATTAGGTCATCTATATCACATATGAATTTACACATTACATGTACATCTAACCCCATATAAGCCTCTCTTGAGGTCCCACCACTTGAAAAAAAAAATTGCTTTGCCCTCTCTCAGCTTGTCTTGCATATTTGTTATATAGATATTCCAAGACAATGAATAAAATTAGCCTCATCCATAACCATTTGGGAAATTTTAATTTGTGAAAATGGTCAATTAACATTCAAAACACCTAATACCAAACACTCAACGAACTTGCAATTTATCCTAAAATGGAATTATAAGTTAGGTAGAGCTCTTAGATAATATTAATAGACTAATAAAAATTTGAAAATAATCTTAATTATGTAAGATATAAATAAATTAAATGGATAACTTCTTGCACCAAGACTATGTTATCAATGATTTAGCAATTTCCCACAAAGCCACCTAGATTCTCTTAGATTAATTTGGAAAGATGCGGTTTTAATTTGCAAACAACTGTTTAATATATAATCTTATATGATACATTTCAATAGGAGATTAGCCTGAATCTTGAAAAGGATGTAGGATTTATGTCCTTAAGGATGAGAGCCATAAAGGAAGAATTTGTCCCTCCCCCCATTTTATGATGCTTGAACGCAAAATAGGCCCTTCGACAAATATCTCACCTAATTATATATTCTAGCATGAATAGTAGAAGTGAGCTTAGAAAGCATTCAAACTTGGGGCCTTGTCTTGATCCATACATCTCAATGCATTCCAAAATTCCTCTATTGTGATTGGTTGTGACACAAGCTTAATGTCTTCATGAGAAATAAGGGAAGGGATGCTATCCAACATAGCCATCCTATCCTCATGACTGCCTTAACCTTGATCCTTATAAAGGATATAAAAATGATCCAGGGTTGCATATTTTATCTGCAGATAGGTATCTAAGTGATTTCATTGAATTTTATAGACTTAATGTTGGAAAAATTTAGTGTTCCTCGCTCCAACTTACAACCAATGACTACAAGAGTTTATCCTCCATATATCCTCGTCCAATTTTAAATACTTATGCAACAAACTAAACTCCTAAGTTCCTCCTTCAAAATTTCCTCCAAGATTTGATCTCAATCCATTCTTGTATGGATATATACTAATTTCTATTGGTGAATGTGAAAATCTTTACTGTTGTCATGATAATTGTGTTTAACCCATGCTTTCAGTGCCTGTTTTTTTTCCTTTATGTTTTTCTCCCATATATATACTAGGGATCTCGAAATACGTGATTCCCTGCATTAGAAACCACCTCAAATAAGTCTTGCGATTGAAAACCATACAGAGGTAATCGAAATGGAAGAGGGTCATAATATTCTTGTAGATGAATAAATAATAGAATTATTCTATGATCATAATTGCTCCAAGCCAGAATTTTAGAGGAAAAAAAGAAATGATAATTCATAAATTCATTACTTATGAGGAAGAAGTACAGTCCAATGGATATATGACATGGGCCACCTCTCTTATCACTCTAGGTAAATTTTACTTAAGCTAAAAGAATATCGATAAGTTCATGAGAATAAATGAGATCTTCAATCGTTTCCATGAAGGGATCCCTTAATAGACTTCATCTCTTTTTTTACAAAGGATGAGTGGTGGTATTCAAATCACCAATGATAATATAATTGCTTCTAAATTCTTATCTATTCTGATTTATTAAAGAATTCCAACAATTGATTATTTTTCACAGTGAATCGCAAGCACATAAAACATTAACGATGGCACATATTTCATTATTTGGGATGTGAAGAAGATGGAGAAAAATCTAATGCTAAATTTTTTGTTCAGAAACTTTTTGAAATATTCAGTCAGACCAAGATGTACTAAGGCCTCTAGGAGCCCCAAGAGATCTGACTGTTGAAGCATGACTTGCTTACCACAAGGATTTTATTTTTTGGAGGGCTTCAAATTTCCCAGCTTTGTCCCCTGGAACCGGGCTGGCAGATGAGCAGGTTGTGTCTCCTTCTTAATTAGACTTGTCACCTCTCATATTTTTTTCTCACACCTTAATCCTCTAAAGTTCCATGAGAGTGTCTTCGTTAGTTATTTGAGGATTTAGTGTTTTCCTCATTCACGGTGGTTGAATTTATTCTCTTCCTTGTGGTTCTGGGCTTGCTCGATAAGGATACTTGCAGAGTGGCTTAGGGTCCCATTTATTTTTCCTTTTTTTTTTTCAGCTTTCTCATCACATATTTCCTTATTTGTTTTCCTCCCTACTTTCTTGGGGATTTTACTTTTGGTTTCCTCTTTTGTCATCTCTCCTTTAGACATTTCATTTGTTGTGTCTAGAAAAGTGGGGCCCTGAAGATTTCAAGGGATTCTTGGAGAGATGAAAACCTCTCCCTATCCATATTCATTATCAACCTCCTCAAAGGGGGCATCCTCTAATCAGGGAATTCCTTCAAGGATTTCTTTGAGTGGTTGAATTTCCATAGAAGGATTTGGTTTATATTGGGGTGGGCAATTTTGGATGTCTCCTTCCACTTCCAAATTTTACAAGGATGCAAAGTTATTTTATTGAGTTCCTACCTCCTTTCCTTTTCTCCATGATAGAGCTTGGCCTTTAGCAGGAATCTCTAGAGAAGATGGAGTTTTTCTTGCTTCTTTATTCAATCCTATATCTTTCCCAGGAGTTTCTTATCTATTAGGTCATCTTCTACATTTGGGTTGTTCTCATTGCTCTCCTTCTTCGCCTTACTTTCACCAAGTATCTACTTTGTACCAATATCTAGCAAAGTGCTCATATTGATGGCATTGCTTGCACTCGAAGGGACGTTGATCATAATATACATTTTGCATATGAAATTAGTTATTGAGATTTAATTGCACTGCTTATGGAAAGCATTTTTTCATATCTACCTACACATAGATCCAAGTGAAATCTTGCATCCTTTCTCATGGATTAGCCAAAGAAATATACCTCCCTAAATCATTTCCAATACTTTTAAAGGTATCCTTATTCTAGTAATGAAGGGAAATAAATGGGAGCTTCACACATATCAACACTATTGAAGGAATATCATTCTTGAAGTTAAATCCCGAGCTCCATCTATCAAAATATAACCCTTGAGATGCTATGAAATAAAGGCCATTCTAGAAGATAAATTCTAAATCTTCGTTCTCCTTAGAATGAAAGGAAAAAACCAATTCTCCAAAGAAGGAGGTGGAGAATTTTCCTTTTATCATGAGGTAGATTTTTTCCACCCAGATGTTAAAAGAGCGGGGGAGGGCTAGATACTGGTGAAATTTTTGAAAATGGCACCAAGAAATATTCTTTTTTAATTTTCCCTTGAATTAAATTAGAAGAAAATTGTAATTCCACACCCCGTGACAACTTATACGAGTTAACTAAGTTAGTTTGAATTAGTTGGTTAAAGTAATTTGAGTTCAGGGTCTAACTTGAGTCATGTAGAGTGGTTCCTACTTTTTAGGAGCCCTAGTTGAGTTTATTTTGAATTGTATCTAATTAAATCAATTTATCTGAGTTAAATTCAGTTTAACTAGTTCCAACTGTTGGAGGAACTAGTGGAAGGTCAAAGTGTGGAAGTGGAACTTGAACCACACTCAATGATCAACCAGAGAAATGATAGATCAACCATAAATAACTCATGCATGTGTGAACTGAGAGTTACCCATTTGAGATTGGATTTCAAGGGAAGTGTACTATTAGTTGTATAATCATCCAAATTGTACAGGTGGTACATGCAGTCAGAGGAAGGCCTAGATGTATTGCATAGTATTGGATGGGGATTTCCCTAATTAATAGGGGACAATTACCCAAGGAAATAGGGACTTTGGAAAGAAGAAAATTGGTTAAGTTGGCCTAGGCTTGTCTAGGAAGCAGTGAAATAGATAGAGATAATGCAGAGGTTTCTAAGGCTTGATTAAAGAATTTTAATCTTCTCATATTTTCTGACTAATGAAATATACAGATAGCGAGGCTTTTAGCTTCAAATTTGCAATATCATTCTTCAGGGTCAGTAGGATGTCTTTCTATGGATTGATAATTGAGTATGCCTTCGAGGGAAGCTCGAATTACATATCTTGGAAGGACGGGAGGAAACAATGTTGGAAGATAATGAGTTGAAGGATTTCATAGACAATGATATTCCTAACCCTCCAATAATTAATGCTCAAGATCTGGTGAACTGGAATAAGAATGTAGCAAAGACGAGAGGGATTTTATTGGAAGGAGTTCGAGATCATATTGTATCGAACCTCCATGGAAAGGAAACTCCATATGCAATGTGGAAGGCATTGAGAGAATTGTTTCAGAACAATAGTGACCACAGGAAGCTGGCATTGAAGGACAAGTTGAAGAAAATTAAGATGGAGAAGGGTGACACAATACCAAAGTACTTGAACAAGTTCACCCAATGTTGGGATGAGCTTGGAATTGTCAGTGTAACAATCGTTGAAGATGATCTAATCATCCTAGCACTTCTAGGCCTTCCCAAGAGCTAGCAGAACTACCAGGATTCCATAAACGAGAGGGAGAAGCTACCTGAGTGGGAGCGTTTGTGGTTCAACTAGGTGTAAGAAGAGATTTGGCGAAACATTAGAGGTGGATCCTCATCCAAAAACGACGATGAAGAGAATTGTGCCTTGGATGGAAAGGAAAAGAAAGGGAAAGGGAAGACATCCCATTTCAAATCAGATTCTGGTCAGGTAGACAAGAATAAGGACTTGTCAAATATTAAATGTTTTCATGGTCATGAGTTGGTACACTATTCCACGAAGTGTCCACACATGAAAGTCAACAAACACCTCATGAGGAGCGACAGGTGAAGCTCTTGCTTCACAATTCGAGTTGTATTTCACCCTCATCTCATGCATGGTGTCATTGGTGATGGGTAGTGTGTGGTACCTAGATAATGGAGCCTCATTCCATATGAATGGAAACAAATAATTCTTCAACGAATTGGAGGAGAAGGACCTCCAGATGAACATCAACATGGCAGACGATGGAAGGTATAGTGCGACCGACATCGGTATTGTTACGTTTTAGAGGGAGTCTGGTTCTCCTCTCACATTGAAATATGTCATGTATGTTACGGGTTTGAAGAAGAATTTAGTTTATGTTTCTATGTTGAAAGACCATGGCTATGATGTGAATTTTAGCAAAGGAAATGCGTTCTTTCATCACATAGCCACAAGATAGGTGAAGAAGATCGAGGTTCAGGTGAAGAAGCTTTACAAATTGGTTGTAGAAGATTATGCTACTTTGAGCACAAAATCAGAGAAGGTGCAGAGCCGAGAAATCAATGAGTTATGGCATAGAAGATTGGGAAATCTACACCACAATTCTTTGAAGATCATGCAACATATTTCTACAGGAATTCTCAAGGGTGCACTAGAGTAGCGTGATACATGCAAAGGGTGTACATTAGGGAATTACACCAAAGCCACCTTTCATGATAAGGACATTTGAGTGCAAACGATCCTTGAAAGGGTTCACTCAGATGTGTGTGGATTGTTCTCGATAGCCTCCATGACCAAGCACAGGTATTATGTGATATTTTTAGATGATTTCTCACGTAAGTGTTGGATATTCTTCAAGCAGAAGAAAAACCCGATGTTCTCAAAATTTTGTGAATTTAAAGCACTTGTTGATAAAGACAAAGGGAGGAAAGTGAAGGCTCTCATGAGCGATAACGCTGGATAATATGTGTCGAATGAGTTCAAGAACTTTTGTGCATTAGAAGGAATTCAACGGGAGATAATAGAACCCCATAACCCACAACAAAATAGGTTTGCAGAAAGAAGAACAAAAGTATTATGGGAGCTACATGGGCGATGTTTCACGATGAGGGCTTACCGTTGCACTTGTGGGAGGAAGCATGCAACACAATGGTATATGTGTAGAATAGGAGTCCTCATTGGATACTCAGGATGAGTACACCAGAAGAATTTTTTTCACGTAAGAAACCAAATGTGTCACACTTCAAAAACTTTGTTTCATCAGTTTACTGTCATGTTTCCAAGGATGCACGGAAAAATCTAGAACCAAAAACTGAGTTGGGCATATTTTTGGGTTACACTAATACACCACACAACTGTCAGGTGTACCTGCCATCTCACAGGATGACATTGGTTCGTAGAGATTTGAAGTTATATGAAGATAAGGCCATGAGATGTTCCCTTGAGAGGGAGCTTTAGTTTAGTGCAGATGAGGAGATTTTAGCTACAAAGGAAGAACGTTAGAATATTGTGGAGCAGCCACGAGAAGAGGAGAAAAGAGTGGAAGCACCCACTCATGAAAAGACATCCAAAGATGGAAGGAAGTGCACAAAATAGGCTAACAAATTGGTGCATGATGTTATAGATAATGTGGGAGCACCCACATCACAACGCAGACATAGGAGGTCACCAGATCAATACAATGGCTACATGGATCTAATGAGAGAGAGTGTAGATACTGAGCCATCCTCATTTTTGGAAGCAGTGTAACAACCAGTATGGGTTGATGACATGGTAGAGAAGTATGACTCCATTATCAGAAACAATGCATGGGAAGTTGTCCCAAGGCCAGAGGACAAGTCAGTTGTAGGATCCCGATGGATTTACAAGGTGAAGCAAGCAATAGATGGGAGTGTCGAGAAACAAAAGTCCAACTTTGTGTCCAAGGGGTTCTATCAGGTGGAGGGAATAGATTAAGATGATACCTTTACTCCAGTAGCAAGGTACTCTTCAATCATATCTATTCTAGCACTTTCAATGCAGATGGGATGGAAGATACATCAGATGGATGTGAAGACAACTTTCCTCAACAGAGTGATTAAGAAAGTGGTGTACATAGAGCAACCAGAAGGATTTGATACCTTCGACAGAGAGTCACATGTGTGCAGAATCAAGCGAGTGCTGTATGGATTGAAAAATCACCAAGTTCTTGGTGCACTAGGATCGACAAATATTTCACTAGGTGTTGAGGCCTCAGAAATCTGTGGCGAAAACAAGGGGGATAACCACCTAGTCCAGACCTTAAGACAACTCCTTTTCCATTTGGAATAGTGGCTCCGACTGGATATAATGGGACTAGTTTCCCAGATTTGGGTTTTTTGTTTGATTGTTGGGTTTCTCTCAAAAGATTTTGCTTGAAGAATTACTAAAAAATAAAACAAATTTATTCTAAAATGCAAAAATTTAAAATTAAGCCCAATTTAATCTAACTCGGGATAATACTAGTTTGATGCGATCTAAAATGATATCTATTCAATCCGTGTTGATGAAGATAATCACGAATTTAATAGAATTATTACTTTGTAAGATGATTCTATTGAAAAAAATAGTTAATCCAAAGAAAATGAGAAATATATCACATATATCTGATGATCATATATAAAACATATCAATTTCTACCTTTATATCATACAATCGTGCAACTGATATTTCAGATAAAAGACAATAAATTTCATATATAATTCATAAAAGTTGAATTCATCACTAATATTCAAAAATAGATTTAGCATACATGATAATAGTACCAGATGTGTACTACTATGTTCTTCTGACCAGTGATAATATGCCACATTCAACTCTTCTAAAAATAAGTCTTTCAAAGAATACAAAAGTGCATCAACATTGATAAAAAAAATGATATATATAATTGAAAAGGCTGTGTTCCATTACTTTATCAAGGCATTCACAAACTTACTTACAATTAAGCATTCTTTGCAAATGTTCTCAATAAAATTCTGGACCCTTCTCTAAATGCATGAGAAGGGTTTAAACACTAAACTAGCTACAAATTAAAATTAAATTGTTACAAAAATGTAGAGGAGGTTTCAAACAATCTTCCTCTAAAAACTTAACTTAAACAATAATCTAGGAACTTTGAACTAACAATCCTAGCTTTGCGAATCCTGCCTTTCTTTTTGAACGTGATCACAAAGTTGAAAAATATATAGCATTGTTTTAAGCTGAGTTGGATGTGATATCGATCACTGAATCTGTCCCTTGAAAATAGCATTTGAAATTACTAACTGAGATCTTTTTGTTGAATCTGTAAGAGACTGAAGAGTTTGATGCTGATGGTAAGTTTTGATTAGAAAATTCCAGTAATTTTCCTGATCAAATTTATCAACTTTTTTGATCAATTCCTCTTGTGTATCTGCTCTCTATCTCCACTTTAATTCTACTTCCTTTGTTCCTGAAAACACATCAGACGTGTTTTCTTTAAGAATTTCTGTTTTAAATAATTGATCACATATAGACTGAATAATCTCATTTGATTTCTTGGATGTCTTGGTTGTTGCTTTCTCTGCTTGATTAATTTGTGCTCTCTATTCTGTGAATAACAATTCTTTGTGCAGCTTATCTATTTGTGGTAGATTAGCTTGTTTTGCTGTGTCTGAAATTTTCCACTGAATGTGTTCTTCGATTTTATTTTCAAGTCTTTCACATTCCAATTTCCGAGTTGTTATTTGTTGAATCATTATCTTATTGGAATCACAATATAAATCAATCATGGAAGCTTGGTGAAAAAACATTTCTTGTTATTTCTTTAACATAGTATTTACATCAAGTGCTTCTTTGATGAATTTTTCTAATTGTGGTTGACTCTGTAATTCAGCCATTGCTTTTTCTAGATGTGCTTGCTTTTCATTAAGCTCTATGTGAAACTTCAATTTAAGGTTTTCAATATCTTCATGAAATTGAGCTGTGCTTATTTTTATCTGCTCAATGGACTTGGATTTCTCTTCATTTAGCAACTGTTCTAATTCTTTGTTGATATTCAACAAGATGATGAGCTTAGTGAAAAGAGTCACCTTCACTAAATGGGTCCGCAGACTATTTTTGGCGCAAGTCTATTTTTAGACTATGTCTATTTTTAGACATGATGATCATATTTCAGAAGTTGCAGGATGCTATTTGTGGAAGGTTGATCAAGTTGGAAAAATAGATGAAATTATATTTTTAGAATATTGGGCGAAGTCTATTTATAGATTGCTGATCTAAAAATAGATGCATGTCGATTATTATTAGCTCTTAATAATAATCATACACTAAACAACAACTTATTCTCTTGGAGCACCTTGTTTCAGTGCACAGATGTGGCACATCAGTGGACTGAGGGAATTACACAATTCCCAAGGGTTTACTGGAGCTAATGCATGGAGGACTCAATTAGAACTCAAGTGGCAGAGTTATGAGACAGTTGGAAGAAGTAGTTACGGAGTTGTATTCAGTTTAACTCAGTTAGAATCAGTTGAGCTAGTTGTATCTAGTCTAACTGAATGATACACTAGTGAGAGTGAAGTGAATTAATTCAAAAATAATAACTCATTAATCAACTGAACAATACAACAGTTAACTACAGTGCATGGCAGTTTCAGTGGAGACCCAGTGGAGAGATAGGTGAAAGGGAAAGATAGACTATCTGTTGTGACTATAGTGATGCATTGAGTGCATCACACACACATTGGAGTTTCCAATGAGGATTGCGCAGTCAAGGCAAGGGTAATTCGAATTCATCCAGAGCTATTCTTCAGCAGGGATTGCGCAGTGGAGGCAGGCTAGCAGGAGGCAAAGATCAGTGCATGGATTTGCAAGATTGTTCTTGATTAGTGTATGACGATTGTACTGTACTGAGAGCTTGATAAGCTTTGTATGAGGATTGTCATATGATTCCATGATACATAATATATAGTTGGGGTTTTCAGCTTCAGGCTTTCCCGGTTAAAAACAACTGTGTTATGGTTGAGTATACATTGAAATGTCTTTCAACGGGTTGAGAATGGAGCATGCCCTTGATGGGAGCTCGAATTACATAGCCTGGAAGGACAGGATGGAGGCAATGCTAGAGGATAATGGACTGAAGGAGTTCATCGATAGTGATGTTCCTAAGCCGGGATCTAGCGATGCTGCATTACTTGACGCATGGAAAAATAAGGAAACAAAGACGAGAAGGATTATGTTGGAAGGTGTGAGGGACCATATTGTGTCCAGACTTCACGGGAAAGCCACTCCATTATTAATTTGGAAGGCTTAAAGACAAGCTCAGAAAAATAAAAATGGAGAAAGGTGACAGTATTCCAAAATACCTCACGAAGTTTTTCCACTGCAAGGATGAACTGGGAAGTGTGGGGGTTATTGTTGATGAAGAAGACTTGGTGAGCTTGGCTCTCCTTGGGCTTTTGAATAGTTGGCATAGCTACGAAGAATCTGTCAATGGACGGGAGAAACTGCCAGGATGGGAGAGACTTTGGTCGGATCTTGTGCAGGAGGAGATAAGGCGGGGTGCCAGGGATGGATCTTCATCGAAGAAATAAGATGAAGAGAATTTCACTTTGGCTGCCAAAGCAAGGATAGGGAAGGGGAAGAAAAATCCTTCAAAATCCGATGCTAAAGGAAAGAAGTAGGATTTGTCCAAAGTGAAGTGTTTTCACTGTCACAAACATGGACATTTCGCCACTAACTGTCCACAGAAGAAGAAGAACAAGAAGGCTGCTGGATCTGCAGCTGGAGAGGCCTTAGCCTCACAATTTGAACTTGATTTCTCCTTGATCACATGCTTGGTTTCAAGCTGTATGGGATCGGTGTGGTATCTTGATAGTGGTGCGTCTTTCCATATGACGGGAGACAAAGAGTTGTTTAGTGACTTGGAGGAGAAGGACCTCCAGATGCATATAGAGATGGGCAACAATGGTCAATAAAATGCGACTGGAATTGGGACCATTAAATTTGAAAGGGAGTCCAGTAATCCATTCTTGTTGAAGAATTTTATGCATGTTCCAGGTCTGAAGAAGAAATTGGTCTCAGTCGCAATGCTGGAAGACAAAGGTTATGATGTTGTTTTCAGTGAGGGAAAAGCCTTCCTTCGACATAAAAAAATAGGTCAAACCAAGAAGATAGGGGTTCAAATTAAGAATCTCTACAAGATGGAGGTAGATGGCTGCGCTACAATGGTGGGAAAAGCAGAAGAAGTGGTGAGCCGGGATGAGGGCGAATTATGGCACAGGAGATTGGGCCATCTTCACCATGGCGCTTTGAAGATTTTGAAGAAAATTTCTACTAGACTTCCCAAGGGTACTCTTGCGCAGTCAGATTAGTGCAAGGGATGTAATATGGGTAATTTTGTGAAGACCACCTTTCATGAGAAGGAGAACCGTGCTTCGATGATCCTGGAGAGAATTCACATAGACGTGTGTGGACCTTTCTCGGTTGCTTCAACAACAAAACATAGGTATTATGTTATATTTTTTGATGACTATTCTCGTAGATGCGGGATCTTCTTCATGCAAAAGAAGAGTGAAACGTTCTCAAAGTTCTGTGAGTTCAAGGAATTGGTGGAGAAGGAGTCGGCTAAGCAAGTGAAATCTCTACGGAGTGATAATGGTGGTGAATACATCTCGAGTGAATTCAAAGACTTCTATAGCAAAGAAGGAATTCGAAGAGAACTCATAGTGCCTCATAACCCACAGTAGAATGGGGTCGCAGAGAGAAATAACATAACGATCGTGGGTTCTGCACGAGCGATGCTGCATGACCAGGGCCTACCGATGCACTTGTGGGCGGAAGCATGTAAAACTGCGGTTTATGTGCAAAACCGTTGTCCTCATAGAGTAATTGGCATGAGTACACCCAAAGAAGCTTTTACTGGTAAGAAGCCTGATATTTCTCATTTGAAGATTTTTGGCTCACCTGTTTACATTCATGTGACAAAGGATGCCAGGAAGAAACCAGAGTCGACTGCAGAAATTGGGATATTTGTGGGGTACACAGAAACACCCCATAACTATCGTGTATATTTGCCAGACAATTGGATGACTGTTATGCGACAGGATATAAAATTCAATGAGGTGAAAGCCATGAAGTTGTCGCTTGAGAGGGAGCTACACTTGCATGCGGAGGAGGAACTTCTTATTCCGAAGGATGAGCCTCTGGATGTGGATCAGCCACAGGAGGAGATTCATGGAGTGGAAGAGTCCACTCATGCAGAACCAAACATTAGAAAAGGTAGAAAGCGTACCACAGAAGCTGAGAGATTGAAGCTTGATGCGGCACAGAATGTAGGAGTCCCTACATCACAGCGCAGACAGAGACAGTCACCTGACCGATTTACTGGATACATGGCTCTTATGAGCAAGTTTATCGTGACAGAGCCATATTATTTTGAAGAAGCAGTGCAGGAGCCCACATGGGTAGATGCCATGGTGGAGGAGTATGACTCCATTGTCAGAAATAGTGTTTGGGAGATTGTTCCAAGGCCGGTGGGAAAATCAATTGTAGGATCGAGATGGATCTACAAGGTAAAGCAAGATGTTGATGGGAGTGTCAAGAAGTATAAGGCAAGATTTGTTGCCCGAGGCTTCTCACAGATCGAAGGGATTGATTATGAAGAAACCTTTGCACCTATCACACGATATTCTTCCATACGGACCATCCTTTCTCTCTCAGCGCAGATGGGTTGGCACATTCATCAGATGGATGTGAAGACTGCGTTCCTTAATGGGATCATTGAGGAAGAGGTGTACATTGAGCATCCTGAAGAATTTGAGATCTTTAGTAGCGAGTCGCATGTGTGCAGGCTCAAAAGAGCGCTGTTAGGACAACAAGCACCCCGTGCTTCGGGTACACTTGGATCGACAACTATATCACCTGGACTTGGCTTCACCAAGAGTGAGGAGGATGAAAACTGTACCGTATCAGGTAGGAGGGTAAGATTTTAATCATTGTACTTTGTGTTGATGATTTAATAATAACAAGTGATGAGCAAACTTGATACACTCATGCAAGGCATCTTGCAAAGGAGTTTGAGATGAAGGATTTGGGCCTCCTTCATTATTTCCTTGGATTGGAAATATGTAAGCGGGAAGGTGAACTGTTTGTGTCTCAAGGCAAGTATGCCCGAGAGATACCGGAGAAGCTTCACATGTAAGGCTGCAAGCCTATCGACACTCCTCTTCCAGGAAATTGGAAGAAAGAGGATGCTATCTCGAACGGAGGTAGTGGATGCCTTGTTTATCGAAAGTTGGTGGGTTCACTCATGTATTTAGTCAATACAAGACCGGACATATGCTATGCGGTGAACCAGCTTTCACAAGCGATGGTTAAGCCTACCAAGCTCTTTTGGAAGGAAGGCAAGCATGTCCTGATATATTTTAGGGGGAACATCTGAGTATGGTTTATGGTACAGACAGACGGATGAGGTGAAGTTGCATGGCTTCACAGATGCAAATTAGGCAGGAAGCCCAACAGACAGAAAGAGCACATCAGGAGGGATTTTCAGTATCGGATCTACGACAGTTTCTTAGTACAACAGGAAACAAATATCTGTGGTACTCAGTTCAACGGAAGAGGAATACATGGCAGCAAGTCAAGCTGCATGTGAGACTATCTGGATGAGGAAGATTCTGGTTGGTTTGTTGGGTTCACATTTAGATCCCACAGTGATACATTGTGATAATCAGAGTTGCATTAAACTCTTGGTTAATCCTGTTTTTCATGATAGATCTAAACATATTGATATCCGGTATCATCATATCAGAGATTGTGTGTAGCGGAAGATCATGTTGCTTCAGTACATTCCTACGAAGGATCAAGATGCAGGTATTCTGATGAAGGCACTCACCAGGAGAAAATTCAAATACCATAGAGGCAAGATCAGGGTGAAGGATAATCCCTATCTTGTTGAGAGGGAGTGTTGAGATTCAACAAGATGCTGAGCTTAGTGAAAAGAGTTGCCTTCACTAAGTGGGTCCGTAAACTATTTTTGGCGCAAGTCTATTTTTAGACTAGGTCTATTTTTAGACATGATGATCATATTTCAGAAGTTGCAGGATGCTATTTGTGGATGGTTGATCAAGTTGGAAAAATAGATGAGATTCTATTTTTAGAATATTGGGCGAAGTCTATTTATAGATCGCTGATCTAAAAATAGATGCATGTCGATTATTATTAGCTCTTAATAATAATCATACACTAAACATCAACTTATTCTCTTGGAGCACTTTTTTTCAGTGCACAGATGTGGCACATCAGTGGACTGAGGGAACTACGCAATTCCAAAGGGTTTACTGGAGCTAATGGATGGAGGACTCAGTTAGAACTCAAGTGGCAGAGTTATGAGACAGTTGGAAGAAGTAGTTATGGAGTTGTATTCAGTTTAACTCAGTTAGACTTAGTTGAGCTAGTTGTATCTAGTCTAACTAAATGATACACTAATGAGAGTGGAGTGAATTAATTCACAAATAATAACTCATTAATCAACTGAAAAATACAACAGTTAACTATAGTGCATGGCAGTTTCAGTGGATACCCAGTGGAGAGATAGGTGAAAGGGAAAGATAGAATATCTGTTGTGACTATAGTGATGCATTGAGTGCATCACACACACATTGGAGTTGCTAATGAGGATTGCGTAGTCAAGGCAAGGGTAATTCAAATTCATTCAGAGCTATTATTTAGTAGGGATTACGCAGTGGAGGCAGGCTAGCAGGAGGCAAAGATCAGTGCATGGATTTGAAAGATTGTTCCTGATTAGTGTATGACGATTATATTGTACTGAGAGCTTGATAATATTTGTATGAGGATTGTCATATGATTCCATGATACATAATATATAGTTGGGGTTTTCAGCTTCAGGCTTTCCTGGTTAAAAACAACTGTGTTATGTGCGATTATTTTTATTTATGCTTTACATGTGTGTGCAATTAATTTTCCGCAAAATATTAACAAGTGGAATGATTCAGTATCTTGCATAAAGTGAAATAGTGTGAGATCAGGTGGATCTAGGACATATGCATGCTTAGTGCATATAATTTCTACATTCTTGTACTTTGGCTTCCTTTTGTTTCAACAATATTCTAACCTTAGTAGCTTTATCAACAGTAGCGGTGGCATATGCCCTTGCATATTATGATAACTTGGTTAGATGTTCAGTGGGATCATCTGAGGAATCCTTCCAAAGTACATAACTGATTCATCTGGTGGATTTGGAGTTTTTTCATCAATACTTCTTCTTTTATTCCTTTTAACCACATCTTTGTAGCTAGGACTGTAGAAAATTTCTAATGACGGAATATCTTCAATCTGCAGGACTATCTGATCTGTAGGGTAGGCTGGTATGATTTCTTTGTTATGCACTACTGGAATTCTTTGTAACGGGTTAACTATTTCAACTATTTTCTTTGAAGGTTTTGGTGTTTGGAAACTTGATGTCTGATCAATATTGGGATTTTCTTTTGAAGTCTTTATTGCTTGAGAAAATTCTTCCCATTCATTCACCAATTCTCTCACTTGAGAGGGCTTGGATTGATCCAACATGTTATGAGTATGTTGAACTGTTTCCAAATTTGATTTTGTCCCATTGTTGTTTTTTTTCTCCAGCACTTATAGCTCTTGAAGAATTTGGTCAATTTATAAATTTGCTTTCTTAGATTCGGATTCCTCAGATTGATCCGAATTATCAGACTGTCGTTGTGATTGACCTGATTCATTTTCAAATACCTCTTTCATTTCATCATCTATAATAACACTCAGAGTGTGTTTTTCATCTCCAATAGTTAACAGATTCAAGGGAACCTTTTCTAGTCTGTTGTTTCTATATGTTTTGAAAAGCTTCAACATCTTCTTGACTTAATTGACTAGAAACATATTTGATAACATCAGAGAAATTTTCCATGCCTTGGAAGAAATCATCAAATTTATCTTCTTCCTTTAGAAAAGGCTTCATTTTTAGCTATGTGATGTAATTTTTAAACACATAATTGGAATCATATAATCTTCCTGGCATAAATGCAAATATCAACAACTGAATTTTAGGAACTTCTTTGTAGGTATGGCCAATATTAGCCAGAGCAAAGGTGCAACACTGTAGAGGGAAAGTAGGCCAAATAACCTTTTTACCATCTTTCAACTGCTTTTTGATACCGTTGACAAGCTGATATGCTATTTCTTTTGCAAGTAATTTTTCTGGAACATAGTAAGGTAAAACATGGGGAGACGCATAACTCCCAAATACTCTAATATATGTGAACTTTTCTTCCGCAAACCATCTCGCTACGGGAAGAATATCTACATTGGCTTCTTCAGAAACCCTTGGAGCCTTTTGTTGAAAATCATTTGATGCATGGGCAATATGACTCCGTATTAGATTTTATAGAAGTGTAAGTGGAACTCAGAATCCCATAGTTCTCTATGATAGATATGAATCGGGGTAGGGTTTTTGGTGGTCCATTTCCAACCCATGGTAAGAAAATTAGAAGTAAAACAAATGGCATCCATGACATAAGCAGACATATAAAACATAGGTATTTCTCTGAGCGAAACACTTCTTTTATTCCTATATTTAGTGATATGCTTGGCTAGGCAATTGGATAGAATGTCTGCCCAATTTAGGATAGAGGAATTGAATATTACGTCAATTAAGGGAACCTAATCTCTTGAAAATATAGTACTATCAGGTTTATAAAATATTCTACACAACATACCAGCGGCATAGCAATAAGGATTGGGAATTTGTGCAATTGGGTACATACCAAACTTGTCTTGTTTCAATTTCCCTTCATTGTCCTTCCATTCATGGATGAATTTGATAAGATCTGGATGTTTTGATTTGAAAGTCTGCACATACTTATTGTCATATCTCTGCTGCGGGGTTGGTAGATGATACATTGCTACTAAATCCTCTGCTTTGAAAGAACCTATAATCTCTCCTCTCGAATTCTTGAAAATTCTATCTTCAATGTTTAAGTGGTCAATTTCCCACTTAACCATGTCTGTATAAGGAAGAATCTTTGGTCTCGTTGCTATTCTATGAATGTGTGAGCATGTAACATCGAAAAGGGTTGCATCATAGGTCGAATCAGTGCCTATAGCAGAAACTTTGTCTATCACCCTTGGTCCTTCATCTTCGAAGAGTTTTTACATTGCCTCCCATGACGAACTACCACAGTGTTTGTTGAAGACGATGTCTGAGAATAATGAATACATATCTGCGTCTTCTGTGGAAGATGTTTGAGAAATTTCCTTGCCTCTTTTTCTCTTTTTGAACTTATTCAACCAAATAATTGATTTCCTGAGAGCAGAGAAAATTTAGCCTATAAAGAGTCTCATAAGGGTAAATCAATCATTTAATTCTAATGCACGCGAGAATATGTCAATCTATCAATCATCTTTTATAATTCCTAATTTAATATATCACATGGCCTCACACATAAGATCTATCAATCGTTTTAAAGCCGTTAAGATCTTAAATTTCATTTGATATGACATAAGTTGTTTTCACACGCTGAATTCATTTAATACGCATTTCGCAATTATTTCTTATAATATTTCGTGATACTTAATCTTTAAAGGCTGCAAAATGCGATCTGTGCAAATCGTAGATTGCAACTTTCATAAGATAACGTTTCGATGTATATTATAAGTTGCGCGCGATGCGAAATGCGAAAAACTTAAAGTGGATGCGGTCGCGAAAGGTTTTATATTACCTAGTTTATCTGTATGTCGGGTCTGCAGGTATCACGATTTATATCATTTGCTTCTTATGGCTTTGTTGATTAATTAAAATGCGATGCGAAAAAGAAAGGATGAAACGGTGATTTTGATATTTTACAAGGTTTTTTGATTATTTACTTTAGAAAGGCTTCAAGTGCACTTCGCAGTTCACATATCTTATGTTTTACAATTCTTTTTTGAAATAAGATATGTAAAATGCGATGCGCTTTTAAAGAAAAACATAAATTTTATTTTCTAAGTTTTTTATTTTTAGGAAATAAAATGAATTTCCTATTTTATTTTTAAAGGGTCCCTATTTATAAAAATAAATGGGGGGGTTGTTGTATAGCACAACACCGGGATGGTCTTCACCAAAAGTGAAGCAGATGCTAACCTTTACCATATTGTGGTTGAAGGTAAATTATTTATTATAGTATTATATGTCGATGATTTAATTCTAATAGGTGATTAGAAGTTGATAAAATCTTGCAAAGAGGATTTGGAAATAGAATTTGAGATGAAAGACATGGGGCTGATGCATTATTTCCTTGGTTTGGAAATCTGGCAAGGAGATGAGGAACTATTTGTCTCTCAAGGAAAGTATACGAACAAGATACTGAAGAAGTTTCACATGGAGAGGAACAAGCCCATGGAGAATTCTATAGCAAGGAATTGGAGGAAGGAAGATGCTATTTCAGGCGAAGTGGTAGAAGGTACCATTTATAGGAAGCTTGTGGGTTCGCTTATGTACTTCTTGAACACTCGGATCGGAGATGTGTTATGCAGTTAACCAACTTAGTCAAGAAATGGTTAAGCCAACCAAAATATATTAGAATGTATCCAAACATGTGTTGAGATGCCTCAGAGGCACCACTCAATTCGGTATTTGGTACAGACGGACAAAGGGAGTGAAGCTGCAAGGCTTCACAAATGAAAATTAGGTATGGAGTCCATCAGATAGGAAGAGGACATCAGTAGGAATATTTAGAATTGGGTCAACAATAGTTTCTTGGTATAGTAGGAAGCATAGACCAGTTGCACTCAATTCAGCAGAAGCAAAGTACATGACTGATAGTCAAGAATCTTGTGAGGCTATATGGATGAGGAAGATCCTTATTGGGTAGTTTCTTCAACAAATATATCCTACAGTGATTTAATGTGACAACTTGAGTTGTATCAAACTCTCGATGAATACATTTTTTCGTGATAAATCCAAGCATATCGACATCTGGTACCCCCATCTCAGATATTGTGTGTAGAGGCAGATCATGATTCTAGAGTAAATTCCTACAGAGGAACAAGATGTAGACATATTGACGAAGGAAATTTCAAGAGGAAAATTTGAGTTCCTGTTGTGGCCAGCAACAACCCCCCTTCTTATTTAGTATTATCACTAATACTAAATAAGTGGGGCCCCTTAGTCAAAAAATTTAAAAATCGATTAGTGATTATATTTCCTTTTTCAATAAAACTTATTATCATAGACTTAGGAGAATACCCTTTGAAAAATATAAAAAACTTAAGTTTTATGATAAGATAGAATAAAAATCATTCCTTAAAGGAATATCGCATCGCAAAAAGGTAATGCATACCTCCTTACAAGCGGAATTCTAAGATTGCGAGATCGCAATGCGAAACTACGCACTAAAAACATTCATCGCATTGCATGTCTCAAATATCACTTACAAAACCTCAAAACCGTCGATATGCGATGGTGCATATCACAAATCACATTTCGCAGAAAAAAAATTAACGGATGATTGTCATATATTGCGATACAACGATTTTCCGATATTGCGGTATTGCGATATTGTGATTCCACGAGATTGCAATCTGCGATACTGCGATCTGTGATATTGCGAAGAAAATCGCAGATCGCCTTATCGCAGATCTTTAGGGCTCATTGTACGAATTTTTTTTTTTCCATAAATCGAGGCTTGGTTATGCGCTTTAATGTTAATCAATGAATTGGTTGTCAATCGTTAATGAAATATGGTTTTGTTATGATCAAAGAAGCATTTCACGTAAGGTGGTATATTTTATATGTCTTCGGAATTTAAAAGCTTTCTCGCCACATTTTTCTTGTCATTATTCTCACTTCATTTGTAAACTGCAGGAACGAAGAACAAAGAACTATACAAAGCAGTATTCAGGATATTATGGGAAAGAAAGACAAGGCTCCGAGTTCTGAAGACAAAGAAATGACGCCCTTGTATATAAACACCACCTGTAACAAAGATGCTGGTATTACTACTTGGGAAGGCATGTACAGTCTACTTGAGGAAGAGAATCCTAGAGTAATGGAGGTTACAGCTACTGCAGGTTCACATGGGTCTTCTGAGGCGTCTATTACAGAGCTAGCTTACTCGTTCTTGCACCGGATAGCTGCGAGGCCCAAAATTCTTCCATACACGAACATGGTTAAATGGGTACTGGACAGCACTGGCGTTATAAACAGACAGTTTAAGACTCAGGGTCAAGAACTCATTGGCTCATTCACTCCACAAGATTTGAGACTCATGTATCATTTACCAGAGCCACAGGCGACTTATAACAAATAGTTCATGGAGAAGTTTGCTAAAGAAAATTAAAATCTAGCAGAATGCACCAAGGACTGGTCAAGGAGGGACGAACCACTTAAAAAGGACAAACATGGTATGTATAGTACTGGTTCTCTCACCTCCCCGTATTGTTTTGCTGTTGCTATGCTCTGTAGGCTTTTTGGGAAGCCAGACATTAATAAATTTTCATTTGAATGGCTACCATTATTGAATGCCACTGTTAATGCTACTGTTGTGGATTGGGCTAAGATATTATCTGATAACTTAGCCACAACCATTTTGAATGACCGGTCTAAAAGAACTGTTTCTCAGAGAATTTATCCCCATTTTTACTTATCTGCATATGTGATGGATTCAATTTGTTATATTTCCAAGTTTCCTTTGATGGGTTGGAAATGGACGACTCAAGACCCCTTACCCATTCATATTTATCATAAAGAATTGTGGTATTCCAAGTTCACTCCGTATTTTTACAAGATTTGTCATGGAATTATGTTGCCCCTGTACAAAATGTTATATGATAAAGACGCTCAAAGATTTTCTCTCGAAGAAGAGGTAGATATACTCCCTGTCGCGAGATGGTTTGGAGAAGAACTGTTTACATATGCCAGGGTATTTGGAAGTCTTGCTTCCCCTCATGTCTTACCTTTTTATGTTCCTGATAAACTCATGGAACGAGAAATTGCTTATCAAACCTGCGGAGAAGGAGGTTTGACTAAAGATTTGAAGGACAAAAAGAAGGCTATTTGGCCACAATTTCCTGTGGCCTGTGGAGCCTTTTCATTATTTTATGTAGGCCATGCATTCAAAGAAGTAAACAACATAACATGCTTACGTTTGTTCAAATTTCCAAGAAGACCGTTCGACCCTTATGATATTGCTAAAAATTTCAGTACTGCAATCAAAATAAACGTGTTTTCTAAAGAAGATGATCTTTTTGATGACATGTTCCAAGAGAAAGGTACACTTAAAGAACTTCTACGTTCAGCCCAAATGCGATTTCCTCCAGCAGAATTTCAAGAGTTCAAGATATACAGGGAAAGGAATTTAGCTAGTATCCCTTTGGATAAATTACGCTTGGAACCCTTAAGGGAACCAACTCCCAGTATTAGTCTCAGTGGAAGTTTAGGCACAGGCAGATCTAAATCTAAGTCCGGGAGAGAAACGTCAGAACACTCTAAGAGGTCTGAAAATGGCCATGATAAAAGTGAAGGGTCAGTAAGGGATACTGCCCAGTCAAAGGAGCTCCCACAACAACAGGTTTTGACCTCTCCACAACTAAATCTTCCCCCTCTCATCGTACAACAACCATCAGCCATAAATGATCTAGATAAATAATGGGAGACATTAAATGATTTAATCAATATTGAAGGATAGAACACACAGACACATGTGAGTAATGTACAGGTAACAAAAGATATAATCACAGGAACAATTAGCAATGCCTCAGAAATGGAACATATTCCCATTACCCCACCCTCTGAACTTATGCTCAAGATAGAGGAAATTCCTCCTCTTGATGTATTTTATAGTCCACAACACAAGGCAGTAGTGAGAAGAAAAAGAAAGAAAAGGAAATTAGAAAATGTGCTCTCTCATGATGCAGAGCAATTAGACATCCTATGGCAAGATCCTACCACTGATCCCACTAAAAATCTCACCAAATTATCTCAGATCACAGGAGCATATGCCTCTGTGGCCATTGATAAATCATCTGAGATACGACAATTACTGAATCAGAAAGAAGATCAAGTACAGGTTTTGCGACAACAACTGCAACAAGCCAACGCCAACAACGAAGCACAAAAACAACTTGAAAAATTATAGCAGGACTTCCAACAAATGCAAATAGGGTATCCGAACAGTTTGGCTGAAAGAGAAAAACAATTACAGGTTATGAAAGAGATGCATAAGGATGATCCTAAGCTTACAGAATTCATCACAGAATCCATTTCCTTAAATGATCAACTACTGCAGCAATAGGAAATATTATGTCAAATAATATCATAGTGGAACTCTTATTGCGAAATAAGCGATAAAATCACTAATCAAGTCATAGAATTACGACATCATTATGATTTAATTGATAAAAGAGTTACCAAATATTTGGCTTGGTAAGAAACATAGGAGGGAAAAAGAGCAGGTGCACCAATAATCAATGACAATCACAAAGAAATGCTCTTTAACAATTGGGATGCATAAATAAGGAAAGCAGAGCAAGCGGCAGAAGAAACAGCCATAGCAGCAAACAATGTTATTGACTGCATAAATGAAAATTTGCACAAGGAAAATCTGATCTCAGAAACCACTCAGAGTGTCCTAAAAGCACACAACAAGCTATGAGACAGGCTGGAGACAGAAGGCTCAAGAAAAGGCAGAATCAATCAAAATATTAACTAAGTTGAATCGGGATTCTTACTGGGCGTATTTGGTAAAACCACACAGCCAGTGCATGACTCTCAAATGTATCATCGATTCTATCGAGAAGATGACGTCAACTCTTGCCGATTTCGTTTTCACAAGACAGTTAAAGTCGGAAGTCAGCCAGCCGACTCTTCTCAAACAAATGTTGAACGCTTGCGATTTCAAAAACAGTTGCAGTAAATTAGTTGTTAGTTATTTAGTTTTATATTAATGTTAATATCGGTACAACTTGTTTTGCTTGAGATGAGGCGGTCATTTGTAGTGTAACAGTATCTACATTTGTAATAAATTATTTTTAGATTTAATTCGTGAAGTATTTAAACTCTTCTGTACATTTAGAGAAGGTCTTATTTTTCTTTTTCAAGAATTTGTCCTGAGAACATGCACTTTTGCACCCTCGAGGGAGGTTTTAATGAATGAATGGAACCACGAATTATTGATACAGTTTAATATCTACTCATGTTGCATTTATACTCATCTTAGTGGATGTTGGATTAGAGATAAGTCATTATTGCTTGAAGCTCATGAGTAGAACTAGTTATAAATGGTACTTTTATCTCTTAACTATTTCTACCTTTGTGTTAAAGTGATATTCATGTTCAGTTGTTTATATATTGATGTTTGAATGCTTGAGTTATCATTTGACAGTTTTGTACAGTGATAGCTATTTATTTACGCTTAATATATGAGCAGCTTATTATGCGATATGTTTTTCACAATTGTTTCGTCTAAATTTTTATATGAAGTGGTTTATCTCTATTGAATTCTTTTCTTATAACAGTTGAATGATATTTATTATCAATTGTTATTTGAAATCATTTTAGATCGCATAACGGAAATATTACATCTCGGGTTAGTGTAGAATTAAACATTTCTGTTTATTAGAATACAATTGCATGTTATTAGATTAGAGTTAAAATAAAAGCATTTCATTTAGGAACTTTTAGAAAGGAAATATCAATTCTCAACACACACACGCACATATTGGGAAACTGGTCCCATTATCCCCAGTCGGACCCACTATACCAAGCAGAAAAGGAGTTGCTAACCAAGGTTTGGACCGGGTGGGTATCCCCCTTGTTGTAGACCCGATTTTCGGGGCTTCAACATATTTGGCGCTAGAAGGAGGGCCCCGAACTATGAATGGCAAGTAAGTCAAAATCTAAATATCATTCTGAGAGTAAATCTCCCTCACCATCTCCCATGACTTCCCCATCGCACTTAGAATCTTTAAATCCAGAGCTAGAAGTCGAAAGAACAACAACCACTGCCACAAACCCTGACTTTTTAGAAGAATCTGCTATTGAACCTCCTGAAGTTGAATCTTTGATTCATAAACTTCAGCAATTTCAATATCACCTCAAAGATCTGATAAATCTCAAAGCAGTGTGACTTCGCAATATAACCCTGCTCATCCTCTCACTAGATTACAGAGCGAAAAGTTTGGCGTTTAGCCAACCGAGTTACCTCTACCTACAAGGAAGAGAGCAAGAAAATCACCTAAAGGGTCTGATAGCGAGACTCTTTCATCATCATCATCCATCTCAACCTCTTCACCGCGAAGTCAACGATCCGCCCCTCCACTTCAGATTATTTTCCGTCAATCCACTGGAACTTCCACATCTCCTTCTCAAACATCTGGAATCGTAATATCCTCATATTCTCAACTGCAAGGATCATCTTCTGCGCTTTCTTCTGTTGTTAGTTTAGCGATGGCCCAATCTCCATGGAATAATCTAGGGGCAGTCTTAATGCCTGCGCCCTTGATTCAAATACCGGCCCATCCTGAAAAATGGTTGCCTAAGTTTAATCCTGAAGCAGGCATGCTAGCGGAAGAGCATATAAATAACTTTATGTTGTCCATAAATATCAATGGAGTTACCAATTAAGACGCTGTCGTCCGACTTTTTCCCTATACTCTACAAGGAGTAGCCAGATCATGGTATTTCTCATTACCGTCTGGATCTATCACTAGTTGGATATCTTCCAAGATCAATTTTTGACTAAGTTCGGTGATGACAGGTCTACAACGACACTGATCAATGACCTGTCTAACCTTAGGGCCGAGTCAAAAGAACCTATCAAGGATTTTAATTCACGTTTCAATAAACTGTTAAATAAAATTCCTACTACTTCCAAGCCTAGTGAAGAAGTGCAAAGTGAATGGTACATCTCTGCTTTACCATCAAACATAGCAATCTTCATTGATAGGGCTAACAAAACAACTTTATCTGACAATATGAAGGAAGAAATAGCCGTAGAGAAACGTATCATAGCCCTAGAAAAAAAAAAACGCGTTAGAGGAATGAAAATCCAAGAAGGTTACTTTTAAGGAAGACCCCAAGAAAAAACAATCGAAAGATCCATTCGATTTAGAAGGATTGCAGAAAGTTCTAAAAACCATGTCCAATGAAATGGTTGACATTAAGAAACAAGTGGCAGAAACATCTTCTAAAAATCCGTACAAACCTTATAGAAGAAACCCTTCGACCGATTCAAAGCCGCCAAATTCTATCACAAGTGTTGAATCAGAAGAAGAAGAAGAGGAGATTGCTACTGAAGAAATTACCGATGAAGAAGAAGTTGTAGAGGTACAAGGTATGTGGGATTTCATCCTCCCAGATGAAGAAGAACAAGAGGCATCCCTAATGAGCACTCGAAGTAGAAATCAACTTGGTCCTCCTCAACCTACTCATAAGCCAAAGAGCACAAGCTCAATGACTAAGGATAAATTCGCAGCCAAGAAAACAACATCTAAAGCGACCCAAACCAGCCCAGTCCAAACAGATTCATCAACTCCATCAAAAACGCTAATCGTTTCGGATGAAATGGAATATAATATCATAGAAGACATGAAGAAGACTAGGGCTAACATCACTTTTTATAAATTGAGCAAGTTAAAACACCAGCAAAAGATACTTTTGAAAGAATTACATGCTGTACGAGAAAAACCTTTGCCCGCCCCTGTAATCTCTCAAGCTTCCCATGAAATGGGAAGACCTCCAACTAATGTGATTAGTAAAGTTGATCTAGAAAATATCGCTTTAATTGGAGGAAGGTCGAGATCTCATACTCCCCCATTTCTTCTTACTTATGAAGTTTTCAATAAAAATTTGCATAATTGCTTAGTGGATTCTGGAGCTTCATCTAATATTTTACCAAAATCAATATGTGCAAAGTTGAACATTCAACCGCAAAAATATGCTGTGTGCATAGTTCAGCTAGATCGATCGCAAGTTGAAGTGATCGGCGAATTAAATCAGGTTACCATTAGGCTGTCATCTAATCCAAAGGTATGTCAAGTTATCAACATTTTAGTTGCAGATATTCCAGAATTTTATGGCTTAATTCTTAGCAGAGATTGGTCAGAAAAAATTCATGGATACTTTGCAACTGATTGGTCGCACATGTGGCTCCCTTAAAATGGTAAACCAAATCAGATAAAGGTTGAGCGAGAAAAACATCAGAAATACATAGTAACATAACTGGAAGGAGAAAATGAACCGGTAGCATAAAACAATAATATCATTGGCAACTACTCAGTTGATTCTTTCTTAGGAAATTTTAATGCTCATACTTCACCTTACTTAGAACATTCTGTTTTATCTCAAATAGAAATTTTTTCTCAAACAGATAGTTCTAAATGTATTAATTTTGTAGATGCTCCTGTAAATAAATCTTTATTTTGGAAGTTATTTTTTGACGGTTCTAAGTCTAATGAAGGAGTAGGAGCAGGACGCGTGTTAATCAGTCCAGAGGGAAACAAAACTATGCTAACTTGCAGACTCGAATTCGATTGCACCAATAATACCGCAGAATACGAAGCTTTAGTCCAAGGATTATACAAAGAAATCGGATTAGACATCAAATATCTACAAGTTTTCAGAGGTTCTGAAATTGTAATCAGACAGGTACGCAATACTATACATTGTTTATCAGGTCATTTAAAGTATTATCAATCTTTAGTTCAAGATCTGACTGAACAATTTATAGCATTTAATATTTCACCAATCCCTAGACTCCAAAATGCTAGTGTAGACCTCCTAGCTAACGTAGCTTCCAAACTCATTCCTTCAGAATATTATAGCCCTGATCGATTTTCAATCGAATTAATCTTTAGACCCTCGATTCTTGATAACATTACCAATTGGAGGATTTTCAACGATGATCCTGATATTGTAAGCTTCCTCACATCTGAAGGATATTACACTAATCAGATAATTGATGAGGACCAACATTATAGACAATTGCAACAAGATAGCACTAATAATGCTATGCCAAAGTCAGTAGTCAAGTTATAAGACCTTTATGATTTGAAAGATCGATTCAAAAGATCTACCAATTCAAAACTGCAAAGTTCAACTTTGAACTATGAATTATTAAATCTAGGAACTGATACCAAACCATAAAATATCAACCTAGGCCTTGGCCTAGCTCCTGAAGAAAAAATAGCGTATGTTCGTCTTTTTAAACAATACAAAAGTGTCTTTTCTTGGAACAACGATGAAATCAAAACTTATGACACTTCTATCATCCAACATACTATCCCAATGATAAACAATGAAAAACCTGTCCAACAAAAGCTGAAAAAGATCCATCCCAATTTAGAAAACCAGATAAAAACTGAACTCAATAAGTTATTGAAAGCCAAAATAATTTTTTCCATTCGACATTCTAAATGGGTTTCCAATATGGTTCTCGTTAGAAAGAAGAACATAGACATTATAATTTGTATTGACTTTCGAAATCTTAACAAAGCCTGCCAAAAAGATAATTTTCCTTTGCCTCCCATGGAGCAAATATTGCAGGCAGTTGCAGGATTAGAATTAATGTCCTTCTTAGATGGTTTCTCTAGTTACAACCAAGTGTTGGTCCATCCCGATGATCAATTTAAAACCACATTCAGAACCAAATGGGGCAGTTACGCATATCAAAAGATGCCATTTGGTCTGATCAATGCTGGTGCCACATTTCAAAGAGCCATGGACATCGCATTCAAGGGATTAGTTAACAAATCAGTGGTAATTTAAATATAACTGTATATTCCAAGAAACGAAGCAATCATCTTAGAGATTTAAAACAGATCTTCCAACGTTGTCAAAGGTATGGAATTTCACTTAACCCGAAAAAATCCTTTTTTGCATTAAGTGAAGGAAAACTTCTTGGATTCATAGTATCAAAATATGGAATTCATATTGATCCTGACAGAATCAAGGAGATTTCCGAATATCCCTACCTCATAACAAGAAAGCTATGCAATATTTCCTTGGCCAGATTAATTTTGTAAAGAGATTTGTGCCATATTTTTCAAGAATTGTGTCTCCTTTACAAGTAATGATTAAAAAGAACTCAAACTTAAAATGGGGCCAAGACGAATATGAGGCATTCAATCTGATCAAACAAGCAATTGTTAACCCTCCATCTTTAGCAACTCAAAATTTTTCCGAGCCTTTTATTTTATATACATTTGCCTCTGATAAATCATATGCTATGATACTCACTCAAACAAATCAAGATAAGACAGAAGCCCCAATTGCTTTCTTCAGTTCAAATTTACAAGGGGCTGAGTTAAATTATTCAGATGTAGAGAAAAAATCTTATGCCATTTTCAAAGCAATTAAATATTTCAGACCCTTTCTACTTAAAACCCATACAAAAATCATAGTACCATTTCCAGCGGTAAGAAATCTCCTAGTACAGAAAGATGTGGGTGAGAAAAGAGCCAATTGGGTTACTGCCTTACAAGAATATGACATAGAAATCAAACCAACGAGTATTGTAAAAGGTCAAGGCTTTTGCAAAATGCTAGCTGGAGCATCACTTATTTCCGAAATACCATCGGCAAAGATACAAATGTATGAGGAACTCCATGATGGGCCAACAGACGGACATTATGCTGGAGACGCTACTGCACATAAAATCCTCCGCGCAGGCTATTAATGGCCTACACTATTCAAAGACTCACATAGCTACGTAAGGAAATGTCAGGTTTGTCAAACCGCTGCTGGGAGACAAAAGAAACCATCATTGCCGCTGCAACTAGTCAACATTGAGCAGCCTTTTGATCAATGGGGATTGGACATAATAGGTGAGATCATTCCTCACTCTTCTAAACAACATATGTATATCCTTACAACAACTGATTATTTTACTAAATGGGTAGAAGTAGTTCCTCTCAAGACGGCTAATGCCGAGCACATCATTGAGTTCATAGATCAGTTCATAATCACCAGGTTTGGTTTACCTTCTGCTTTAATGTTTGATAATGCATCATATTTTTCTGGTAATGCTATGACTGAATTTGCACTCAAAATGGGTTTCAAACTTAAATAATCTGCCAATTATTACCCACAGGGGAATGGGTTAGCTGAATCTACAAATAAAAACTTAATCATAATCATTAAACGAACCGTTGATCAAAATCACAAAAATTGGCATAAGTCTTTAATATATGCTTTATGGGCAGATCGAATAACACATAAAGCCTCCATTGGTACTTCTCTCTTTAATTTAGTTTATGGGAAAGAAGTGGTTCTTCCAATTCATCTAGCAATTCCCTCTTTGGCCTTAGTTCAATATATTGATGAAGCACCAACTTCTTCCTTACAACTAAGGCAGTTGGAAATAATTAAGCTAGAAGAGAAACGAGAACAGGCCAAAATAACTCATGCTCATCACCAAGCATTAGTAAAAGATTCTTTTGATTCAAACATGATATCCAGAAAGGAATTTCAGATGGGAGATCTAGTTTTAAAATGGGACAAGGCTCATGAGGAAAAAGGAAAACATACGAAATTTCAACGAATGTGGCTTGGTCCTTTCCAAATCGCAGAAATCATAGGTCCATCTACTTTTATGTTACAGGATTTAACAGGAAAAAGAGAGTCTTTACCTGTTAACAGACAGATCCTCAAAAAATATTTTCCATAGGAGATCATTCTTCTATTTTGTATATTAGTTTTCTTTATTTTCATAATAAAATCAGTGGTAAATAGTTACATTTGGAATTCACGAAAAAGATACAAATTCTCTTTTAGATTTTGTTTTTTTCACTTGTATAAATAGAATTCTTTTATAAAATTGATCATTATTATTGAAAGATACAGTTAAAGGCTTTAGGCCTAGAAATGATACTAGTTTCAACTTTGTAAATTTTGATAAAAAACGACCTTTAGTGAAAAATTGTTTTATATCAGTCCAATGAAAGGTATCAATAACAAAACGAAGATTCTCTGTAGAAAAGTTCTTTCCAAAAAGGTCTCATCACGAGTCGACTTATCATGATCATAGATATTATAGCTTGCTGACTTTGCCAATACTGCATAGCACAACAGGGCAATGAATCAAGATTATTGCAATCAAAAGACAAGGGGTCTCATCACGAGCCAGCTTGTTCAGCAAAGTTATAAATCAAGTGAATGGCATTGTCATAAATTGGCTACCAAACCAAGACATTGTTATTTAAGGGTAAAAAAGAAAATGAAAGCAATAAGTGTGAAAATGGATTCCTCTTTGAAAATTGTATATTTCTCTAAGTAGGACACAGGATCATTGCTGGGTAACAGGTAACCTTGTCGAGGCTATAAATGCCTGCTGGCAGCAGAGGCTCTACCTATGACAAATGAGCATATTTAAAACTAATTTACAGAGAAGCCTTTGTTTTTATCTTTATAAACCAAGTAATGACTGATGTAGATACAAGGACTAGCTTGAGGAAGTAAATAATCAAATTTGAATATAGAAGAAATGAAATATCATTGATAGATAAAAGCATGATGTACTTTGTCTTTCTATAATAAAGTTTGATTTTCTGAAATTTTTTATGTTTTGGAAGTTTAGAAAATTCAAAAGAAAAGCAGAGATAACTGGTTATTCTAAGTGAATCGCCAATTGTTGTGGCTAGAAACAACCCCCCTTCTTATTTAGTATTATCACTAATACTAAGTAAGTGGGGGCCCTTAGTCAAAAAATTTAAAAATCGATTAGTGATTGTATTTCCTTTTTCAATAAAACTTATTATCATAGACTTAGGAGAATACCCTTTGAAAAATCTAAAAAACTTAAGTTTTATGATAAGATAGAATAAAAATCATTTCTTAAAGGAATATCGCATCACAAAAAGGTAATGGATACCTCCTTACAAGCGGAATTCTAAGATTGCAAGATCGCAATGCGAAACTACACACTAAAAACATTCATCGCATCGCATGACTCAAATATCACTTACAAAACCTCAAAACCGCCAATATGCGATGGTGCATATCGCAAATCATATTTCACAGAAAAAACATTAATGGATGATTGTCATATATTGTGATACAACGATTTTGCGATATTGCGGTATTGCGATATTGCGATTCCACGAGATTGCAATCTGCGATACTGCGATCTGCGATATTGCGAAGCAAATCGCAGATCGTTTTATCGCAGATCTTTAGGGCTCATTGCACGAAAAAGATTTTTCCATAAATCGAGGCCTGGTTATGCACTTTAATTTTAATCAATGAATTGGTTGTAAATCATTAATGAAATATGGTTTTGTTATGATCAAAGAAGCATTTCACGTAAGGTGGTATATTTTATATGTCTTCGGCATTTGAAAGCTTTCTCGTCACCTTTTTCTTGTCATTATTCTCACTTCATTTGTAAATTGCAGGAACGAAGAACAAAGAACTATACAAAGCAGTATTCAGGATATTATGGGAAAGAAAGACAAGGCTCCAAGTTTTGTAGACAAAGAAATGATGCCCTTGTATACAGACACCACCTGTAACAAAGATGCTGGTATTACTACTTGGGAAGGCATGTACAGTCTACTTGAGGAAGAGAATCCCAGAGTAATGGAGGTTACATCTACTATGGGTTCACATGGGTCTTCTGAGGTGTCTATTACAGAGCTAGCTTTCTTGTTCTTGCATCGGATAGCGGCGAGGCCCAAAATTCTTCCATACACAGACATGGTTAAATGGGTACTGGACAGTACTGACATTACAAATAGACAGTTTAAGACTCAGGGTCAAGAACTCATTGGCTCATTCACTCCACAAGATTTGAGACTCATGTATCATTTACCAGAGCCACAGGCGACTTAAAACAAACATCTCATGGAGAAGTTTGCTAAAGAAAATGAAAATCTGGCAGAATGCACCAAGGACTAGTCAAGGAGGGACGAACCACTTAAAAAGGACAAACATGGTATGTACAGTACTGGTTCTCTCACCTCCCCATATTGCTTTGCTTCTGCTATGCTCTGTAGGCTTTTTGGGAAGCCAGACATTAATAAATTTTCATCTGAATGGCTACCATTATTGAATGCCGTTGTTAATGCTACTGTTGTGGATTAGGCTAAGATATTATCTGATAACTTAGCCACAACCATTTTGAATTATTGGTCTAAAATAACTGTTTCTCAGAGAATTTATCCCCATTTTTACTTATCTGCATATGTGATGGCTTCAATCTGTTATATTTCCAAGTTTCCTTTGATGGGTTGGAAATGGATGACTCAAGACCCCTTACCCATTCATATTTATCATAAAGAATTGTGGGATTCCAAGTTCACTCCGTATTTTTTTACAAGATTTGTCATGGAATTATGTTGCCCATGTACAAAATGTTATATGATAAATACGCTCCAATATTTTCTCCCGAAGTAGGGTATTTGGAAGTCTCACTTCCCCTCATGTCTTACCTTTTTATGTTCCTGATAAGCTCATGGCACGAGAAATTGCTTATCAAACCTGCGGAGAAGGATGTTTGACTAAAGATTTGAAGGACAAAAAGAAGGCTATTTGGCCACAATTTCCTGTGGCTTGTGGAGCCTTTTCATTATTTGATGTAGGCCATGCATTCAAAGAAGTAAACAACATAACATGTTTATGTTTGTTCAAATTTCCAAGAAGACCGTTCGACCCTTATGATATTGCTAAAAATTTCACTACTGCAGTCAAAATAAAGGCGTTTTCTAAAGAAGATGATCTTTTTGATGACATGTTCCAAGAGAAAGGTACACTTAAAGAACTTCTACATTCGGCCCAAATGCGATTTCCTCTAGCAAAATTTCAAGAGTTCAAGATATACAGGGAAAGGAAGTTAGCTAGTATCCATTTGGATAAATTACGCTTGGAACCCTTAAGGGAACCAACTCCCAGTATTAGTCTCAGTGGAAGTTCAGGCACAGGAAGATCTAAATCTAAGTCCGGGAGAGAAACGTCAGAACACTCTAAGAGGTCTGAAAATGGCCATGATAAAAGTGAAGGGTCAGTAAGGGACACTGCCCAGTCAAAGGAGCTCCCACAGCAACAGGTTTTTACCTCTCCACAGCTAAATATTCCTCCTCTCATCGTACAACAACCATCAGTCATAACTGATCTAGATAAAGAATGGGAGACATTCAATGATTTAATCAATATTGAAGGACAGAACACACAGACACCTGTGAGTAATGTACAAGCAACAAAAGATATAATCACAGGAACAATTAGCAATGTCTCAGAAATGGAACATATTCCCATTACCCCACCCTCTGAACTTATGCTCAAGATAGAGGAAATTCCTCCTCTTGATGTATTTTATAGTCCACAACACAAGGCAGTAGTGAGAAGACAAAGAAAGAAAATGAAATTAGAAAATGTGCTCTCTCATGATGCAGAGAAATTAGACATCCTATGGCAAGATCCTACCACTAATCCCACTGAAAATCTCACCAAATTATCTCAAATCACAGGAGCATATGCCTCTGCGGCCATTGATAAAGCATCTGAGATATGACAATTATTGAATGAGAAAGAAGATCAAGTACAGGTTTTGCAACAACAACTGCAACAAGCCAACGCCAACAACGAAGCACAGAAACAGCTTGAAAAATTACAGCAGGACTTCCAACAAATGCAGATAGGGTACCAGAACAGTTTGGCTGAAAGAGAAAAACAGTTACAGGTTATGCAAGAGATGCATAAGGATGATCCTAAGCTTACAAAATTCATCTGAGAATCCATTTCCTTAAATGATCAACTACTGCAGCAATAGGAAATATTATGTCAAAGAATATCACAGTGGAACTCTTATTGCGAAATAAGCGATAAAATCACTAATCAAGTCATAGACTTACGACATGATTATGATTTAATAGATAAAAGAGTTACCGAATATTTGGCTTGGCAAGAAAGAGAGGAGGGAAAAAGAGCAGGTGCACCAATAATCAATGACAATCACAAAGAAATGCTCTTTAACAATTGGGATGCACAAATTAGGAAAGCAGAGCAAGCAGCAGAAGAAGCAGCCACAACAACAAACAGTGTTATTGACTACATAAATGAAAATTTGCACAAGGCAAATCTGATCTTAGAAACCACTCCAGGGTATCTATCGAAAGCACAGCAACTGCAGACAGGCTGGAGATAGAAGGCTCAAGAAAAGGCAGAATCAATTAAAAGATTAACTAAGTTGAATTGGGATTCTTACTGGCATATTTGGCAAAACCACACAGCCAGTGCATGACTCTCAAATGTATCATTAATTCTGCCGAGAAGATGGCGCCAACTCTTGCCGATTCTGTTTTCATAGGACAGTTAAAGTTGGAAGTCGGCCAACCGACTCTTCTCAAACAAATGCTGAACGCTTGCGATTTCAAAGAATAGATTCACAAATAGTTAGTTGTTAGTTTTGGTTTTAGATTCAGTGTTAGTATCAATTTTGCTTTATTTTTGCCTGAAATGAGGACGGTCATTTAAACCGTATCCTACATTTTTGTAATAAATTATTTTTAGATTTAGTTAGTAGTATTTAAACCCTTCTCATGCATTTAGAGAGGGGTCCTAAAATTTGTCAAAAACTTGTCCTCAGAACATGCACTTTTGCACCCTCCGAGGAGGTTTTGATGAATGAATGGAACATGATTTATTGATATCTGCGTTTAATATCTACTACTGATGTTGCACTTTTGTACTCTTAGTGGATGTTGGATTAAGAAGAGATAAGTCATTATTGTTTGAAGCTCATGAGTAGAACTAGTTATAAATGGTACTTTTATCTCTAAACTATTTCTGCCTTTGTGTTAAAGTGATATTCATGTTCAGTTGTTTATATATTGATGCTTGAATGCTTGAGTTATCATTTGGCACTTTTGTACGGTGATAGCTATTTATTTACGCTTAATATATGAGCAGCTTATTATGCGATATGTTTTTCACAATTGTTTCGTCTAACTTTTTATACGAAGTGGTTTATCTCTATTGAATTCTTTTCTTATAACAGTTGAATGATCTTTATTATCAATTTTTATTTGAAATCATTTTAGATCGCATAACGGAAATATTACATCCCGGGTTAGTGTAGAATTAGACATTTCTGTTTATTAGAATACAATTGCATGTTATTAGATTAGAGTTAAAATAAAAGCATTTCATTTAGGAACTTTTAGAAAGGAAATATCAATTCTCAACACACACACACATATTGGGAAACTGGTCCCATTATCCCCAGTCAGACCCACTATACGAAATGGAAAAGGAGCTGCTAACCAAGGTCCGGATTGGGTGGGTATCCCCCTTGTTGTAGACCCGATTTTTGGGGCTTCAACAGTTCCATATAGGAAAGATCGAGGTATCTGATAATCCCTTTCTTGCTGAGAGGGAGTTTTGAAACTGGCACCAAGAAAGATTCTAATTTAATTTTCCCTTGAATCAAATTAGAAGAAAATTGTAATTCCAAATCTCATGACAACTTGTACGAGTTAACTAAGTTAGTTTGAATTAGTTGGTTCAGTTAATTTGAGTTGACGGTCTAACTTGATTCATTATTTGGTGCTAACATGTTTTTAAAGTATCCATTTAAACCTTTACACATTAAATTATCAACCTAGAATTTCGTCTTTTTATTGCAAGGTTGTCGGCACAATTGGTGCAAGGGTAGTGTTAAATTAATTTTATCTAAGTAAACTATTGAGAAGCATAAAATAATAAATTAAAGGAACAACAAAATATTTACTCACTTTCTATCTTTTAAATCGCAATAAAAATGATAACAAAAGTAAGTTAAGTATTATGCAAAAACCAAAGAGTAATTCAAGTTGTTCCCTAGAGAGCGATAACTTGAAATTAAAGGAACTAAGATGCATTTATAAGAAAAAATCTAAGTTATTTAAAGCTGAAAATTCACACTTGCTATGGAAAACAATAACCAAGCATAACACTGTAAAGGAAATATTCACTACAATTGCTTGTAAACAATAATAGTAAATCTAGCAACAATAACTTTAATCTAAGAAATAATTAATCATGGAAAACTGAAAGTAAAATGTAATAGTAATACAGAGGAAGACAACATCCACTCCAGGAATGGGCCCAAGGCCTTTGGAATGTAACTGTATTGTAGTTAACTCAATGCACTGGATTAAAACTGATCCGCTGAAGTCTTCATTAATGTGCAACAATAAATTACAAGATAATTTTACAAAAACTGAGGACAATCTGTTTCTCCAATCTCACTTACAAAATGGTAGGAATAATTATTAACCTTTACTAAAGTTTTTTTTTTTTTTTTTTAAAAGCTGAGTAGGTCCTTTCTTTCATTCTTTCATAATTCAAGAAGGTTACATCATGATGGATCTTCCATGGCCTCAACCTGCCCATTGGGAAACCAGGTCTATTGTCCATCAGAAAGCATTATAAGCCGCAACCAAAATCGGAAGTCTTTGAGTCTATAAAATTTGGCTTGGTAAGCCTTAATGTCTAAAATCCACAAAATGTTTTTCATACTAAATCTAGAGCTACTTATCGATATGGACAACATAAAAAACTTATCAAAAAACTATACAAGAAACTGACATAACCAAAAAACACTAACTAGTCCTCAGAGGCCTCAATAGTCGCAGGATATTTTGCACTAGATCCTAGAATTTCAGAGTAATGAGGGCACCAGAGTTGTTGTTTGATTCATCCCAGTCGAATATTCTGCTGTTGGACCTGGAACTGGACAATTTTAAAGTCTTTCTGGATCTCCTGTAAGGTAGGATCAGTCTTCATGTATTCAGAGGTGTGCAATATGGATTTTTCCATCGTATTTTCATCATCTAGTACAAGTGTATTGTTTGTTTATATTAGATGACCCTGCCACAGGAATTTCCAAGGTTAGGAACCAGTAGCTTACAGTCACCTTCCTGTGCCTCGTCCTTAGCTTGGTGGGTAAGGACTACCTCCTATCCTACAATACCCCGTTGGGCCTGTTTCGAAATTCTCCTCACATATGCATACACAGAATCCCTGTTATGCTAGTATTGGGATTTTGGTCAACTTTCTTGGGCTGTTGAGGGGAGGATTCCCCTCTCGTGAACTGAGAGATCCTTTTCCAATTCTGCCTATGGCCATCCACTTCTAATTATCCTTTCAAAATTTTCGTTCGATCCATCTCTCTCAAAGTCACTTGAAAAACAATGGAGTCTCTGAGCCAGAACCATCTCCAAGAAGCCACCTACACCATTGCGAATGGGATTCCTTGAACGTAATTGGCACCACAAACAATATACAATAGCAGAAACTTGATTAATAGAACATTTTTCCCGGGGTAATGGCACAAAACATCAATCATACCATCCAACATTCGTCAGCGTTGCCTTCCTTGCGTTACCACCCTCAACTGAACCATTACGCGAAGTAACATAGTTCAGAGATGGGCCACAGTGCTCTCAGAGGAAGAATTCCAATCCCCTGCTATAGGACGCCCTCCAATTTGGGCTAGAACAAATATACATGAAACTAGAACAACAATGAGACATAACATATGTATCACCTGTGACGGATTTGCATAAATTCATCCAAACTCGACATAATTTCTTGCGAAACCACCTAGACAAAAGTAGAAGATTCCCATTCTCTGGAGTAGTATACCATACAAGATAGAGACCGACTCCAAAAAAAATAATTCATAATATAATGTATGCCATCCAATAGTCTTGTGATGAAAAATAACAAAATTAAAAAATCAAATGAACCCTTCGAATAACAGAGACCATAGACCTACAGGAAATATCCACATTTTAAGAACTTCGATAGGAGAAAGGAAACAATACATACCCTTTACCCTTCACCCGGATGTTGAAGTCGAGTCCTCCCTAACGGTCATAACTGATTGCAGACCATGCCTCCGGAACTCTATCCTCAAGTTGGCTATCGCGCAGAGATACATTGAACCACCCCACACAAACAATTACCTAGACCTTGACATCTACCTTCATTGTATTTCTTTGTCGGCATGAGTTTTCTTCCTTCCACCCCATGCACACGCGGCTAGTTGTACTCTCACTGTCGCTCCACTTGCCGCTAGTCTGATAAGGCTTCATTCCTTAATAACTCATATTAATTTCCATGATCGTTGTCCTGAATGGAACTCCTAGCTCGATTCCACCCCGATCTGGGTAGCCTTTACTGAAGTTTAATCCCGCTTTTATATTACAAAATAATTATAAATTCAAAATGATAAAGCTATAGTGAGAATCATAAGATTCTTAGGATGCTTAATTCAGGTTGTGAAATCTGTAACGTCTCCCTCAAAATAGTAGGCCATGATCCTCTTCCCAACTGCCTCATGCGTATAAAATGTTGTTTCATGGTCAACAAGCCACAAATAGTCGGAACGATCTTCCTATTGCACTACCTTCTTTAACTTTTAGAGGAAAAAAAATCATCATCAAATATTCCCTGTCCAAATATCGACCCAAATCGTGAGTTAATAACATCTTTAAGACTTTAATCGATTTATTAATGATATAAAATGACAAACAACTATTAAATCCTTTCTAGAACTATTTAGCACTCAAATTATTATAATCTATGTTCATAAGGCTTAAGAAAATAACTATCAAATGAGGAAATAAGGTGAAGAATTATACCAATTCCAAGGCCCAACATCACCCCCCGACTTACCTTTTTTCATGTCCTTATGCAAAGAGATGGTTGGCATGTAGTAAGGTTAGAGAGTAGGTCGGGGAGGGACACTCTCCATAATGTTTGAATCCATGCCTACTTATGATTTCCTGGAATGCTACAAACTTACCTGATTTTGATAGTTCATACTCAACTTTATAGTCATAAGGGGGGTACCAAATCATAGGGCATTTGTACCTAGATCCAAGCCACTTGGGACCTTCATCTAGGACCAATTGAGCATACTACCGTACCCTACTTGTTGAAAATTGAAAATTCTATGAATCTAAAAGGTTCTTTGTTCTTGAATTCATTAGATGACATTATCCATCTTTGTTTAGCATCCCGTAAAGCTTCCACCTTAATATCCTCAAAATATTGTAACAGTGACTTTAAAACATCTTTATGGGCAGGTCTTAAGGCAATAATAATTCCAGGACGCTCCATAAACTTGTTCTGTTTAATAAGTGTGCACAGAGGGATTTTTGGCTCTCCCCTGACCCAAAGGTAAAGGCCTTCTTCTCTCTATTGGAATATGTTATAAGCTTTGGACCACTTTATTTGATTTCCAGTGAAATTAATGAATGCCTGAAATATTATATCTCCAATGAAGGGAACATGATTTTCATCTATTTGTTTCTCTAAAAAGAAATTGTGCATATATAACTCACACAAGAGGTACTTTGATTTATCATCTTGTTGATGGAAAGTATTAACAAAATTGGAAAAAATATTTAATTCATAAGGCTAGCCAGATCGAATGGCCTTGATTTTGAGGAAAATATATCATTCTAATAAAAAAAAAAGAATAATTTTTAGTTGGACATTTGAAAGAAATGACATCAAAGTAAAGGGAACATACTTCATTTGTATGTTCAAGGGCTTTCTCAAGCTGACCTTTTACAGTCTTCAGCTTTTTCTCTACTTCTCTTAGTTTAGCATAGGTTTCATCTTCAGTGATCGTTAATGCTTTGAATTTTTGCAACAGTTCATGATGCTCCTTTCAGGGCACCACTCTTCTCGATATCATGTCAAAGTTTCATGTTGTTCTTACAGACTCTTGTTTAACACCCAAATGGTAGCATTTACAATTAGAGGGGTGTAAAGGGGTACATGCTCTATCTGTGTGCTCATATCAATAAGAAATTATGATTATGTTTGAGTACTTACTTAAACAATCATCACACTAATGCTCAATACTTCTGTGTCGGTCTATGTTCGTGTGGTAACAACAAGTGTTTCCTCTGTCTAAGTTTTTGTGGATACAACAACATTTTTGGTTTGAGTTTCAGTTGTTTGGGTCTCTTGCTTTTGTTTTTGGTATCTCTGAACCTTGCTGTTTCTCAACCATTTCCTAAGTTGTTGCACTTTTCTTTGCAATTTTATAATACACACACACACACACACACACACACACACACATATGATCAATTCTTCCTCGTGAATGGTTTTATTGCCTCTTTTCTTAACAATTTTTTTGGTCTGATCAACCAAAGAATAGGGGGAAGCAACGATAATCTCGAGCCTTTCGGTCACCAAGTCTTCGACTGCGATATTAGTTACACATTCTGTAGATCCCTCATTAGTTTGGGGCATATTGGAAAAATCAACATTGATCTCTTCTCTCGTAGGAGATTGTAGAGTTGCTTCTTTAGGGGGAGAATAGGGTTCCATGATGGTTGCAATGGAGTCTACGAAATGCTCCGGAAGAGGGGTATGTGAATAGCAATGTTTCACTCTGCAACGGGGTATTTTTCTCAACCCATTTTTCACCTTCCATAGGGAGGTCTGTAACTTCCGACAATATTGCTTCATTGACCTGCACTTGCCTGCCCTTAACCGTGGTTATCCCATTGCTCAAATTCAGTATGAATTTTAGAGCGATCACATTGTCAAATCCTTGTAACCGAGACATATATTCTATCCATCCCACTTGTTCCAAAATGCTGCATGCCTGGTCTGAGACTCTCAATTGGGATGGTTCGCTGCGAATTGATCGACCACCCATTTCGACGGTTTCTCTAAGAATGATCTGGAGCTGCGTTCAACATAGTTTAGCAAGTAACAAGTGCAAGGAGTAACAATGTTCAACATTTATAAGTAAATGAGGTTAAAACATGCAAACAAAGTTACTGCAATAAATTGAGTATCTTGTCACATGTGCGATTTTTCACCCCCGAATAAAGTTAAAGGTTGACCATGACCTTCAATGATGTGGTGGACGATGAATAGAATCAAACGGATAAAAAAAAATTAATTATCATAGTGGATGGTATTCAAAAAATAAAATTATCAATTAGGGACGTGTGACGTGATGATATGGTGCATTAAATGCTGAGATATGTTGACGAGACTCGATCTTTGCAGAAATAAAAGCACATAAATAGAATTAAAGCTCCAATTGTGGGTAAAACAAATTCGTACCAACATATTACCGTTAGGGAGAAAATACGTTAAAGCCAAACTTTGGAAACTTTTTAGAATTACATTCCTGATATATGAAATTTAAAAGAAATAATTATTCACTCCTACTCGAAATTACCATCTTCCAAATATAATAAATTTCCATTAAGTTCTGGTGATCCTCCTTTATTAGTGGAAAGGGAAGACACAAATAGAAAAGTGTTAATAAGGCGATTTCAAATATACACCAATATCACAGGCATGGCCTCTTCTACCAACAGGTTTCCATAGCCTCAACAGGGTTTCCTTTTACCTCATTGATATGCCAATATCCCATTCTACTAAAAAGGACTCATAACTTAATTTTGATGATTATCATCAAAAGGTCATTATTCTAGCGTGGTGACCAGTTAGTGACAAGGCCATTCGCTAGATCTTAATGAGATGAACAAGTCATCTTGTGATGAGACCTCTTGTCCTTCGACTTAAGTGTCGAAGGCCATTACTCTGGCTTGGTGACTAGAATGATGATGTCACCTATTTAGTCTTATGATCATGGTAGGTCGGGTCATAATGAGACCTCCTATCCTTTTGTTATAATTTTCTGCTTTTGAGTGTAGACAATCTAACAAAGGGATTCAAACTGATCTTGTATTGTACTAAAACAAGATATTGAATCCTTCTACAATTTGAGGAAACAAAACACGATCGCATAATCACATAACAAGAAAGAGAAATAAATTATCAATCGCACAACACAAGATGTATCTGGGGAAAGCAACCGCTCAAAACCTCGCTATATCTAGATTTCAAATGGTCAAGATCATGAAACAATACAATGTTATTCCTCCACTGAGAAACCTTTGCACTCTCCTAATTGTCTCACTCCATTCCTGCTCGAATATGGCTTGCGATCTAAGAGAAATTGGTCAAGTAATTAAAATTTTGCTTGCCTTTGCATGGCCTTCCTTGCTTATGCATTCTTGGGATAATTGAGCCCCTATCAATTAGGAAATCCCAATTAATGATTGTGAAATCCTTCAAGGCCTTCCCGATGACCTCATGCATGACCTATACAATTTTCTAATAGTAGAACTGTTGGCATGTGTTGTCCTTGATGGCAACCTACTTGATGAAATGAGATTGTTGGCATGTGTTTTCCTTGATGGCAACCTACGTGATGAAGTAAGATTGTTGGCAATATGATGCAGAGTGTTGTCCTTGATGGCAACCTACTTGATAGAGTTGATGACAACCTTCTTGATGAGTTAAAGGGGAGATTGTTGGCAATGTGATACAATGTGTTGGCTTTGATGGAACCTGCTTAATGAAGTTGTTCGTGATGGAAACTGACTTGATGAGTTGTTAATAATGTAAATATTATGTATCTACAGATCAGTTCAGAAGTAGCAGAAGAAAGGAATTCAGAAAGTGCCAGAATAATGTTGAACAAAGTATGTCACAATGCATACGCAGGTTTGTTAAGGTGAAGTAGCGTATGCACGCGGAAAAGTACGTGCCAAGTCGCGTATGCCCTTTTGCACTCCAAATTTAGAATACCAAGGGGTGTTACCATGGTATTGATCCATTGTATTGAGCGCTGGATTATCTATTTGATCCCGTCCAGGAATACCATCGGAAGTGGTGTAGTTTTGGCTCATGGTATTGATAAAGGATAAACCTATATAAGGAGTAAAGAAGATCATTATGCAAGAGTGTGCAAGTGTAAGGGTTGTTGATGAATACATTCCTCTAAGGAATATCTGCATGATGAAATCTGTTCTTAATTGATAGATCTGAATCTATGATGCACCTATGAATACAATGATGGATGAAGAAAATGATGAAGAGGAATCTTTAGATCTGAAATGACTATGTATTTTCTAGATCTGCTTATGGAATGTTTAGATCTGTGATATGGCGAATCTCTGCTGAAGAAGAGGATGAGATCTGAATTGATCTGAAGAGCTGCACAGTCCTGAAATGTCTGAAGATATATACGCAGGTTCGCTTCAGAAAATGCGCGTATATACGCGGGTACGCTTCATGAAAAGCGCGTATGGGCAGTTAGGGTTTTTCTGAAGAATGCACAGAAGTATACGCAGGTTGGTGTTCATGAAAGCGCGTATATACGCAGGTTCAGTGAAGTAAAAGCGCGTATGGAATCTAGGGTTTTGCTGAAGTATGTGGTATGAAATGTCTGATCTGTTTTGTTGTTTTACTGATATCTGTCAATGATGTATTCATACAGAACTGGGTTGTTTGAATGATGAATATGCTGCTGATTATGTTAATTGAAGATCAAGTTCTTGGTTGATTTGTTGATGATTCAATGAATGAATTGATGGGATTGTAAGTTTCAGTTTGATGTATGATGAGCTTAAATGTGTGGAGTGGGTCTAGTCTGAAAATTTGAAGAAAAGTGGCCTGCAAGGGATGATTGTATGGAAGATGATGGATCCAGTATGAAAATTGATGAAACATGGTCCATGATGGTGCTGAGGGTCGAAGCCTTCAGTGAGGGGGTTGTAGCTCCCTTCCAGTGGTAGCTGGTAAACGAGAGCAGGGGGTAGTATCTCCCTTCCAGGAGAGGCTGGTAAACGAGAGCAGGGGGTAGTAGCTCCCTTCCAGGAGAGGCTGGTAAACGAGAGCAGGGGGTTGTAACTCCCTTCCAGGAGAGGCTGGTAAACGAGAGAAGGTTGTGGCCTTCTACAGGTGGGTGCCTGCATGCTGGTATGAGTCTGCGCCAGTACATTGTTGTAAGATGTTTTCTTTATAATAAAATATTGAAGATAGAGACGACGGTAGCGGTGGTTTTCTCCCGACTTGGGTTTCCACCTTAAATCCTGGTTTTCATGTGTGTTGCTTATGTGTGATGGTTTATTCTGTTTTTACTGCACATGCTTACTACTAACTAAACATCTGATGAATGAATGATGCATAGATCTAAGTAAAGAATTAAATGCATAATAAGATCTCTGTATATATGCGAGTTTTATGAAGGATATCCGTGTGTATACGTGAGTTGGTTTCAGGAAAGTAGCGTATGGATTTTAGAGAAAGAAAAAGTAAAAAGTTTTCAGTCAGCCTTAAATACTGATTCACCCCCCCCCCCCCTCTCAGTATTTTTCCCAACAATTGGTATTAGAGCAGGTTCTTCTGAAGGAGCTTGATCGCTTGAAGGAGATCCGTCACAATGTTATGTATATTTTATTAATTATTAGTTAGATATAGTTATATTAGGTTTTATTAAGTGAAAGGGCATGATCAAAGATCATGCCTCTTCACCAAGGGACACCATGAGGCCATATTTAAAGCCTCGGTGATTCCCCATTGTAATAATATCTCATATCTCATCTTTTATCAACAATAATATATATTTATCAAGTTTACCAGAGTTTTTACACTCCATTGGTATCAGAGCCATCGCTCTTCGGGATCTGTGTGATCACCCAGAATTAAGGAATTACAAGAAAATTCCATAATTGCAGATTTTTTTTTAAAACCAAGTGCTTGTGGGCAACAACATTTGTTTTTAAAAAAAGGAAGGAAGAAATATATATATAATATATATATATTAATAAAATAAAGAGAGAAGGAAAGTTAACACAAAGGGGGAAATAAATTAAAAGAAAAGATATATATATATATATATAAAAGAAAATAGTTCCAAAAGAATTAAAAGAAAAAAGAAAAAGTAAAAAGAGAGATATACGTACATGTGAAGACAAAGTAAAATTAAAAAGGAAGAGTAATTGCTCGTGGTTTACAAGCTCGTGGTTTTTGGGCCCATGGTATTAAAACCCATTTCCCCTTTTCAAAACAACGTGCCTTTTCAAAACAAAGTGACTTTTAAAAACAATATTATATATATATATATATATATATATATATATATAATTCAAGTAATAAAATAATAATAATAATAATTATTATTATTATTATTTAAATATATATATATATATATATAATAATAGAAATTATTATTATTATTTCAAAAAAAATTTAATTTAATTAATTAATTAATTTAAAAAAAAAGAAGAAGGGGAAAACTTGCAGAAAAATATTCCCCACCTCATACACGTTCAATCTCTTCATCGATGTCAATGGCTGAATTCCAGAAGAAATTGGGAGATCTTGAGAAACAAATCAATAATAATTCCGAAGAATTCGGAAAAAGATTAGTCGATCTTGAAGGTACAGTTGCAGGGCACTCCAACGACATCAAAAAGATTCATGATACGACAAATCGAATAGAAAGACAAATGTGGCTAAATCATCATGAGGCCACAGAAAAGCATAGCGAAGCAATGAACAAGATGACAGAGCATAGCGAAGCAATGAACAATATGACAGAACTCTTCAATAAGCTAAATGATAAGATAGATAAGTTAAGTCAGACACAATCCCCAATATTTCCTAACATGGAACAAAATCAACAAAACAATTCCACAGATTCAGGAAACTCAAAAGAGCATCAAGAAAAGACCGATTCCCCACATCATCAAGAAGATAGTAATGCAGATTTTCAAAATAAGCAGCTCTGGAATGCATTTGCTAATCAATATCCCCTTCTTGTTCCACCAGTAGCATATCAGCGAAGAGCCAAAATCGAGCTACCCAAATTTGATGGTAATGAAAAAATAGCGTTGCATGGCTTAATAAAGCAGAAGAATATTTTGAGATTTATGACATTACTAGTGATGACGAAAAAATTAAGCATGCTTCCATGAAAATGGAAGGAGAAGCATATAATTGGTATATGTGGTGGAAAAAAACAACGCTCGCTATCAGTTGGAGGAAATTTAAGGATGCATTCTTCAAAAGGTTTCAAGGCATAAAAGAAGAAAAGTTCTTTTCAACGTTTATCAAATTACGCCAAAAAGGAGATGTGGATGAGTACACGCGAGAATGGGAGACCTTGGCAACACGAGTACCCGGATTGTCGGAATCTCGTCTAATCCAGTCTTACATCTCAGGACTTAAAATCCACATACAAGAAGATCTCGAACTACATGAAATTATGTCCGTAGAAGTAGCAAGGCAAAAAGCAAAAGCTGCTGAAAAGAAATTTGAAAGATTATCAAAACCAAAAAAAGTATATTCGAGACAAAGATTTCCTCAATCTGAAAATATAGATGACACAAAATATGTCCCACTCCATCTTCGTGAAGAAGAAAAAAATAGTGTGGAAAAACAAAGAATGAGAGAGGGCAAGTGCAAGCGTTGCGGTGAAAACTGGGACCCTAAGCACATATGTGCTAATGGAAAAGCGAAAAATCTATACAATTGTGAAGCAACTAATGACGCTAACAATAATGATTCATATATAGAAGGATTAGAAGACAACTTAGAGTTCTCTCCAGAAGTGGATGGGGAAACTATTCCGCAAGTGTCATTATCAGCTATGACAGGCATATCACAACCTTAAACCCTAAGGTTAAGAGGACATATCAAGAACAACAACGTAATGGTTCTCGTCGACACTGGAAGTACCCACAATTTTCTAGATTCAACCATGGCAAAAAGACTTAACATATTTACCTTCCCCATGCCTAATATGAAGGTAATGGTGGCCAATGGTAAGAAGATTGAGCAAGTAGGGAAATGCCATAAAGTCAAACTACAGATAAAAAACTTTCATTTAGAATCTCCATTCTACACCGTTCCATTACGAGGAGTAGATGCGGTCTTAGGAATTCAATGGCTACAAAATTTAGGTACTTATTCTGCCAACTATTAGAAGCAGTTTATAAGTTCTAAGTGGAAAGGGCAGAAACACAAGTTGTATGGATTCCAAGCCCCAGAATATCAAGTCGTATCTTCCTCTCTGATGACGAAGATGATTCAAACAGGAGCGCCAACATCTACAGTACAATGTCATCAGTTAGAAATTTTATCTTCAAAAGGGAGCCACGAAAAGTCACCAGAAGAACAAGGATTAGTTCGGACACACGAAAAATTATTCCAGTATCTACTCATAAAAGTGCCTCTAGATAGGAAAATCAAACATCCAATAGAAGTCAAGACAGGATCCGACCCTGTCGATATCAGATCTTTTCACTATCCAGATCAACAAAAGATTGAACTCGAGAATATGCTCCACGATCTTTTTAAAATGTGGGAAGCAAGAGCCCACCACTCAAGAAACCCAGGCGTTCGTCAACATTGTCCATTGTTACATATGCTTTGAGGACAAAGCATCTTTAAGAGAGGGGCAATGTTATGTATATTTTATTAATTATTAGTTAGAATAGTTATATTAGGTTTTATTAAGTGAAAGGGCATGATCAAAGATCATGCCTCTTCACCAAGGGACACCATGAGGCCATATTTAAAGCCTCGGTGATTCCCCATTGTAATAATATCTCATATCTCATATTTTATCAATAATAATATATATTTATCAAGTTTACCATATTTTTTACACTCCACGTATGGATTTTAGAGAAAGAAAAAGTAAAAAAATTTCAGTCAGCCTTAAATACTGATTCACCCCCCCCTCTCAGTATTTTTCCCAACAATTGGTATCAGAGCAGGTTCTTCTGAAGGAACTTGATCGCTTGAAGGAGATCTGTCACAATGGGAAAGAAGCAAGAGAAGAAGGCTACTCAAAGAAAGGAAATATCTCAGAAAGCATGTGCACCAGAAAGTGAAGAAGATGAAACAGGTAGTGATTGTTGGTCTAGTGATTTATTTTCTTATGCATGCAATAGTGAAGATAGTGAAAGTAATGCTATGGATCTAGAAGCAGTTCTCAAAGATCAACAAAGATTATTTAATAAGAGAGAATCTATCTACAAAGATATGATATCTAGACTGAAAAGGTTGTACGATGATGTAACCAATCGAAGTAAAGGACTTGAAGCAGAAATCATCTCTCTGAAAGCAGATCTTGAAGCAACAAGTAAGAAGAATGAAGAACAAGAAAATGGGTTGAAAGAAGAGATTTTAAAATTGAATGATCAAGTAGAAGAAGGAAGAAGGGTTGAAGAAAGTATGAAGAAGTAATGCCAAAAATTGGAGGTTGAGGTAAACATTCTCAAAAGTAACTTAGAAGAAAAAGATAAACTCATGAGGTTTCAAGATAGTACTAAGATTCTGGACAATATTCTTAGTAGTCAAAGGTCTCCTTCTGTTAAATTTGGTCTTGGTTTTCATGAAACTGTTAAAGGAGAATCTAGTTCACAAGGAAGTGCTAAAGATTCAAAGGATATCAATGCAAAACCTGAAGTGTTGGAAGAAAAAAAAGGTCAACCGACAATCATGAAATCTCAAAAGAAATCTTTCCCTCCTAACTATAGAAGCATCAATAATGTTGATTGCTTTAAATGTCATAATTATGGGCATGTTGCAGCCAATTGCAGAAGCAGAATGTTTCAGTCACATACAACCAGATTCTACACAGAAAGGTACTCTGGTTTCTTCAAGGGATATTGTTTTTCATGTAGCAAGTATGGTCATAAAGCAGCTGATTGCAATAGAAGTAAGAATAGAAAAACACATTATGATCCTTATGCTTACTTTTCTGGTCATGCAAGATGTTATGCCTATAACAAGTATGGACATGTAGAAAAAGAGTGCAGGATGAACAGATTTGAGAAATTGGATAATTTTCAGCACACAATAAGAAAGTTCAAGCAAAGCTAGAAAAAGAAAAAGGACCGGTCAGAAACGTAGGGAATATTGACCCTACTGCAGTCATCCGCTTCTAAAGCTTACTTCTCATAATGACTGCAGGATGATGTAAGATACATTATAGGGATTAGTAATGTATCATCATAGGGGGAGCAATGTATGATGATTCCCATGGTTGTTTTGGTAATTATGGTTATGTTTATTTCTAACAGATCATATGATGTGAAGAAGACAGGTACAGGTGGTACAAATTCAGGGGGAGATGAAGTTGTGGAAATTTTCAGTGTTTCACTTTCCATACGCGGGTTTCGTGAACAAAATCCGCGTATACACGCGAGTTCCTTTGGAGACAGAAGCGTATGCTTTTCTGTTAAGGAAAACAGTGATTCAGCTCAAGAACAGGAGTACTGGTTCAGGGAGAGCACCAGTCTATCTATTGCATTGTTGGCATTGTATATGCTTATTCCTTAGTTCTTGTAATACTCATGCTCAAATGATGATGACATGATACATGGTTTCTTATGATGAGATTATAGATGAGCCCTGATTGATTTTTGCTGAAGAATATCTTTTATTTTCACACATGGATGAGATGAAAATTTTATGATGCAAAGATAAGGATAGATCATGCAGAGTTTGTTACTGATGACTATTGACATAATGTTACATCATGATAAATCTTGAAGATCTTGGTGATTACAGATCACATGGATGATTGCTTGACACATCTTGTCTATTGAAGAAGTTGTTCTGGTATGATAATTTCTATTGGGAAGAATATGTTGATGCTGCAAAGAGCTTGAAGGTTTGGTTACTGATGTGCTTATGCTACAACTGTTGGATGACTCTTGAAAACGTAGCTACATTTTCCTATCTTCTCTCATATATATTCCAGGAAGCATTTGAATATCTCAGACAGAAGCGGGAAGTAGTCTCTGCCATACAGAAGACCAAATCTACTTAAAATCAAAAGATTGAAATTGGATACGCGGGTTTCCTGAGATACAGTCGCGTATATACGCTAGTTTATACATATAAGACCGCGTATGGGTGGTTGCTGACAGAATTCTTCTGGGTCAGCATTCTTCAGCACAGCTGCAATACTGTTTGGTATCTCTGATGCTGTTTGGAATCTCTGATGATGCTTCAACTCTTATAATTCTGTTTCATTCTCTGATATTGGGTGAAGATGCCTTGATGATTTGCTGTTGAAAGTGTTCAGGATGCACAAGCTAAGGGGGAGCATTGGTCATGTGGAAAGGATGCATTGTTGGCATTCTCTTGATTTGCTGTGATCTGATTTCATGTTTGAGATTCCTTGGTCTTGATTATAAAAATTCATTTTTGTAATTTGATGAAAAGGTCATGATAAGACCTGTGATGTAAAATTGTAATATTCAATCATGTAAGGACTTGTTCAAATTTGTAAACCCACTTGGTTGGGTAGTTGAGTCAAAATGTGTAAACCCACTAGGTTGGGTACATGAGTCATATATGTAAATCCACTTGGTTGGATCTTTGATGTAAGTATGAGTCCTTGGTTATAGAGTCATGTACTTCATTGAAAAATATGTTTGAAGATTCAGCATGAACTCAGGGGGAGCATGGTAACTTAAGTGCACATCAGATCTACAGAGCTCTTCTTTCTACAAAGGAAGAAAAACCTTGTGTTGGTATTGATCCGCCCGTTGCCCTTGATGTCAAAGGGGGAGAGTAGCATAGTGGTTGAATAAGGGGAGAGTATCATTGTTTTGGTTTTGATCCGCCCTTTGCCCTTGATGTCAAAGGGGGAGAGTAGCATGGTGTTTGAATAGGGGGAGAATATCATGATGATGGTTATATTCAATGTATCTATCTGTTGTGGTGATCAAACACCATCATAGTTTCCATCAAGTCCAAAGGGGAAGATTGTTGGCATGTGTTGTCCTTGATGGCAACCTACTTGATGAAATGAGATTTTTGGCATGTGTTGTCCTTGATGGAAACCTACGTGATGAAGTAAGATTGTTGGCAATATGATGCAGAGTGTTGTCCTTGATAGCAACCTACTTGATAGAGTTGATGACAACCTTCTTGATGAGTTAAAGGGGAGATTGTTGGCTTTGATGGAACCTGCTTAATGAAGTTGTTCGTGATGGAAACTGACTTGATGAGATGTTAATAATGTAAATCTGATGTATCTACAGATCAGTTCAGAAGTAGCAGAAGAAAGGAATTCAGAAAGTTCCAGAATAATGTTGAACAAAGTATGTCACAATGCATACGCGGGTTTTTTAAGGTGAAGTAGCGTATGCACGCGGAAAAGTACGTGCCAAGTCGCGTCTGCCCTTTTGCACTCCAAATTTAGAATACCAAGGGGTGTTACCATGGTATTGACCCATTGTATTGAGCACTGGATTATCTATTTGATCCCGTCCAGGAATACCATCGGAAGTGGTGTAGGTTTGGCTCATGGTATTGATAAAGGCTAAACCTGTATAAGGAGTAAAGAAGATCATTATGCAAGAGTGTGCAAGTGTAAGGGTTGTTGATGAATAAATTCCTCTAAGGAATATCTGCATGATGAACTCTGTTCTTAATTGATAGATCTGAATCTATGATGCACCTATGAATACAATGATGAAGAGGAATCTTTAGATCTGAAATGACTATGTATTTTCTAGATCTGCTTATGGAATGTTTAGATCAGTGATCTGGCGAATCTCTGCTGAAGAAGAGGATGAGATCTGAATTGATCTGAAGAGCTGCACAATCCTGAAATGTTTGAAGATCTATACGCAGGTTCGCTTCAGCAAATGCGCATATATAAGCGGGTACGCTTCATGAAAAGCGTGTATGGGCAGTTAGGGTTTTTCTGAAGAATGCACAGAAGTATATGCGGGTTGGTTTTCATGAAAGCGCATATATACGCAGGTTCAGTGAAGTAAAAGCGCGTATGGAATCTAGGGTTTTGCTGAAGTATGTGGTATGAAATTTCTAATCTGTTTTGCTATTTTACTGATATCTGTCAATGATGTATTCATACAGAACTGGGTTTTTTGAATGATGAATATGCTGCCGATTATGTTAATTTAAGATCAAGTTGTTGGTTGATTGGTTGATGATTCAATGAATGAATTGATGGGGTTGTAAGTTTCAGTTTGATGTATGATGAGCTTAAATGTGTGGAGTGGGTCTAGTCTGAAAATTTGAAGAAAAGTGGCATGCAAGGGATGATTGTATGGAAGATGATGGAGCCAGTATGAAAATTGATGAAACGTGGTCCATGATGGTGCTGAGGGTCGAAGCCTTCAGTGAGGGGGTTGTAGCTCCCTTCCAGTGGTAGCTGGTAAATGAGAGGAGGGGGTAGTAGCTCCCTTCCAGGAGAGGCTGGTAAACGAGAGCAGGGGGTAGTAGCTCCCTTCCAGGAGAGGCTGGTAAACGAGAGCAGGGGGTTGTAGCTCCCTTCCAGGAGAGGCTGGTAAACGAGAGAAGGTTGTGGCCTTTTGCAGGTGGGTGCCTGCGTGCTGGTATGAGTCTGTGCCAGTACATTGTTGTAAGATGTTTTCTTTATAATAAAATATTGAAGACGAAGACGACGGCAGCGGTGGTTTTCTCCCGACTTGGGTTTCCACCTTAAATCCTGGAGTTCATGTGTGTTGCTTATGTGTGATGGTTTATTATGTTGTTACTGCACATGCTTACTGCTAACTAAACATCTGATGAATGAATGATGCATATATCTAAGTAAAGAATTAAATGCATAATAAGATCTCTGTATATACGCGAGTTTTATGAAGGATATCCGCATGTATACGCGAGTTGGTTTCAGGAAAGTAGCGTATGGATTTTAGAGAAAGAAAAAGTAAAAAGTTTTCAGTCAGCCTTAAATACTGATTCACCCCCCCTCTCAATATTTTTCCCAACAAGAACTGAGAGATCTCTCCCCTTTAACCTCAGTATTAATTGAGCCTTCTTTAGAACTGACATGCAACAATTATTTATAGCGAATTACCAGTTAACTGATTGACCACTAATTCTGAATTAAATTAGATTTAATTCACTGGACCTATCACTATCTCATCTCTCAGTTAGAACTAGTTAAACTGATTTTAAATCAATTAATTGAGTTAACTAATTACAACTCAAAAATAACTATAACTAGACCCCCAAAAAATAGAAAATTTCTTTGTATGCATCCTCTTAGACCCTCAACTTGAATTTCCTAAGCTAACTAAGTCTTTCTGACTCAGTTAACTAATACAAGTTGTCATGAGGTGAAATTGTAATTTTTCGTCGAATTTAATTAAGGGGAAATTAAATGAGAAGCCCCATATGGTACCATTTTTAGGTGCCATTTTCTGGATGCCAATTTCACCGTTTCTTGTTGAAAATTGCAACATTGAGTTATTAGTAGTTTTCTTATTTTGTTATGATAAGTGGATTTGTGAATGGGGTGGTTCATCAAATCCTTAAGAGTTAGGGATGGCGTAAAAAATATTGTAATAAATACCCTTTTGGTTTGCTATTTTCTTCCCAAAATATATTTGTTAAGGAGATCACCAGATTATAAGAAAATAAATAAATTCTTCTGGTGGTAATAGAAGAGATATATTATGAATATTTTATGTATTTACAACATTAGGATTGTTAAATTTTTGATGAAGTTGAGAAGTCAAATATGTAGAAATTTGAATAACTGATATATTATTCACCGAGATTCTCCTGATCACACACCATTTTAACTTCATGCACAATGCAAAATCTCTTCTACCATTGATCATTAATTTCAGAAATAAAAACAATCGCATGCGCACATTAAAACCATAAACAATCACACATATGAACACAATATTTTATGGGAAAGCTTAAAGCTGAAAACCCCCAACTATCTGTATATTATATGTCATAGAGATCATGTAACAATCATTATACAAAGCTCCTCACAAGCTCTCAGTATAATCTCCAATTGCTACACACTAAACAGGTCCGATCTAGCAAATCACATGCTCCAATCTCTGCCACCTGATAGCCTGCCTCTACTGCGCAATCACTGCTGAAGAATGGCTCTGAATGAACTCGAATTGGTCCAGCCTTGCTCACGCAATCCTCATTGGCATCTCCAATCACTGGTTGTTGCAAATCATGCAACAATATAGTCACAACTGATAGTCACACTGCTCTTTCACCTACCTCTTCACTGGTCTCCACTGAAACTGTCCATGCACTATAGTTAACTGATGTATTCTTTAGTTGATTAATGAGTTAATAATTAGTGAATTAATTAATAATTAGTTCACACCACTCTCACTAGTGTATCAATCAGTTAGACTAGATACAACTAGCTCAACTATGTTTAACTGAGTTAAATTGAACACAACTCCACCAACTACCTCAATAACTCCACCAAACTCTGTCACATGAGTTCTAACTGAAGTCTCCATGAAATAGCTCCACTTAACCCTCAGGAATAGCGTAATTCCTTCTGTCAGCTCCTGTGCCACATCTGTGCACTTAACTGAAGTGCTCCAAGAGAATAAGATAATGTTTATAGTCCAAATATTATTAAGAGCTAATAATATTCGACATATCTATTTTTAGACTAGCAATCTAAAAATAGATTCCGCCTAATATGTCTAAAAATAGAAGTCCATCTATTTTTCCAACTTGATGAACCATCCACAAATAGCATCCTACAACTCATAGAATATGGTCGACATGTCTAAAAATAGACTTGCGCCAAAAATAGCCCGCGGGCCCACTTAGTGAAGGCGACTTCTTTCCACTAAGCTCATCATCTTGTTGCAATATCAACAAAATAAAATATTCTCTCATATGGTAATCATTAGAATGACATATTTAGGTCACCATGACATCGAGAAAAGAGCTTCACAATCGGAATATTTGCACACAAAAATTGGCCAACCAACAAAGTCCATCTATTTTTCCCGACTTGACCAACCATCCATAAATATCATCCTGCAACTCATAGAATATGATCGACATGTATAAAAATAGACATAGTCTAAAAATAGACTTTGCGCCAAAAATATCCTGTGGGCCCACTTAGTGAAGGCGACTTATTTCCACTAAGCTCATCATCTTGTTGCAATCTCAACACTCCCTCTCAACAAGATAAGGATTATATTCCGCCCATATCCTGCCCCTGTGGTATTCGAATTTTCTCCTAGTGAGCGCCTTCGTTAAGATATCAGCTTCCTGATCCTCCGTGGGAATGTATGAAAGTAACATGATCTTCCGCTGCACACAATCTCTGATATGATGATACCGGATGTCAATGTGTTTAGATCTATCATGAAATACTGGATTAATCGAGAGTTTTAGTGCTCGATTATGACAATATATCACGGTAGGATCTAAGTGTGAACCGATCCAAATAGCCCCAGGATCTTCCTCATCCATATAGCCTCGCATGTGATCAAACTCTTGCCATATACTTTGCCTCTTCGGGCGGAAGTGCCACGGATCTCTGCTTCTGTTGTACTAAGCTTGTCGACCGTCACAAAGATCTCTTCAGATGTGCTCTTTCTGTCCGTTGGGCTCCCTGCCCAATCTGCATCCGTGAAGCCACACAACTTCACCTCATTCGACTGTCTGTACCATAATCCATATCCCGATGTGCCTCTGAGATATATCAATACATGCTTGCCTGCCTTCCAAAAGAGCTTGGTAGGCTTGACCATAGCTTGTGAAAGCTGGTTAACAGCATAGCATATGTCGGGTCGTGTATTGACCGAATACATAAGCGACCCCACCAACTGTCGATAAACAATGGCATCCACTACCTCTGCCGATGTAGCATCCTCTTTCCTCCAACCACCAGGAAGAGGAGTGTCGATAGGCTTGCAACCATGCATTTTGAACTTCTCCAGTATCTCCCGGGCATACTTGCCTTGAGACACAAACAGTCCATCACTGCGCTGCCAAATTTCCAATCTGAGGAAATAATGAAGGAGGCCCAAGTCCTTCATCTCAAACTCCTTTGCAAGAGTAGCCTTGCATGAGAGTATCAACAGTTCATCACCCATCAAAATCAAATCATCTACATAAAGTACAATGATCAGCAAATTACCCTCCACCACAATCTGGTATAGGTTCGGATCCGCCTCACTCTTGGAGAATCCAAGTCCGGTAAAATAACTGTCTATCCGTGTGTACCAAGCACGAGGTGCTTGTTTCAACTCATACAATGCTCCCTTGAGCCTGCACACATGCGACTCGCTGCTGAAGATCTCAAAACCTTCGGGCTGCTCTATGTACACCTCCTCCTCAATCACTCTGTTGAGGAACGCAGTCTTTACATCCATATGATGAATGTGCCACCCCATCTGCGCTGAGAGAGCAAGAATCATCCGTATGGAAGAATACCTTGCGACAGGTGCAAAGGTTTCCTCATAATCGATCCCCTCAATCTGTGAGAAGCCTCGGGCAAAAAATATTCCCTTGTACTTCTCCACACTCCCATCAGCTGCTTGCTTCACTTTGTAGATCCATCTCGAACCCACCACTAATTTCCCTTTTGGCCTTGGGACAATATCCTATGCATTGTTTTTGACAATCGAATCATACTCTTCCACCATGGCATCTACCCATGCGGGATCCTCCACAGCTTCCTCGAAAGAGGATGGCTTTGTCACGATACACTTGCTCATAAGAGCCATGTATCCAATATACCGATCAGGTGACTGTCTCTATCTGCGTTATGATGTAGGTGCTCCTACAACCTTCTCTGCATCTTGAGCCAGTCGCTCAGCTTCTGTTGTGCGTTTCCGCCCTCTGATGGTTGGTGCTACCTGAGTGGTATCTTCCACTCCATGAACCTCCTCTTGTGGCTGATCCACATCCAGAGACTCATCCTTAGGAACTAATAGCTCCTCATCTGCATGCAAGTGTGGCCCCCTCTCAAGCAAACACTTCATGGCTTTCTCCTCATGAAATTTGATATCCTGTCGCACAACAGTCTTGCGACTGTCTGGAAAATACACATGATAGTTGTGGGGTGTATCAGTGTACCCCACAAATATCCCAACCTTTGCAGTCGGCTCCAGCTTCTTCCTAGCATCCTTAGTCACATGAATGTAAACAGGTGAACCAAAAATCCTCAAATGGGATATCAGGCCTCTTACCAGAAAACGCCTCCTCGGGTGTACTCATGCCAAGTATCCTGTGAGGACAACGATTGTGCACATATACTACAGTATTGCATGCCTTAGCCCACAAGTGTATGGGAAGGCCCTGATCATGCAACATCGCCCGTGAAGCACCCACGATCGTTCCGTTATTCCGCTCAACAACCTGATTCTGTTGTGGGTTATGAGGTGCTATGAGCTCTCTTCGAATTCCTTTTGCGCTGCAAAATTCCTTGAATTCGAGAGATGAATTCACCACCATTGTCACTCCTAAGAGCCTTCACCTGCTTCCCTGATTCTTTCTCAACCAGTGCCTTGAATTCACAGAACTTTGAGTATGTATCGCTCTTCTTCTGCATGAAGAAGATCCAGCACTTCCGAGAAAAATCATCAACAAATATCACATAGTACTTGTGCTTTGCTGTCGAAGCTATTGAGAAAGGTCCACACACGTCTATGTGAATTCTCTCAAGGATCGTCGTGGCGCGACTATACTTCTTGTGAAAGGTGGCTTTCACAAATTTTCCCAAGGTACATCCCTTGCACTGATCTGACTGTGCAAGAGTACCCTTAGGAAGCCCAGTAGAAATCTGTTGCAGTATATTCAAAGCTCCATGGTGAAGGTGGCCCAATCTCCGGTGCCAAAGCTCGCCATAATCCTGGCTCACCACTCCTTCTGCCTTGCCTACCATTGTTGCACATCCATCTACCTGCAATTGATAAAGGTTCTTAACTCGAACCCCTATCCTACGGGTTTCACCAATTGCCTTACTACGCAGGAAAGCCTTTCCCTCGCTAAAGACAACATCATATCCCTTGTCTTCTAACATCGGCATAGAGATAAGATTCTTCTTCAATTTTGGAACATGCATCACTTCCTTCAATATGAAGGGTTTACCAAACTCCCTCTCAAAGGAAATGGTACTGATACCGGTCGCACTGTATCTACCATTATCGCCCATCTCAATGTGCACTCCAAGATATTTCTCATCCAGATCAATAAACAAATCTTTATCTCCTGTCATATGAAAAGACGCACCACTGTCAAGAAACCACACTGAACCCATCATACTTGAGACAAAGCATGCGATCAGCAAAAAATCCAGCTCAAACTGCGAGGCTAAGGCCTCTCCGGCTACAGATCTAGCAGCCTGCTTATTTTTCTTCTTCTGGGGACAATTAGTGGCATAGTGTTCGTGTTGGTGACAGTGAAAGCACTTCACCTTGGACATGTCCTGCTTCTTGCCTTTCGCACCGGATTGAGAAGCATTATTCTTGCTCTTCCCCTTCCTTGCTTTGGCAGCCAAAGCACAATTTTCTTCATCTGAGTTCTTTGATGAAGATCCATCCCTGGTACTTCGCCTTATCTCCTCTTGCACAAGATCCGACCAAAGTCGCTCCCATCCTAGCAATTTCTCCCGACCATTGATAGAGTCCTGATAGGAATGCCAACTCTTTGGAAGCCCAAGGAGAGCCAAGCTCACCAAGTCCTCGTCATCTACAGTCACCCCCACACTTCCCAGCTCATCCCTGCATTGGATGAACTTCGTGAGGTACTTGGGCATACTGTCGCCTTTCTCCATTTTTATGTTCCTGAGTTTATCCTTGAGTGCCAACTTCCTCTGGTCGCTCTTGCTTTGGAATAAGTCTGTCAATGCTTTCCACATCAAGAATGGAGAAGCCTTACCATGAAGGCTGGACACTATGTGATCCTTCACACCTTCCAACAGAATCCTTCGACACTTTGCTGTCTTCTTTTGCCATGCGTCAAGTACGGCAGCATCACTAGAAGTAGGCTTTGGAATTTATGCATCTATGAACTCCTTCAACCCATTGTCATCCAGCACCGCCTCCATCCTGTCCTTCCATGCAATATAATTCGAGCTGCCCTCAAGGGCATACTCCAATTGCAATCCGTTGAAAGACATCTCAACTTCGACACCAAGAAAACACTACTGCAAATTCGAATTCCACCAGCTCAAAACTCAACCGCTTCAATGTTTTGCAATTGCTCCAATGATCAATATCGCTCTGATACCATGTAGAAATTTGAATAAATGATATATTATTCACCGAGATTCTCCTGATCACACACTATTTTAACTTCATGCACAATACAGAATCTCTTCTACCATTGATCATTAATTGCGGAAATAAAAACAATTGCATGCGCACATTAAAACCATAAACAATCACACATATGAACACAGTATTTTATGGGAAAGCTTAAAGCTGAAAACCCCCAACTATCTGTATATTATATGTCATAGAGATCATGTAACAATCATTATACAAATCTCCTCACAAGCTCTCAGTACAATCTCCAATTTCTACACACTAATCAGGTTCGATCTAGCAAAACACATGCTCCAATCTCTGCCACCTGCTAGCCTGCCTCTACTGCGCAATCACTGCTGAAGAATGGCTCTGAATGAACTCGAATTGGTCCAGCCTTGCTCACACAATCCTCATTGGCATCTCCAACCACTGTGTGTTGCAAATCATGCAATAGTATAGTCACAACTGATAGTCACACTGCTCTTTCACCTACCTCTTCACTGGTCTCCACTGAAACTGTCCATGCACTGTAGTTAACTGATGTATTCTTTAGTTGATTAATGAGTTAATAATTAGTGAATTAATTTATAATTAATTCACACCACTCTCACTAGTGTATCAATCAGTTAGACTAGATACAACTAGCTCAACTATGTTTAACTCAGTTAAACTGAACACAACTCCATCAAATACCTCAATAACTCCACCAAACTCTGTCACATGAGTTCTAACTGAAGTATCCATGCAATAGCTCCACTTAACCCTCAGGAATAGCGTAATTCCTTCTGTCAGCTCCTGTGCCACATCTGTGCACTTAACTGAAGTGCTCCAAGAGAATAAGATGATGTTTATAGTCCAAATATTATTAAGAGCTAATAATATTCGACATATCTATTTTTAGACTAGCAATCTAAAAATAGATTCCGCCCAATATGTCTAAAAATAGAAGTCCATCTATTTTTTACGACTTGAGCAACCATCCACAAATAGCATCCTGCAACTCATAGAATATGATCGACATGTCTAAAAATAGACTTGCGCCAAAAATAGCCCGCGGGCCCACTTAGTGAAGGCGACTTCTTTCCACTAAGCTCATCATCTTGTTGCAATATCAACAAAATAAAATATTATCTCATGGTAATCATTAGAATGACATATTTAGGTCACCATGACATCAGAAAAGAGCTTCACAATCAGAATATTTGCACACAAAAATTGGCTATAACTCAAGAAAATAACACTGATAAGGGAGCAATAGTTGTAACTAAGGGAACATCAATTGTGCCCAAAAGAAACAACAGGCTAAAATAATGGTAAACAACGATTGCGACTAAAGGAACAACAATGGTTATGAAAGAGAACAATGACTAAAACTAAGGGAACAATAATGAGGGATTAAAAACTGTGACCAAAGGAACAACAACTCTGATGAGAGGGAACAACAAGAAGTTATGAAAGAATACAATGATTGCGACTAAGGGAATAGAAGCGAGGGAAAAACAACTGTGACCAAAGGAAAAACAACTGTGATGAAAGGAAACAACAAGTTGTTATGAAAGGGAACAATGGATGTGACTAAGGGAACAAAAGTGAGGAAATAACAACTGTGAGTAAAGGAACAACAATTGTGATGAAAGGGAACAATGAGCTGTTATGAAAGGGAACAACGATTGTGACTAAGGGAACAACAGTGAGGGAAAAAAAACTATGACCAATGGAACAACAACTGTGATGAAAGAATACCAACCCTTTTCCTTTATTTTATTATTATTTGTTTACATATTTTTTTTCTTTTTTTATATTATTAAAAAAAAACATGAAATTTCATGAAAATTTATACATTATGTACAAAATGAAAGGAATTGTTTAAAAAAATAAATAAACTAGATATAGCTGTGGGGTTACCTCCCCACTTAGCTATGATTTTCAAATTGGAATCATTACTTATCTAATGACAAAAAGACTATTGTGTAAGCGGATGGTGATATAGGTAGAGTTGATGTCCATTAGCAAGAAAAGAGATGCCAGAACCATCAATAGTAGTCAAGGTCACTGTACCATTTTCATAGAATTCAATAATCTCATAAGGTCCTAACCATCTCGTCTCAAGTTTTCTTGGAAAATCTTGAAATCGAGAATCGTACAATAGCGGTGAGTCGCCTCTCTGAAAATTTTTCTTTTTAATAAGGTGATCATGCCACTTGGCCCTATGTTGTTGAATAACAATGGTAAATTGTAAGGTTGATAGGCACATCTCGTCCAATTCATTAAGCTGTTGTAAACATTGTTTCAGTGCTTATGTGAAATCCAATCCAACGTCTCTTTCAATTTTGAGAGTCTTAATCTCGATTTCAATAGGGAAAATGGGGTCCTTACCGAAAGCAAGGTGGTATGGTGGATGGCCAATAGTATTGTGCCACATTTTTTGATAGGCCCATGAGGCCTCCAAGAGTTTAGCTACCCAGTTCTGGCGGTTCGTAGATACTGTTTTGGTCAAAATTTCCTCAAGGACCTTATTGGTACTTCCACCTGTTTGTTTGCTTGAGGATGGTAAGGAGAAGTGACTTTGTGCTTAATGTGGTGCTTCTGTAAAGTAGCAGAAATTTTATGAGCAGTGAATTGTGACCCCCTATTTTTTTTTATTTCTCTAGGTAGTCTGTATCACATAAATAGTTCAAATAAGAAAATAATGACTACTTCTTCTACAACTTTCGGAAGAGCTATTGCTTACACCTATTTAGTCACGTAATCTGTACATACCAGAATGTACACATTTTGATTCGATGGTGGGTTAAAGGGGCCTACAAAATCCAATGCCCATATTACAAAGGGTTCTACTACAAGTTGCGGCTATAGAGGCATCTCATCATCTTGAATGGGACTACCCATCTGTTACACAGTAATTTGTCATCGTCCCTGCAATTCCCATCTCGCCCATTGGAGGGTCGTTTCTATGACCAATAAGCAGTTTCATGCCTTTCAAATACCATCATTTCATCCCTTTCCACGAGGACAACATTTCTTCTGTTGATCATTTCCTGAGCAGACCCCTAAAAACACCTGTTTTTTCCTTGGCGCTGGTACCCCGTTATGTACCCGCGCCAATGGGGGAAAATTAACACTGAGCCCGCACCAATTGGCGCTCTGTCCCAGTTAAGCACCCATGCCACTCTGCTTTTGGAAATTTTTTTAAAAAAAGAGGTGAAGTTTCGATTACAACAACTTCGTGGATGAGTCATCAGGAGTGGTTTCGCCTGAATAACCACGACCTTCCTCCTTTGGCCTCTTGTTTCCACCATATGGGGAACCTCCCAAAGGATAAGGCCTCCCTTCCACTATTGTAGGGATCCCAGCCTCCTCCTCTCCTCTATAAATATAGCCTTCATCCATTGATGAAGGGGCTGAAGGGCTGAAAGTCTTGAAGTGCCTAAGCTTTGAATCTCCAAATTCCCAAGAGCCTTTGTGCTGTAAGAGCCCTCTTTCTTCCCTTAAGGCCGACTCAAGTAAGGAGACTATCGTCGAGAGACTCAAGAGAGGTTTTCCCTTTCCATGGCGAGCTTTGCGAGACGTGAACGACTGGGGACCCTTCCGAAAGAGATCGCGGCGTCAGAACATTGGTTGTACTCTCTTTCGATTGTTATTTAATGAATGATTATGGTTATGGTTCCACTCTGTTTTCACTTATGTTAATATGAGTTATATCCTTTCTGACTGATATCTAGTTGCGTATTCTGGATTTTATGCTTGTATTCATGTTGTTTCTTGCATGTGCAGGTGTCCATCCGCGGAGATCGTGGGGGGATCGTGGTCTTCCGAGGCTGAGGAATGGGAACGCTCTCTTCTACGGATCATAGCATTGGACTCCAGGTAGGCCTCCATCTTTGGTCTTTTATTCGTAACTAGGAACTTGCGCTGTAACATTTGATGATTGTTGCTAGACCCCTGCTGGGCTAGTAGGGATCGCCTCTGTCCGCAGAGGGGATTTACCTCCTCAACAATTTGGCGACTCCGCTGGGGATCGTCTAGTTTTAATTGTCTCGTTTTGATTGTTTCGTGGTTTTCCTTGCTTGGTTGGCCTTTTGGGCTGGCTCTTCTTGTGTTTTGGCTTTTGGTTCAACCCCAGAGGATCAGATCTGACCTCTGCTTTTCCGAATTTTCACCTTTTAATGGTTGTCTTGATTGGCGCGGTTTTTAGCCTGACAGTCGCGCCAATTGGCGCAGGTTGCCAGTACATCACTCGCGCCACCCCCTGTCTGGCGCGGATTACAGCCAGACAGTCGCGCCATTTCCTGTAGGTGGTAGGGTTACCCTTGTTCGGAAGTTTCTTTTGGTCAGTACTTTGCTTCTGGGTTTGTTTTAGATTCTTCTTGAAGTGGTGAGTCTGGTCTTGGTTGGGAGAAATTCTTTGTTTTTTCATTTTCAGGAATTGGCGCTTGTTGTCAGTTAGCAACCCGCGCCAATTGGCCATTGGCGCTAGTTGTCAATGTACAAGTCGCACCAATTGGCGCTAGTTGTCAATGTACAAGTCGGGCCAATTTTAGGATGTGTGAAATTTGAGATTTTTTCCCTAAATCCTTCACCAGTTTGTCTTTCCCTTCCGGCCTTTCCTCTGTATGAGCATAGATTACATTGCTCATTGTTTGGAATATCTTCTTTCCATGATTACTTGATGTAAAAGGGAATGAATGCCTTGTTTTTATCTCTTGCTTTGGAAGTCCTTTTTGTGTTTGACCGCATATGTCTTGTCAACTTTTGAGGGATTTTGTCATGAAGTATTTTGAAACAACGATTGCATTCTTAGTGTTTTTTTTACATCTCTTTTGCATTCATCCTTCGTTAAGAATATTTGCATTGTTTTAGTTTTCGTCTCATAGTTTGCTTTTTGTTAAAATGCATTAGATCACATTGCATTGAAAAGTATCCTTGAGATTTATCATTGAACTTAGATCACATTGTTTAATGATTGAAAACTAGAGATCGCTTTGATTGCATTCTCTTTTATTAAAAGCATGCATTAAGTAGATTCTCATTTCATCGAAAAATGCATTGAGTGCAATCTTATTATTTGAAAAGGAAAAAGGAAATTGTGCATAGATTACAATTGCATAGTTTTCGGAAAAAAGAATTTTGCATAGATTACATTGCATAATTCGCATCGTTGAATGTTTTAGAATACTTTTGGATAGTGAAAGTCATCTAGTTTGGAAAAGATTTCGTTTGCAGTGTTGTTGTTTGTTGCATCATTGCTTGAAGCTCTTCCCTTAACTAGATAGCATTCATCGAATTGAAAGTTTTCTTTTCTCACATCGCTGCATACACGAGATTGTCATATGACATACGGTAGGGCCTTGAAACCGAAACATAATTGAAGATCAACCATAAAATTTACTCAATTAACCTAAGGAAGCATTGAAACATTAACGAAACACATTTAGAGGTCTAGGCTAGAGACGTGTTCCGACGTCTTTAAACCTAGCAGCTGTCGTTCGCCTTTTGGCTTTAGACAGTGCTAGTACGGACTTGTGCTCCCCGTACCGTCGTGTATATAAAGGGAGACCCCTCTAGGTTTTCAATCCTTTATCCATAGGAAGCTGAGTCTGCCGCCCTATACCCGTGATACACCAGACACAAAATTCGGGGAGATTGCCTGCACGTACGGAAAGTCCTTGGTTGATTTCTTTTTCATTATTAAAACCAAGGTGTATATTGCAGTTCACGGTTATTTGGTACACTCTTTTTGCCTAGTATTCCCGAGCAGTCATTTGGTCTTTTCTGACTCCCTAAATTTGAAAAGATCATCAAGCGCTTGTTCTTTCACGCTTGTTTCCAATCTGAAAGTGATAGAGTCACCTTTTGCCTGTTTCTCGACTCTTAAAATATGAAATGGTAGAGTTTTGTTCCAATGTTTTAAAAATTAACTGCCCACGAAATATTCCTGGTTAAAGTTAGTTTCCTTAGGGTGTTGTTCTGAAGATTGTTTCTAATGGAAACTTTTCCGGAGTTCACCAACCAAGGAATCCCCTCCGATGGGAATCCTGGTCCTTTTCATCCTTTTGGAAATGTTGGTGCTCCTTATATGGCAACATTGTCCCTTCCTGGGTTAACTTTTGGGTTGCCTGTTTGGTTGTTCTCAACCTCTGTGGTCCCGAATGTCTCGGCTTCTGTTCAACCAGTTCCTCCACCTGAACAACATCATGTTGATTCCAAGGTGGACCTCTCCCCTTCTTCGCCTGTTTCTGCATCCTCCTCTTCTGCTTCGCCTGGTGAAAGTCTGGATTTGAGTAACCAGGTGGCTAAGAAGAAGAAGAAGAAGACAAAGAAGAAGAAGTCTGATAAAGGAGAGGCTAGCTCTGCGGCTATTGCGCCTAAGAAGCCTTCCGTCGATAAACCTCCCAACCCTCCGTGGAAAGTCAAGTTCCCTTGCATGTTGTGCACGGGAGATTATCTTCTTTGAGATTGCCCTGGCATTCCCAAGGTGCTTGAAGTATGGTCCAACGGTCGCCCGCCGTTGCCTTTGGCTTCTAGGAGTCAGGTTGGGGGCACGTCTTCGGCTGCTGCTGGTAAGGCTCCTAAGAAGCAGGGTAAGATTACCAATCCCTGTAAGTTGTGTGAAGGGCACCATGCCATTCACCTTTGTCCGTATATGGATGAAGCCAAACGAGTGTTGGACAACTCATCTGTTTCTGGACCATGCCTTCCGGCTGGGTACAAACAACTTTCTTTGAGTCCTCCACCAGCTGATCCTATGATTGGTCAAGAGTCATCCTTGGTCAATCCCGCTCACTCGGAAATTCGAATTCAGGAATCCATTCCTGACCAACCATTGGTCGTGGAATCGGTTGAACTGGCCCCGTCTGCGGTGCACCAGGTATTTTCCGTTGAGAGTGGACCTCACATCCCTCATGTTCTTCTTGTTTCTTCAGATTCCTCGGACTTGGAGAAAGATTCTCCTGTCCCCGTATCTTAAGAAGCTGCTCCTCCGCCTCCCATGATGGAGGTCCCGGAGGATTCCCCTCCCACCTTCGAGATGGAGGTCGTGGAGGATGCTCCTTCTTCTATTGTAACACCAGGGGAAGACCATCTCGGTTCGATGGTAGCCCCTCCGAGTAGTTTGGTCGCTTCCTTTGATTGGAGTCGATTTTCAGGATACCGCCTTCCGTCTTATGTGCCTTTCGAGATCACAGTACAGGATTTTGGTCTGGTTGTACCCAACACCATTATAGACGAAGGTGCGTCTGTTAGTGTTCTATCCTCAACTACTTGGCAAGCTTTCGGTTCACCGCCGCTTGCGCCCGTTACGCAGAATCTTCACTTTTAACGAAGGACGAGTCAGCGAGTTGGGGATCCTTCCAAGGTTACCGATTACTTTGGGAGGAAAAACCGTCCATATGGACGTGATGGTCGTTCCAGGCCCCTTGGATTTTAATCTGCTCCTGGGGCGCGATTACACCTATGCCATGGGAGCGCTTGTCTCCTCCCTTTTTCGTGTGGTATGTTTTCCGCATGAAGGACGGATCGCGACTATTGATCAGCTTTCGTTCTTTGGTCCTGATATGGCAGCTAGCCCACCATCATCCCTTCCTGGTTTTTATCCACCCGTTGTATCTGCCCCACCGCAGGTCAACTATGTGGCTACCTACCCTGTGCATGTGCTCAGTGATGATGTCGTAGTGCATAGAGTGCTGGGGGCATTGGGTCCTGACTTCCGGGATTTTTTTCTTCCATCGGGAGTGGAACTCTTGGAAGCGTTGACTTCTTGTTCATTATGATGAAGTCGGTCGGAGCATGGTTCTTTTCCTGTGTCAAGCTCCTTATAAAATGAAACTGGGTCTTGTCGGAGCATAGTTCTTTTCCTTGTGTCAAGCTCCTTAAAAAATAAAACAAGCTGGTTGGAGCATAGTTCTTTTCCTTGTGTCAAGCTCCTTAAAAAATAAAACAAGCTGGTCAGAGCATAGTTCGTTTTCTTTTGTCAAGCTCCTTAAAAAATGAAACAAGCTGGTCGGAGCATGGTTCTTTTCCTGTGTCAAGCTCCTTAAAAAATGAAACCAGGTTGTTGGAGCAGAGTTCCTTGTCTTGTGTCAAGCTCCTTAAAAAATGACACAAGGTTGTCGGAGCAGAGTTCCTTGTCTTGTGTCAAGCTCCTTAAAAAATGAAACAAAGGTGTCTGAGGATAGTTATTTTAATGTGTCAACCTCGTTAAAACAATGAAACACGTTCCTGTTCAATTCGAGTCTTTGTTTAGTTCTCGTAAAATCCCAGTCGAGTCTTTCTTAGATCTCGTAACTTGAACCTTCACTCCCTCCATCTGTTTACTCAGGTGTATGGACTGAAGCTTGGGGGGCATGTACCTCGAATTGAGTCATCATGCTGGGGGCATGCTTAAATTTTTCAAGCATAGTTTGTTTCCGTTTCAAGCTTGTGTAAAAATGAAACCGGTTTCAAGCATAGTTTATCTTTGTTTCAAGCTTGTGTAAAAATGAAACCAACTTCAAGGCTACTTTGAGGCATGTAACTTTTTCAAGCATAGTTTGTTTCCGTTTCAAGCTTGTGTAAAGTAAACTGGTTCCAAGCATAGTTTATCTTTGTTTCAAGCTTGTGTAAAAATGAAACCAACTTCAAGCTGCTGGGGGCATGCTTAACTTTTTCAAGCATAGTTTGTTTAGTTTCAAGCTTGTGTAAAAATGGCGGATTTTCAAGCATAGTTTGTTTCCGTTTCAAGCTTGTGTAAAAATGAAAGCAACTTCAAGCAGAGTTTTCTGCTTTCAAGCTTGTGTAAAAATGAAACCTTTCCCATTTTACCCCTTGTGATTGCCATTTTATCATCCTGTTTTGTCAGATGAGCCTTGGTTTTCTCATTCCATCGTCACTATCTGCTTGGCCGATCATATGCCTTCACTTGGTTGTTTTACCCATTCCTGAGGAACCGCTGCGATGAGTCGTCTTGTTAGCCACCCTCTTGACCTTTATCTTGTTTTGAGTAGTTCCACCATTAACGGAACCAGTAGCTACCCTGCATACCACTCGTTCCTCCAGGTGGAGTCATCTTTCAGCTCTTTTCTGACTCTCTAAACATGAAAAGATTGTCGAGGCCCTTGTCGTTTCGATCTCGTTAAAGTGGCCACGAAACGACATCTACCCAGTATACGTTTACCCCTTTTTCGGTACGGGATGGATTGATTCTGAAAAAGGAATACTCTAGCTATCGCGACTTAGGAGGTTTTTCTGGATATTGTTTTCTACCTTTTCGGATGCGAGAAACTATTTACGAAAAGGTACTGTTGGAGTTTACTTTTCTGCTGTCTTTTCAAACTCTCTAAACATGAAAAGACGCCGAGTTCTTCCTTTGTCAGACTCGTTAAAACCTGATGACATCGGATTCAGTCGAAATGACGTTCTCCGAGTTCCTCCTTCCTAGGGCTCTTTAAATGTACTAGGATGGATTCGCCCGAAGGGCGGACTTACATTACAAGCATATGCTATCCCCTTCAAGCTTGTTATCAAAAAATAATTGGGGTACTCGCCAAAAATGGTGGGGGGAAAATGGAACTGTAATCATTTTCGTGTCGGCAGTATGTCGCGCTTGAACATGGCACTGGTCTGCATTCGTGTCGGGTTTGGGACATCTCATCTCGTTTTTTCACTTGCTTCCGTGGGTTTGGGTAATCCTTTTTGACCTCTCCTCTGCTCATTGCCTTGTCACCATGACCTCTAATCCGTTGATGTCAAATATGCTGCCAAAACCACTTTTTAAGCCGTTATGTGTTCGAAAGTTGATAATACTCTGCCCGAATATCAACCTTCCTGCGATTCTCATATGATCTCGATTCACAACAAAAACATCATGTTCCTCTATCTCATGTCGATGATGTGGGAAACATTATGGCCCACCTTTGATCAAGGTCACTTCCTGTCGACTTCAGCTCATTATCCGAGAAGCCGATCTAGAGACTCCCTTATGGTACCTTGGAGCCTGCATACCTCAATGGCGGGTTCTTCGCATTCGACATGAGGTTTTCATCATTGGCCTCCAATCGAGTGATTCTACGGGTGTTCGATGCTAGCTCATTGAATCACATGCCGTAGATTGTACATTGTAGTGCCTTGAGGACCTGTTGTCATTATTGGTGGTTCCTCTCGCGTCGTTTATGAGCTCTCATCATTGAGTTGTGTCAGGCGATGTTCATGCATGTTTGACTTCAGCTCACTTATTCGCATGCTTGAAATTGTACTTTGTTCAGGTTGAGATGGAGTGCAAGACCCTAGATTTTGTCTGTTAGAATCCAGGCTGCGATTTTGTGGATTATTATGATTATGTACATGACTCGAAGTTGGATCGGCACACGTGACCATGCAAGGTCTATTTGTTTGATCCTCGCTGGATGGCTGCGCCCATACCCTGGATCCGGATTATAGTGTACTCTGTTCTGGATAGCTGCGCCCATACCGCATATACATCATGTACTTGAGACATCAGTTGTACTTCGCTTCGTAGGTTTTCCGATGGCGGTGTTTTCAGTCGGCATGTTCTCGTAAAGCATTTCACCCCTCTCTCTCTCTCGGGCCTCATACTTTAGGGGGCATCTGTTACACAGTAATTTTTCATCGTCCCTGCAATTCCCATCTCGCCCATTGGAGGGTCATTTCTGTGACCAATAATTAGTGTAATGCCTTGCAAATACCATCATTGCATCCCTTTCCATGAGGTCAACATTTCTTCTGTTGATCATTTCCTGAGCAGACCCCTAAAAACACCTGTTTTTGCCTTGGCGCTGGTAGCCCGTTATGTACCCGCGCCAATGGGGGAAAATTAACATTGAGCCCGCGCCAATTGGCGCTCTGTCCCAGTTAAGCACCCGCGCCACTCTGATTTTGGAAAGTTTTTTAAAAAAAGAGGTGAAGTTTCGATTACAACAACTTCGTGGATGAGTCATCAGGAGTGGTTTCGCCTGAATAACCACGACCTTCCTCCTTTGGCCTCTTGTTTCCACCATGGGAACCTCCCAAAGGATAAGGCCTCCCTTCCACTATTGTAGGGATCCCGACCTCCTCCTCTCCTCTATAAATAGAGCCTTCATCCATTGATGAAGGGGCTGAAGGGCTGAAAGTCTTGAAGTGCCTAACCTTTGAATCTCCCAAATTCCCAAGAGCCTTTGTGCTGTAAGAGCCCTCTTTCTTCCCAAAAGGCCAACTCAAGTAAGGAGACTATCGTAGAGAGACTCACGAGAGGTTTTCCCAATCCCCGGCGAGCTTTGCGAGACGTGAACGACTGGGGACCCTTCCGAAGGAGATCACGGCGTCAGAACATTGGTTGTACTCTCTTTCGATCGTTATTTAATGAATGATTATGGTTATGGTTCCACTCTGTTTTCACTTATGTTAATATGAGTTATATCCTTTCTGACTGATATATAGTTACGCATTCTGGATTCTAGGCTTGTATTCGTGTTGTTTCTTGCATGTGAAGGTGTCCATCCGCGGAGATCGTGGAAGGATTGTGATCTGCCGAGGCTGAGGAACGGGAACGCTCTCTTCTACATATCATAGCATTGGACTCCAGGTAGGCCTCCATCTTTGGTATTTTATCTGTAACTAGGAACTTGCACTGTAACATTTTTTATTGTTGCTAGACCCCTGCTGGGCTAGTAGGGATCGCCTCTGTCCGCAGAGGGGATTTACCTCCTCAACACCATCCTCTGACAACTATCGCAACTCTTGACATACTTCTTTGCATATTTGAATATTTTGGACCAAAAATAGCCCATATGGAGTACTTTATGCCCAATCTTGCGATCAACAAAATTTACACTATAGGGTTCATCATGATATGAACTGAGAACATCATATATCTCGTCCTCTTTGATGCATCGATGAATCTAAAGATCAAATCTCATGTGAAATAGGTATCCATCCATCCAAGAGAATCATGCACTCCACTGAATGATAATTTTCTTATCCCTGGGTGGCAAGTGCACTGGCAATTTTCGTGCTTCCAGGTAATTGTCCACGTCAGCATACCAAGGTGTCTTTATTTTTTTCGAAAAACATGTATTCATCTGGAAATTGATCTTCGACTTGTGATGGATCGACTATTTTAGGTATTCTAGACATAAAATCTGCAACGATATTTTCCTTTCCTTGACGACCCTTTATGGTAATATCAAACTCTTGCAATAACAACAACCATCGAGTTATTTGACCATTGTTGATAGGTTTATTAGCTAGATATCTAATGGTGGAATGATCAATATACAGGAAGACTAGATAACCCGTTATATAGTGACAAAATTTATTAATGGAATACACAACAACTTAAAACTTTGTCGGTGTAAGATTTTTGTTGATATAATAAATGGCATAGGGATTTTTGTCTTCCTCCTGTCCAAGGACAACTCCTATCGTTGTGTCAAATACGTTTGATGAAATATGGAAGGATTATTTCCAGTTGGGCCCTCTTAACACACGAGGCTGTTGAGATTGGCTTTTTAAGTTCTGATTAAGCAAAATCACATCTATCAGTCCACTCGAATTCAACATTTCCTATCAAAACATATAACGGTGTTGATATCTTTGAAAAATGTTCTATAAATATGCGATAATAACCAGCATAGCCAAGGAAACTTCATACCTCAGTTGGTGTACGAGGAGTAGGCAACATAAGAATTACCTCAATCTTTGATGGATCCACTTGAATACTTGCAACATAAATATAATGCCCCAAAACTACACCTTTGGCCATCATCATATGACATTTTTCATGGATAAGGCATAATATGGTAGAAATGCATCATTCAGGAACTTTTTCTAAATTTTTTAAGCCCTGGTCAAAATCGTTACCATATGGAGTAAAATCATCCATGTACAACTCAAGTCCTTCACTAATCAAATCAGAGAAGATGCTTAAAATATCCCCATGAAAAGTGGCTGGTGCATTGCACAACCCGAATGGTAAGACTATATGCAAATATTCCCCAAGGGAAGGTGAATGTGGTCTTATTTTGATCTTCAAGAGCGATTTGAATTTGATTATAACTACTAAAACCATCCAGGAAGGAGAAAATTTTCTTCCCAGCAAGAGTTTCAAGGACCTAGTCTATAAATGGAAGGGCGAAATGATATTTCTACGTAGCCTTATTCAATTCCCTCTAATCCACACAAATTCTCCATTTATCGTTTTTATTAGGGACAACAATATTAGAAAATTATATATTATAGAGAAATGAAACACATAAAATATGCAGAAAACACAAGCACACAAAACACATAAAACCAGAGAGACACAGATATACGTGGTTCACCCAGTTTGGGCTACAGCCACCCCAAAAAACCAATTATTCCTTTCTATTGACTAGCAAAATGAAGAGACACAACCTATAACAGATCTGCTGTAATATCCTTTGTTCTCTCTCACTGTCTCCCTATCTGTTTCTCGCTCTGATAATACACCTAAAATACACAGCTGCAATACAATACCCTCATACAAAGCAAGGGGTTTCCTTCTAGGTCAAAAAACCCTAAACTAAACATAACTTCTACCGTTATATCACCTGCCTAATGAACGACCTAGATTGACTAGAAATTAATAGACTTTTACAAGGCAATTTTACATATGTTTTTAGCTTTGGGGGTGCTGCCCCCGAAACCCCCCAACAAGGGGGGGGGGGGGATCCATAAAGTTGAAACTGCCCCCCCGGACCCCCTAGGCGGCGTTTAATTATGGGCGGCATCGCCGCCCCCATTAAGGTACAGGGGTCCAACGCTGTGATACAAAATAAACAAGATAATCAGGCTACACACCCAACAACCTCCCACTTGGAGGTTGATTGTAGAAACTCCACCGCTGATTCATTTGCTGGACAATGACTCCTCTTTGGACCTGGCTGTTTCTCATCTTCATCATCATCCTTGAAGACCAATTGAAACTGAGCACATTCTTAGTTTCTCCTTGGTTACAACTTTTGTTAGCATATCTGCAGGGTTATGGCTAGTGTGTATCTTTTCTAGCTTCAACTATCCATCTTCCAATACTGACCGTATGAAATGGTACTTGAGCTGTATGTGTTTAGTCCTGGAATGAAATCATGAATTCTTTGCAAGATGAATGGCACTTTGGCTATCACTGTATAACGTGCCCATATCATGCTTCTTACCCAATTCATCCATAAACCTTTGTAACCAAATCATTTCCTTACTTGCCTCTGTAGTAGCAACATACTCTGCTTCTGTTGTTGAAAGTGCAACAACACTTTGGATTTTTGAAACCCAATTGACAGTTGTTCCACCTACAGTAAATACATATCCTACAATGCTCCTCCTGTTATCTCTGTCACCTGCCATTTCTGCATCAACATATCCCTGTAGAGCATTATTTGAACCACCAAATCATAATGCTTGATTTGTGGTACCTTTCAAATATCTGAGAATCCATTTTACTGCCATCCAATGTTCTTTTCCTGGATTTTTCATGTACCTGCTTACAACTCCCACTGCATGTGCAATATCAGGTCTTGTGCAGACCATTTCATACATTAAGCTTCCAATTGCTGATGCATATGGAACTTTAGACATGTAGTCCATTTCTTCTTGGGTCTTGGGGCACATATCCTTACTAAGTTTGAAATGGATAGCAAAAGGTGTACTAACTAGTTTTGCATTCTGCATATTAAATCTTTTCAACGCCTTTTGTATGTACTCATTCTGAGCCAATGTTAATTTGCGATTTTTCTTGTCTCTAGTTATTCTCATACCAAGGATTTGTTTTGCAGCTCCCAAATCCTTCATTGCAAATGAATTTGCCAATTTTCTTTTGAGCACATTTATTTCCTACATGTTAGACCCTGCAACAGGCATGTCATCTGCATACAATAACAATATAATATAGCTACCATCATTTTGTTTTTTCATATAAACACAATGATCAGAGTGACATCTAGTATAACCTTGTTTAGACATAAACCTGTCAAATTTTATATACCACTACCTTGGAGCCTGTTTTAAGCCATACAAGCTCTTCTTTAACTTGCACACTAATTTTTCCTTCCCTTTGACCTCATATCCTTATGGTTTCTCCATATAGATCTCTTCCTCCAAATCTCCATGGAGAAATGCAGTCTTTACATCTAACTGTTCAAGATGTAAATCTTCCACTGCTACAAGACTTAAAATAGTCCTGATTGAAGTCATCTTAACAACAGGGGAAAATATTTCATCAAAATCAATACCTTTCTTCTGTGCAAACCCCTTCATCACAATTCTAGCTTTTTACCTATGTTTTCCTCAATCTTCTTCCTTCAGCCTGTAAACCCATTTATTCTGCAATGTAGTTTTACCTACAGGAAACCTAACTAAGTCCCAAGTATGGTTATGCATTAAGGAGTCCATCTCTTCTTCCATGGATAGCTCCCACTTCTTCCTGCTTTCAACCTGCATTGCTTCTTCATAAAATTTAGGTTCACTAGAATCAGTCAACAATAAATAATATAATGAAGGAGAGTATCGTTCAGGGGGTCTACTTATCATGGTAGATCTTCTAACACCACTTTCAGGTGTTTGAGGTGCTTGTTTCTATTGTGGTGGTTGTTGTTGTTGTGGCTCTTGATTATTATTATTTCCAGGCACCTTTACTTTTTCTGTGATCTCATCAAGAACTATGTATTCTTTGTTTTCTTTTTCTTGTTTCTTTTCCTGCAACTGATTCTTACATCTCTTCTTCTAATGATTTTGAGATTTTCATAATCACATAAGTGATAACCAAAATCATTAACACCATATCCAATAAAGGTACATTTATTTTATTTTGCCTCAAGCTTTGTTCTGTTTTCTTTATTAATATGGAAAAAGGCCTCACAACCAAAAGGATTTAAAAAAAAGTAGTTTACCTTTTTACTTATCCATTCTTCCTCTGGAATACTACCATCCAAGTAACTTGAAGGCCCTCTGTTTATTAGATAAACATCAGTATCTACAGCATCTGCCTAAAATTGTAAAGGCAATCTCATGCACCTTGCATGCTCCATGATTGTTTTGTTCATCCTTTCTGATCACACCATTTTCTTGTGGTGTTCTTGGAACTGTCTTCTCTCTGCGTATTCCATTTTTTGAACAGTATCTATCAAAATATTTGCTGCAATATTCACCTCCATTTTCTGATCTGAGACACTTCAACTTCTTTCCTGTCTCAATCTCAACCAAAGCCTTCCATTTCTTGAAAGTATCAAATACATCAGATTTATTCTGAATACAATAAATCTAAGTTTTTCTAGTTGCATCATCAATAAAAGTAACATAATAACGAGAGCTGCCAAGAGATGACACCTGAGCAGGTCCCCATACATCTGTATGCACAAGCAATAATTTTACACTCTTCTTTTCTTTCCCAACTCTGAGAAATCTGACTCTCTTATGTTTCCCATAAATGCAATTCTCACAGAAATCCAAATCAACATTCTTCAAACCCGGCAAAAAATTTCTTGAGTGAAGAATCTTCATCCCCTTCTCACTCATGTGTCCGAGCCTATGATTCCATAATGTTGCATCTGCTCTTTTGGAAGTTAAAGCATTAACAGAGTTAGAAATTCCATTGCATAAATACAATGTACCATCCTTTTCGCCTTTTGCTATTACCAGGGCTCCTTTGGTGACCTTCCAAGTTTTATGAGTGAAAGTTGTCACACAACCTTCACCGCCTAACTGCCCTGTTGAAATCAGATTTTTCTTCAGATCTGGAACATGCCTTACCTCCTTTAATAGCCATTGGTTTCCATTCTATTGTTTTACAAGAAATTTACCCATTCCAACAATTTTACAGGGTTTATCATCACCCAAACGAACTTGTCCAAAATCTCCTTGAACATAGTCATGAAAATATTTCTTATCAGTTGTGGCATGGAAAGGGGCCCCTGAATCTACTACCCAGGAGTCAGTAACATTTTCAAAAGAAAGAATCAAAGCATCTCATAACACATCACCTGTTACATTTTATTCATGATTGTTTTCTCGTTGTGCGTCTCCTTATTTTCCCTTTCGAGATCTACAGTCTTTCTTCAGGTGTCCTTTCTTTCCACATTTCCAGCACACTATCCTTGATCTGGACTTGGATCTCCCTTTCCTTGATTTACTGCGATATCCTGAGCTCATTCCCCTTTCCATTCTTCTTCCCCTAGACTCTGCACTCAAAGCATTACCCGATGTCTCACCAGAGCTTTTCCGTTGCATTTCCTCGCTAAGGATAGCACCGAAAACATCATCAAACTTTAAAGTACTAGATCTAGAGACAAAGTTACTAATGGCCATAACTAAACCATTCCAGCTTTCGGGCAATGAGCACAAAAATAAAAGAGCCCTAAATTCATCATCAAAGTTTACCCCTATAAAACTTAACTGACTGGTAACTGTATTAAAATCATTTAAATGGTCTGCAATAGATCCACCTTCCGACAAATTCATATTAAATAAACATTTTATAAGAAATACCTTGTTTGAGGCCGAGGGTTTTTCATATAATTTCACCAACGCCTTAATCAAACCATTTTTTGTTGTTTCCTTCGAAATATTGAAGGCTACCGACGCCGTGAGGTACAACCATACTGTTCTGAGTGCCTTTCTATCGAGAATATCCCATCCTGCGTCTATCATAGCCGTCAGCTTCTTTGTTTTTCTGCTCAATGGTAGGTATAGATATTTCTGATACAGATAATCTTCCATCTGCATCTTCCACAGCGGGAAGTTTTGGCCATTAAATTTCTCGACCCTAAACTTACTATCATCCACCATTGCTCCCACTTGAACCAGGAACCCTTCTTTGCTGCAAGTTTATTAGCCAAATAGACCTTCTTCTCTGATACCATTTGTTAGAAAATTATATATTATAGAGCAATGAAACACATAAAATATGCGGAAAAAACAAGCACACAAAACACATAAAATTAGAGAGAAACAGATATACGTGGTTCACCCAGTTTGGGCTATGTCCACCCTGAACAGTAGCCCTTCCTTTCTACTGACCAGAAAAATGAAGAGCCACAACCTACAACAGATCTGCTGTAATATCCTTTGTTCTCTCTCACTGTCTCCCTATCTGTTTCTTGCTCTGAGAATACACCTACAATACACAACCGCAATACAATACCCTCATACAAAGTTAGGGGTTGCCTTCTAGGGCAAAAAACCCTAAACTAAACATAACTTCTACCCTTAGATCACCCGCCTAATGAATGAACCAGATTGACTATAAATTACTATACTTTTACAAGGCAATTTTACATTTGTTTTTAGCTTCAGGGGTGCTGCCCTCGAAACCCTCCACTAGGGGGGGGCTCCATAAATTCACAGTTGCCCCCCCTAGACCCCCCAGGCAGCGTTTAATTACGAGCGGTGTTACTGCCCCTATTAAGGTACAAGGGTCCAACGTTGTGATACAAAATAAACAATATAATCAGGCTCCACACCTCAAAACAACTAATGGTGAAACCCACTGGATGTCTGAAATAAGATATATAAAATTGACATCTAGGATGTTTTGCAGTTATTTTTTTACTACGTCCCTGAGGTGTGGATTTAATCTTCTCCGAGGCTGTCGAATAGGACGAGAATATTTTTCTATATAAGTATGGTGAGTACATAGTTGTGGATCAATGCTCTTCATGTCAGAGTATTCCCAATAAAAATCTTATTTGTATTTCTAGAGAATCTGAGCTAGATTTTTACATTTTTGTGTTAGGTCCCTATAATAATAGTATATCCCCTTATTTTTATTGTTAGTATAGCCCCCTTGCTGTTATTTTTGTGCCCATGTAGTCCCCATATTGTTATAATTGTGCCCCCTAAAAGCCCACTATTGTTATTGTTGTGCCCTTACATTGTTATTGTTATGTCGGCTAGGATTATATTGTGACCCATTGGACTCCTATATATAGAAAGGAGGATTTTTCATTTTTATCATCCAAGAATTATTCATTTATGCAATGTAAAGGAGGTTTATCCCTCAAAGAGGCTGATTTCTAAGTCGTTGATCTTTCTTTTCTTCTATTTTGTGAGCTGGTTTCATAACATTTGGTATCAGAGCTTTGGATTCTAGGGTTTCGCTGCTTCAAACAGGTCATCGTGGCATTTTCGCTATAACGTTTTTGCTACGAAGGTTTAGAAGCTAAAAAGAAACCTGTTTGCATAGAAATCGTGAGGAACTTCGTGTAAAAATTTTAGATCTTGGTTCGCAATATTTTCGGAGATACGATCTATGGATTTTAGGGTTTTTGTACGCTCCTGAATTTCATCTCAAAGAATTGAACTTGGGAAAATTGTCATAACTTTCTCTCTGAGCATTGGATTCAAATTTTGTAAAAAGTGGCCAAAAGTGCACAGACTGTAGTTTCTTGTATATCAATTTCAGATCCTAAATACGAAACAATGACATGTGGCACGTTGTAAAAGTTTGCGCTACTGAAATAGTCCATAATTAGGTCATTGTGGGATATTGGGCATAACTTTGCCTTGAAGAATGAAAATTAGGTCTAACCTGTGGCATTGGAAATAAGACATGGAGGGATATGACAAGTCTAAAGTTCATATCTTGCAGATCCGAAATTACAGAGATACATCAGTTTCAATATCAAGCTCCTCAAAAGAAAGAAAAACATGTGTATTTGTTTTACAAATTGGATAAGTCTTGTTTGAAAAATCAGTTTGAAGTGATGTCAAGGGCATATTGAAGCAAGGATATCAATATTTGGTTCTAAAATGGCCCCCCCAAAAAAATTCCACACCCATTAATCCCTTAGAAAACTCTACTATGACACATGAAGAGGAAGAATTGCAATATGATATATCAAAATTACGGTACCAAGTGCAACAAATTTTGATCTCACAAAGAGCAACCAAAGATGATATAGATGGTTTAAAATCATACATGGAGGCTAAGGTGTATATTTTGAAGGATGAAATGAAAGCTAATATGGATGATCAAGGAGTAGAATATCACATCGAGCATCAAAAACAAGTTCTCCAACTCTTGAAAGATAACCTAACTTTGGTGCATAATCGAATGAAACAACAGGCATATCAACATCGCAAGCGAAAGAAGTTTTGATGTAGGCGACTGAGTATTTTTATGGCTACAACAATTCAAACTAATGTCCCTCAAGAAATATAAGAAGGATAATAAACTATCGCCAAAGAACTATGGTCCTTACAAGGTGTTACAAAAGATTGGAACTACGGAATACAAATTGGAGCTTCTTGCATCTTCCTTAGTGCACCTAGTTTTCCATGTTTCATGCTTAAATAAGGGCATAGGTGACAAAATCCCAATTCAAACAATATTTATAGAACTTTAGGAGGAAGCAAAAATCATATTGGAACTTGAAGCAGTCACAGAAACAAAATCTCGACAACTACGGAATCGAGCAATTTCAGAATATCTCATCAAGTTGAAGAAGTTACCCATTGAGGATTCCACATGGGAGGATGATAATTTTATACAAAAGCATCGAAAAATAATCAAGCATTGAGGAAAACACCTTTTTTAAGGAGAGGGGCATGTTAGGTCCCTATAATACTAGTGTATCCCCTTATTGTTATTTTTGTGCCCTTACATTGTTATTGTTATGTAGGCTAGGATTATATTATGACCCATTGGACTCCTATATATAAAGGAGTTTTTGTCATATGTATCATCCAATAATTGCTCATTTTAGTAATGTAAAAGGAGGTTTCCCCCTCAAAGAGGTTTGTTTCTAAGTCATTGATCTCTCTTTTCTTCTATTTTGTGAGTTGGTTTCATAACATGTTGATCATCCAAAATGCCATTAATATTTAGGGTTTTAACTAGTTCGATTTCAATAGAAATTTTATTATGGACAGTAGTCATAGGTATATGGTTATCACTCAAAACCTCTAGTGGATATTCCTAGGCTTCATTATCAAGTATCATTTTCAACATTTGACATGTTGGATTCCCAACAGTAGAAGGTTTGTTAATAAAGCCACTAATTATATCATCCTCGGTCTGAATTTTAAATGAAAGAGATTTTTCCAAGGTAAGAGGAGAACGCAAGTTTTCCTCCTGATATTTTTGTGGAAATAACTGATAATTTCAATAGGTAGGTTGGGTCTAAGAGGCAGGTATAAGACAATATTTTTTGCAACCATTCCTTTTGCAATTTTCATATTCCTTATCAGACATCCTAAGTATGTGTCTTTTCTTTCCATCCATGGCCTTCCTAATATCAAGGGATGCCCATCTAGTCTATTTCTAGCATTGATAACCAGAAATTCCACTAGATATTCCCAAGAATCCACAGAAACGATAGCATCATCTAGAGTGCCCTCCTATTTGACTACCGATTCGTCGGCTAGTTCCAAAAAAGTGGAAGTCGATTTCAAGGCTGTGATCCCAAGAATACCACAAATTTTTGTGGTCAATATGTTTATAGCAAATCCTAAGTGCATCAGTGTATTTTGGAAACCGTGACCCTGAATTTGGACAGTGAGTACTAGATTCCTAGGGTCATCGTACTTGACAGGTATCTATTTACCTAAGATAAGGTTAGAGAGTGTCCCTAAGACATGGATTGTAGGAGGGTCTTTGGGTTTCCTCCCAGGATTTTTACCACACGTCTTTTATCATTTTAGAATAAATCGAAGCATCTTATATAACCTAGAGGAGATGGATTTTTATGCATGATTTTTCAAATTCCATGCAAGATCAAAATCAAAATGGACTATATGTTTGATCATTCTAAGTATTTCGGGGAAGGGGGGAGAAAAAATGTAGTTTTGACGAGGTCTTGTTGTTTGGTCGATATATCAGATGCCTTTGTTTCATTGAGAACTATAGTCAGAGAAAGACATTTTGCTAAGGGCTGCTCTGAAAAGGAGTTTTCATTATCTTCCTGTTCTTGATTTTCTTTACTATCTTATGGAAAGGTAACTTATCCAGATCTGAGATGAAATTCATTACATTCAAGAGAATTGGGTTCACGATTTGAAATTTTAACGATATCTAAACATTGGACATGCCTATAATTCAGATTGGAATTCGAATGAGCGGGGAATTGAGGATGCAATGGAGGTTGAGAATTTGGGGGCAATTGGAATGAAGCCTACAATGATGGTGGTGACTAGGGTATCATGACGACAGATGGCTTGACTTGTCCCGTAGGACACTGCCAATTTTGAGGCCACATTGATCCACGTGCAGATGAATTTTGTCCACTATGAAAGGTATGCATTGTTTGTTGGATTTTTCTAGGAAGGGGTAGAATACTGTTGATTTTTCCATACGGTTGATTTGATCAGTGTGGTGCAGAGCATGGATGAGATTTCCAAGTGGGATTAAAAGGTTGTTGGCCCTTCCATGGTAATCCAGGGAATCTGGTGTTGAGCATATTGTCTAGAATAAAATAGAGAAGCGACGTGCATCATATCTGAAGGGCGAGTCTTCCACTGTCATCGTTGTGTCATAAAATACACTGGATCTGGATCTTCCTCAACTTCTTTGAATATAAATTTTAATCCTGGGAGTGTGGGACACCTCTCTATCGGATGATCTTTAGTGCAAATGGCGCATGTTCTGATCATATCCAATGAGAATTATTTTCGATGTGCTTCTTCCAAAAACGAGGACATAAAATATCCAAAGTTTTCTCTTCCTAAACTTGTTTTTGTTTGACTTGTAAAGAATCCAACTGTGTAGATAATGTGCTAAAAATTCCAATTTTAAAATCTTCTAGAAGATTACCGATCTCTGCTCGAGTTACTCCTCTTCATGCAGTCTTGTTGGTCCTGCCAAGAGGATCTCTAATTCCATATATGGTTCGTGTACTTCCTCACGAGAACCTGATACACAGTTTCATAATATCATCATTCTCTTCTTTGTAAATATCACCTTGACCCATTAAATTAAGTGTTTCTACCCACTCATCTTTAATGCCTTTAATTAAAGCGATTTTCAACACTTCTCTGGGTAAGTGATGTAAGTTGATGTCTGCAAGTTATATTGAAACCTTTCAACGTATTCCTCTAAAGTCTCACCATATTTAGCCATCATTTTAAACATTTCTTCTCTTAAGTCCCTAGATCGGCAATAATCCTGATATTTGGTAAGGAATGCATTTTTCATTTCATCCCATGAACTTATAGTATTGCCTCCTAGTCCCATAAACCAACGTAAATCTTCTCCCTTCAAGGTAGAAGGAAATAGGTTCAATTATTGTGGATTAGTAGTATAATCGTAACCTTGTCATAGGACATCGAACTTAAACAAGAATGCATCAGGGTCTCCGGAAGTCATTCCATGAAAATTTGGGATGTGTTGTAATGGAATAGCTTTCATTGGTGAATTGGCTAATGGATCGAATATAGGATATTCTATGGTTGAAGTCTGCGTTTGTGTTGTTGCGTTCGCCATCTGGTCAAAAATATGCGAGTAGCCTTTAGGGATTTCATGATCAGGAGGTACTATTTGAGTAGGAGGACTTTGGCATGTGCTAGGCCCAGGGCTTTGGCTAATTTTTGACCCAGGAATGGATCTCCCATCACCATTCAAATCAGGGATTTCGGGTGCTTTCCCTCCAACAGGAGTTGCAAGAGTTTCAGGTTCAATAGATTGTGGGCTTGTTTCAGGAGATTGTGGATATTCTCCAATCATTTCACCTTCCCCTTATTTTAAGTCACAGGAATTCCCATCGTATTTATTAGAAGGACATAGGTGTTTCATGGGCGTATCTTGAAAGCTTTGTTCAGGTCCTTCAATTTTATCGTGAATCTTAGCATGATTCATAGCAGATGATCTTACCACCAAGGGGCAATAGTAGAGCCCTTCCAGGATATCGTTTAGGGACCTACCAATGCTTGAGATTCAGATTTTCAAATGATTTCGTCGATGAAGTTTGTTCTTTCAAGGCTAACTCGACCTTGGGATTTGGTGTAAGTTTTTGATCTACAACTATCTGGTTCCTAAGATTCTTCTTAGTCATACATACCTACATAATCTAAATGTATCAATTAAGGGTAGGCATTGGCACAAGTAGTTTACTTGGTGCGTGCGTAGGTTCTTACCTTTCGTCCTCAAAACCCAACCCTTTAGAGATAGAACTAACACTCTTTGACAATCTCCCCGACAACGATGCCAAAATTTGGGGTGATAAATTGTTCTTAAATAATCAATTTAAACCTTTACACATTAAATTTTCAACATGGTATTTTGCCTAAGGTTGTCACCACAGTTGGTACAAGAGTATTGTTAAATTAATTTGATCTAAGTAAAAATAACGAGAAGAATAAAATAAGAAATGAAAGGAACAACAAAAGCTTCACTCACTTTCTATATTTTAAATCGTAATAAAACTGATAACAAAAGTAAGCTAAGTCCTATGCAGAAACCAAAGTGTAATTCAAGTTGTATCCTAGATAACGATAACTTGCAGTTAAAGGAACTAAGATGGATTTATCAGAAAAAAACCGAGTTCTTTAAATTTGACACTTGCTATGGAAAACAATAACCAAGCATAACGTTGTAAAGGAAATCTTCCCTACAATTTCTTGTAAATAGTAAAAATAAATCTAGCAATAATAAGTTTAATCTAAGAAATGATTAATCATGGAAAACTAAAAGTAAAATGTAATAGTAATACAGAGGAAGACAATATATGCTTCAGGACTGGGCCCACGGTCTTTGGAAAGTAATCGCCTTGTAGTTAATTCAATGCACTAGATTAAAATTGAATCGCTTAAGTCTTCATTAACATGCAACAATAAATTACAAGAGAATTTTACAAAAACATAGGACAATCTGTTTCTCCAATTTCACTTACAAAATTGTAGGAATAATTATTAACCTTTACTAAAGTTTAATCATGCTTTTATATTACAAAATAGTTCTAAATTTGAAATGATAAAGCTATATTCAGACTGTGAAATTTGTAAGATATCCCTCGAAATAGCAAGCCACGATCCTCTTCAAAATCGCCTCATGCATATAAACCGACATTTCATGGTCAGCATGGCACAAATAATTCGAACAATCTTCCTATTACACGAACTTCTTTAGATTTTCAAGGAACAAAAATCAACAACAAATATTCCCTGTCCAAATATTGACCCAAATCATGAGTTAATAACATCTTTAAGACTTGAATTGATTTATTAATGAGATAAAATGACAAAGAAATATTGGCTCCTTTCTAGAACTCTTTAGCACTCAAATTATAATAATCTATGTTCAAAAGGCTTGAGAAACTAACTATCAATTAAGGAAATAAGGTGAAGAATTATATCAATTCCAAGGCCCAACAACCATGTAGAGTGGTTCCTACTTTTTAGGAGCCCTGGTTGAGTTTATTTTGAGTTGTAATTAATTAACTCAATTTATCTGAGTTAAATTCAGTTTAACTAGTTCCAACTGTTGGAGGAACTAGTGGAAGGTCAAAGTGTGGAAGTGGAACTTGAAACACACTCAATGATCAACCAGAGAACTGATAGATCAACCATAAATAACTCATGCATGTGTGAACTAAGAGTTACCCCAGTTGAGATTTGAGTTCAAGGGCAATGTACTATCAATTATATACCATCCAAATTGTACAGGTGGTGCATGCAGTCAAAGGAAGGCCCTAGATAGATTGCGCAATATTGGATGGGGATTTCCATAATTAATAGGGGATAATTATCCAAGGAAACAATGCAAGGAAATAGGGACCTGGGTAAGCAGAAAATTGGTTAATTTGGTCTAGGCTTGTCTAGGAAGCAATGAGACAGATAAATATAGTGCATAGGTTTCTCAGGCTTGAGAAAACCATTGTAATCTTCTTGTATTTTATAAATAATGTGTTGACACCTAATCCTATGGGATGGGTGTGCACATGTAATATTTTATATTATTTAATATTAGGAAATAAGGAAGGCCAAGAGTCATTGGGAGATGAATCCCAATAGCCTCACCTCCATGTATAAATACATATGCATTCTTCAGCTAATACACATTCTGATTTGAGGATTTACCTCCTGGTTTGACATGCTATCAGAGCCAGTCCCACTATTGGCATTTCTGCATGTGGTGTAACTCCCTCTCCTTTGCTCATTCAGTTTTTAATAATAGTTTTTGCTGCTCATACTTATTGCTATACTGTTATTCTGCATTTTTTTTATCTCTGCATAGCTCTGACATTTGCAGCTCCTGCAGCTCCTGAAGATTCTGCAATCCTGCAGTTCCTGGAACACTGCAAATTGCAGCCTCCCTCTGCAGTCCTGAAAAGATCCTATTCCAATTTTTTTTGTAACAGGCCTCTCGGCCTCCTTCTCCCTCTCCTTTCCCAATGCCTTCTCACTCAACTCAACTTCCCATTACCTACTCTTCCCAACGCTCTCGCTTCCCATTACCTATCTCTCCCCATACACCAGCGCTCCCTCACTGCTATCTCTCCCCATACACCAGCGCCCCCCTCACTGCTAACTCTCCCCACCATCCCCACGCCAACTACAGTAGTGGCCTCATCCCTCTCCACGGCCCTAACTCCCCAACCCCCTCACGCAGTTGCACTCACCCCAAACCTGCGCGGACCACCTCCCTCTGCATACACTCTTAACCCCTCACAATTCACATATAATACGCTGTCACCATTCGTATACAATACCACTATTTCAACCCCATCCTTTAATACCATTTCCACTTTATATTACCAGTCATCCATATATATATCGCCCTCCATTTTTCGTTCTGTCCGCCTATCATATGTAATAACACCGACTGTATCACCCACAACTCAACGCGGAACTCGCCTTGACTGTAACACGCCTTACCATAACGCTTCGACTCTTCACTTATACGCCGTCATATAAATACCACTGTTCGCTGTGTAATATGTTCGCTCTGTCATTTATTTGCTACATGTTATAATACGCCGTTTGGTTTACATCCCAGTTTGTAATACCTCCACGCAGTTTGTAAAACCAGCGCTGTCCATAGAATAATACGATGTCTGTCTTTGACACAATACACGGTGTATATATTTAATACCGCTCTCATATATTATAATACCGCCCTCCTCCAGCGCTATCACATATTCCACCTTGTAATACCGCTCCCCATAACAGTGCTCTATCCATATATACACTGTCCATACATAACACGCTCTCCATAATACGCTGTCATATATATATACAGTCCGCCCCTCCTGTAATACCATTGCGTTGTCTACATATGTAAAAGCCTTCGTTTGTCACCAATATACGACCCCACATATAATTAAACCACTCCCTGTCCTTGCTCTGTCATACAGTGCCCCTACCATATATGCCTCCATGAGTTTCTAATACCATAATACTGCTCTTCCATTTCATAATACCGCCCTCCCATGAATTTCCATACCGCCCTTCCATTTCCCAATACCGCCCTCCCATAACATTGATATCGCCCTCCCATTTCATAAAACTGCTTCCCATACAAATTTTTTCTCCAAACAAAACAAAAAATACATATATATTTTTTGGTGCAGAATTCAGTTTTTAGCAAAGAGTTTTGTTTTTTGTTTTTTAAATTCAGTCTTTTAGCAAAAGAGTTTCTGTCCTTTTAAACTGAGTATATTTTCTAGCAAAGAGTGTTTTTGTTTTCTCTCCTTCAAAAAAAGAGTGTTTTTGTTTTCTCTCCTTCAAAAGAGATTCTCCAGCAAAGTTTTTTTTCTCTCCTCCTTCAAAAGAAGATGACAGTCCCTTCATCTTCTAAAGAGGCTGCATACTTGGCACAGAGAGAAAAGAGACATGCTTCAGATTCATCTAGAGGAAGAGATGGCAGAAGACGAAGAAGAAACTTCAGAGAAAAGGGGGGCAGACAATCTAAAGCTCAGCAACAAAGAAATCAAGACAAAGGTAAAACTAATGACAAAGACAAAGGTAAACCACCTGAATCAACTCATTCTGTTCTAGCACATTGTAACAATGGAGTAACTGAAAACCTATTTGATGTTTCATTTACTTCATGGAGAGATGATTGGTTGCTAGATTCAGGAGCAACATGTCACATGACATTTAGAAAATATTTTTTGAAGAATTCACTGACAAAGTTGATGGAGCAGTATATTTCGCAGATAAATCCAAACTCAAGCCATCAGGGCTTGGCACAGTCAGGCTTAAACTGCCTGGTCTTCCAGATCATATCCTACATGAGGTTCTATACCTCCTTGAGTTGAGGAGAAACTTGCTGTCCCTGGTCCAAATCCGCCAGCAAGGACACTCCATTCACTTGTTTGATGGCAAGGCAGAGGTCAGAAAAGCATCAGATCACTCACTTGTCATGGAGGGAATAGAAGAAGGGATACTCTTGAAGCTGAAAGGTTCATCTGCTCATGCTCAAAACTTTGCATTCAGTTCACATCATGATGAAGGTACATTCCCATCAAGTCTTTTATGGCATGCTAGATTTGGACACTTAAACTATGATAGCCTTCGTTTGTTGAAGAAAAATGGTGTTGATGGACTGCCTACAATTCCTAGAAAACCTAAGGAATGTGATGCTTGTATTCTAGGAAAGCATAGCAAACGGCCATTTCATGATTCACACTCAAGAGCACATAGGAAACTTGAACTTGTTCATTCAGATTTATGTGGCCCTATGCCTATTGCTTCTGCAAATGGAAACAAATACATGATGACATTTATTGATGACTACACGAGAATGTGTTGGATTTACTTACTGAAGAATAAGTCTGATGCTTTTCAAACTTTCAAGAATTTTCATGCATGGATTGAAAATGATGCACAAACACATATTGGCTCTCTACGTACTGATAATGGAAAAGAATACACTTCAAACAAATTTGAAAATTATCTTCGTCAACATGGAATTAAACATCAAACAACTGTGCCATATAATCCCCAACAGAACAGTGTAGCTGAAAAAATGAACAGAACTGTTTTAAATATGGTTCACTCCATGTTATTTTTCAAGAATGTAAAATTGATGTTTTGGGCTGATGCAGTTCTATGTGCTGTTTACATAAAGAATAGGTGTCCTTCAAGTTCAATTAGAAACAAAAATCCTTTTGAAATGTGGCATGGCCACATTCCTTCGGTAAAGCATTTCAGGGTCTTTGGGTCCACCTGTTATGCCTTGATACCCAAGGGTCAAAGGAACAAACTTGGTGCTAGAAGCGGAAAATGTATCTTCTTGGGGTACTCCAATACCTCCAAAGGATATCGTCTCTATGATGAAGCAAATAAGAAGTTTGTGATAGCAAGAGATGTCATATTTCTTGAATCTTCCAAGAGTGACAAGGTTGTTGAGCGGCAACTTGATCGCCTGGACAGATTCACACATGCAAAGTCTTTTCAAGAGTTTGATAATGTGATTCCACACCTTGAAGGGGGGATTCCGATATTGAATCAAATTGTGGAATCATATCCTGAAGCACTCTCTCCCCCACATGAAGAAACAACCACGGATGACACATTGGATGATGTGATTGACAGAATTGGGAGATTGAATCTTGAATCAATCCCAACTCAGTGAAATGACCAGCCTGGGCCATCTCAGAAAGGTCCTCCCAAATGGCTGACAAAGACACTGGAGAATGTTCATCCCGATGAGGTTGGAAAAACAGGAACAAGAAGTTCCACTCAACAAATCGAAGGTGATGTAGATAATTCTGATTCTCCTGTTGATATGGATATTTCTTATAACTGTGAATTGAGTTTTTCTACAGATCATGAACCAACTTCCTTCAAAGAAGCCGCTTCTCATGATGAATGGAAAGAAGCGATGCAGAAGGAGTATGATGCCTTGATAAAGAATGGCACTTGGAAGCTGGTTGATCCGCCTTTGGGAACGAAACCAATTGGCTATAAGTGGGTCTACAAGAACAAGTACAAAGTAGATGGCTCACTTGAAAAGCACAAGGCCAGGCTTGTGGCAAAAGGTTTTACACAAAAATAAGGAGTCGATTATGAAGAAACTTTTGCTCCCACAGCAAAATGGACCACCATCCGGACTCTCTTTGCCTTAGCAGCTCAGAATGGATGGAAAGTCCATCAGATGGATGTAAAAACAGCCTTCTTGAATGGAGATCTAAAGGAGAAATTTTATATGTCCCAGCCAGAAGGATTTGTGGTAAAGGGTCAAGAAAACAAAGTTTGCAAGCTTATAAAATCATTGTATGGCCTCAAGCAAGCACCACGAGCCTGGTATGAGAAATTGACCGAGCATCTTCTGAAACTTGACTTCAAACATTTTGATCTTGATGATGCAAATTTGTTTGTTAAGAAAGTTGGAAAAACAGTTGTATATCTTGTGGTATATGTAGATGATCTTTTGATAACAGGAAACAATGAGAGCTATATTGCATCCATGAATAAAGAGTTGAAGAAAGGTTTTGAAATGACTGATTTGGGTCATGTTCATTACTATTTGGGTATTGAAGTAATTCAACATCCTAAATTCACATTTCTTTCTCAAAAGAAGTACATTGGAGATCTCTTGAACAAATTTGGCATGGATGATTGTAATCCCTTAACCACTCCAATGGAACAAAACTTGAAGCTCACATCTATTGAAGGGAAGGAATTTGAGGATGCAACTAAGTATAGACAGCTTGTAGGAAGTCTTATCTACCTGACCACCACCAGACCTGACATTTCATTTGCTGTTGGAATCCTCGCAAGGTTCATGCAAAAACCTTGTGAAGGACATTGGTCTGCTGCAAAAAGAGTGTTAAGGTACTTGAAGGGGACTCAAGACTTTGGACTCAAATATACACAGGTAGGCGACTTCAGCTTGATCGGATACTCTGATTCAGACTTTGATGGCGACAAAGAAACAGGGGTGTCTACTACAGGTTACACCATGAGTATTGGATCAGGAGCTATCTCATGGAGATCACGCAAACAGTCAGTTCCAGCAGATTCCACGACTGAGGCAGAATATGTGGCAGCAGCTGAAGCAACAAAGGAAATTGTGTGGCTCCGGAAAATCCTGGAAGATTTGCAGATGAAACAAATGTACTCCACACCACTCATGATCGACAACACTTCTGCAATAAAGTTGGCCAAGAACCCAAAGTTCCATGATCAAACAAAGCACATCAATACAAAGTACCATCTAATTCGACATCATGTTCAGGCCAAAACCATCCATCTACATCATTGTTCCACAAATGAGCAAACGGCTGACATCTTCACCAAAGCACTTGGAAGAGAAAAGTTTGAAAAGTTCAGATCGATGCTTGGACTCACCAACATCCCTTCAGATTAAAGGGGGGAATGTTGACACCTAATCCTATGGGATGGGTGTGCACATGTAATATTGTATATTATTTAATATTAGGAAATAAGGAGGGCCAAGAGTCATTGGGAGATGAATCCCAATAGCCTCACCTCCATGTATAGATACATATGCATTATTTAGCTAATACACATTCTGATTTGAGGAGTTACCTCCTGGTTTGACATAATGAAATATACAAATAGTAGGGTTTTTAGCTGTGGATTTCCATAGGAAATCATTGTGTAATGTGTTGATTGAATTATTTCCCTTGTATGCTTTGTGATTTCATGATCATTTAAATTGGATTATGCAAATGGTAGAGTAGATACAAGTATATATTGTTTTAGAAATTTACAATTAGCAGTTTTAATCTACAAGGAATTTCTATAAAACTTCCCAATTATCCCCCAATCCACCAAACACAGTTCCATGGATCTTGATGGGATAGTGTTTATATAAATCGTCATGATATCATCCAATTATTAATGAACTTGGAGGGTATTGCATTTTTTGAGCGTTGGTTGTTTGTGAAGAGAGCATTCAACGCTGAAGTATCGAGAGTCGAAGGGAGAGAGGGGCCAACCATCCTGATCCTAAAGCCATTGGGATTATTAAATTTGCAACGAGGGAGATTTTATTACAAGAATGTTAATTAGAGGGGTGAAAGGGTGATCAGAACAAGACACCCCCCCCCCCGCCTCCCTCCCCCAATATATATATTCATGTGAAAAATATCTTTATATTCCATATGAGCAATATACATGTTTCGGTTAAGGCTCAAAGTTATTACATCAAATATCATCATGTCACTTACATGAATTGAACCTAGTTGAGGAAGATCCCAATCATTCCTCTAAGCAACCAAATATAAACCCAATTTATGCACACACACACACACACATAATTGATCATATCTATAGGATTTATAATATTGAAATGCATGAAGTTTTAAGAGTCTAGTGGCACCTCACCTACTTTTAGTTCATTATCATTTGGTGCATTTGTGACATTTTTCCTTAAACATATTTACTCTCTCTCTTAAAACATTAATCAAACTAATTATTAAAGGGTAGTTGGACTATCACACTATTTTCTCCAAAGATAAAAGGTAGAGAAGTCATGAATGGAAGAGGAGGAAAATTTTGTGTGAAGGTATGTCTAAGTTTTGAAAGTGAGTTTATCATTCCCATTAATTCCCTTTATAAGTTTATATAGAACTGATATTTCTTGTTGATTGTCAGAATATCTTTAAAGGTGGCAAAGAATGAGAGCCTTTTTTTGTTATGTACTTCAAAATCAATTATTTACTTTGAAATCTGTGCATATTTTTCAGAAGTTATGATTTAGTTCAATGCTTATTAGTGTTATTTGTGAAAAGTTTGATGATTTTGTTTTGTTTCTTGAAGTGATCTAGTGCACATTTTATAATTCTATATCTTTCTTTTGACACTTAGTTTCCATTGTTCGACTTTGTTTATATCTATGGATTTTAGGGATATTCTACAATATTGATCCTCATAGGGACATGTGTAGATATATTTATGTTGTAACTCATCTTGGTCTTTAATAAAATTCTTTGACAATTACTTTCCTATATTTTGGTCTACTAAAATATTTCATTATCTTGTTTTGATGTTGTTATTCTAAAATCCTTTCAACCATATTTAATTTAAGCTTTTAATTATTCAGGAGTTCATAAATTTTTCTTCCTTTCCTTTATTATTATTATTATTTGATATACTTATTAACCTATAAAAAAAATATAAGGGTGATTTTAGATTTCAAAGATTGAGTTACTCAAATCTAGTTGTATAATAATAGGGCTATAAACTAAGGGTAATAACCCCATCAGTGTCACGTAGGATAAAAATATTTGAAAGCATGTTTTGTGAGAAGCATCAACATTCAGTGCATTATTAGTGGGCTTGAATCTCATTGCATTGGCTAAATATGACTTCCATCCTTTAACAAGTTCCATGTGGTTCATTGTTATGCAGAATTGTGATCTACAGATAAATAAAATTCCCTAAGTGTGGTGCTAGGCACGAAAAACAGATGAAAGACTTTGCTATCAATTTCTCTAAAATAAGCAGATACACAGAATGATATAAGAACCTACTTGTAATCCAAGCGCTTCTTCTTCTCCTTTTTTAGTTGTTGTTGTCGCGCTTAATCCAACTTTGATCACCAGATCAATTACTATAAATACAAACAAAGAACAAAAAATAACATGCATATACATATATCTACCTATCTTAATCACTCAAATCGATTATATGTGTAACATATATATCATTCAAGAATCTATTGCATGTGAAATATAAACATACATAGATACATATATGGGAATTTGAACAACAATATTTATTAAAGAGTAGAAGGGGGAGTTTACAACCAATGATCGATTTGATACCACCAGCTCTAGCTTTATCCCAACCTCATCATATCCAACATCACACCAGCAACATATCAATATTTCACTCTCTCAAATGAGAATCCAACAACATTTCTTTACCGAAATTCTTCCTTCCCTAACACTAGGATATGTGCTCAATTTATAGGGAAAATGAAGGTAGTTTCTCAATGAATGACTTTCTAATAATAGGAAAGATATGTTCCCAAGTTCAGAGGTGTTAGATGGACACTTGGATTCAAAGTTTGACACATATGGACTCTTCTAGAAGGCACTATCCATGTGGAGATTCCTGGAACAATGATAATTCCACTCCCAGGTGACCAACACACCCTTGAATGTCGGGAAGTGCATTGAAGTGCACCCTTGAATGGAGGGGGTTGCATATGCAACACAATTAGTCCCTTTAGAGGAAACATTGGTGAGTTCATAAGTGATATAAAATATAATTAAAACCTTGGAAATCTCACAATAGAAGCCATGAATGAATTGTCCTTCTCTTAGGGCATATAGCAACTGAAATGTAAGGGGATGATAGACCCTATTTCATTGGTCCTAGGGATGATGTCCAGTTTGACCAGGTCATGGGGGATGATGCCCAAATTGAATTATAACAGCTGCCCCCCTAAAGCATGAAGTCAAAATAATAATAATATATTTGAATGAGATGCTTTACGATGTGATGAGATGGAATTGAAGCAAAGTGGAGACCTGCATCAATATTAAAATACATTACATCATGATATTTTCATCTTGATCACGAATTGCTGAGGGAGGCATTCCCATGCTCAACACATAAACTATCTAATAACATGTACATAGTGTAGAAAGTAATCTACATTGGAATGTTGCCCAATACAGACATGCCTACAGATATAGGCCCATGTTCGGATGATGATCTGTTTGTAAGGTCACCGTACAGATGATGTGTACAAAAATCCTGAAATCGCAGCTCAGATGGATGAACTAGATCTGGGGCCTTCTTATCTCGTTCACTCGATCGTTCAGGTACAAGTCTAGCCATGCGAATATATGATTTGTAGTCAAACATGGTAAGACATTGTTTGATTACCAGCCAATGATGTAAGCTATTAACAAATGCAAGAGAACCACCATTGATGTTAATGGATCTCGAGGTACTGCAGTACATTTTTTAAGGCGTGAATATCTGATTTGATTTCAAACGCCAAACAAAATATTTTGGTCAAAGGTCTAGAATCAAGGATCTTGTCAATGCTGTAACAAGCCTCATGGTACTGGAAGATGTTTCTAAGTAAACTTCCTGGATGATGATTTGATGTTGACAGGAAGCCACTTTATCGCAAAATGGGAGTTACTGATTTCAAAGACAAAATATGACTTGATATAGCAATGTTTAGGGATGAATGTCATGGGAATGAAGGTTTATGAGTATTATAAAAGGATAAGTATTCACTGGATGACTTCTCTTGAACATATCGACGACACTGAGATGAGTTGGAAGCATTGACCCAAAAATGAAGTGAAGGTATGATGAACCATAGGTATGAATGAATCGTCATGAAGATTACCCAACCCAAAGTCACAATGATGGAGTGAAGTGTCATGTTCAAGAGCGATTTTCTACTGTAAAATTTATGTTCACTTTCCAAAATTTTCCTGGGTCATTTGTCGACCAGTACCTCTTTATTTTTTAACAATCTTGAGGAGGATAACATATGTTTGATCTATAATTCAACCCTTCAGGAAAATATGCATCACTATTTAATAATTTAATGAGTCTAGCGATAAATGAAACTCGATTCTTGCCATGATCGACAAGCCCGTCGATATTTTATGTTTTAACGAGCCTAACGATAGTGTAAACCCGATCCTTTTTTATATTTAGAGAGTTTGAAAAAGAGGACAAAAGAAAACTCCATGAGTCCTTTTTTGTAAATTTGTCGCTCAGATCCAAAAAAGTGTACAATAATATTTGAGAGAACCTCCTAGACATGTTCGACTAAGGTTTTCCTTTTTTGTAAATATTCTATCTCAGTCCGGAAAAGGGTTAAACTTATATTGAGTGGATGTTGTTTCATTTACTTTTACGAGCTCGAAAAGAGAAGTGCGCGACAATGTTTTCACATTATCAAAGTCTAAAAAGAGCTAAAAGAAGACTCCAAGGGTTCCTTTTTTGCTGTTATCGAAGCTCCAAAAAGAGATAAAAGTGCACTTCAAGTCCTTTTTCATTTTTATCAAAGCTCAAAAAATAAGGATAAAAGTATGCTTTGTGGTCAAATCATTCTTGAAATAAGTGTGCACGACTAATATTCTATGTCAAATGTAAACCTGTTTAGAACAACATTAAATGGATTAAAAATACCAGTTTCATGATAAAAAATGAATGAAAACCATAGTCACAACAATAAATATGATTTGCAAATAATCAAATGACTAATTAAAAGAGTTTTACTGGTCATTTTTACCATTTGCATTTTGGAGCTTTGAACCTATTTTTGCCCCTGAACTTCAGCTATTTATTGCGATTGATTTTGTGGACAATTTTTCTCGCCATTCGATGCAGGTTAGAGCTATAAACCTCCTCTTTCCTTCAGTAGTATTTTTGTTTCATTTAATTGCAATTTTTTAGGGATTTGGGCCCCTTAGGGTAAATTTATTTTCTACATAGGGCAACACACCCTTGAATGTAGAAAGGTGCATTGCAATGCATTGGAATTGAAGGCCAGGTGAACTTGCAATGCATTATCCCTTGAACAGGGGTGCGTTGGGCACAATTCCCATTTTTTTTCTTTGCAGTGTGCCCAAATTTTGCCTAGTTTTTCGCATGAAATGGGTCCTTATGAGTCTTATGGTTGTGTTTTAGGGATTCAAGGGACCAAAATGATAATTACATGGAGGGAAAGGGAACATTAAAAAAAAAACATGATTTCCCTAAATGATCTGGGTGCTGTAAGAGCCCTTAGAGACTGTGGGTTACTAAAGTACTTCATACTATCGGGTATGAGGCAATAGATGGAACTATCGGAGTTCTTTGTTCATTCATGGAATCCAGTGATTAAGGAATTTCATAGTGGGGAAAAAGTGGTCCCAATTTCAGTGGAGGATATCTATTTTCTCACAGGATTATCGAGGAGAGGCCTGCACATTTCTCTTTCAGGGCCTGTTCTCGGAGGAGAGACGATGACAGATTATATATTGCAGTATTACAATCTAGGCATAGAACCTAGCAAGGATGGGAAAATAAACATCCACAATGTTCGTGATTTTCCATTGAGAACCATCTTATTCACGATCGCAAAGCTTGTTGGTACTGCTACACTACACGTAGAAAACAAATCTTACATGGAGTATGCACTAGAGTGCTTGGAACCAACAATTTTCAATTGGGCCGAAGCTGTACTCTCTCAAATGAAATAACATCTGAGCAAGGAAAAGGGAGGAAGGAAGATAAATTTCAACTATGGTTTGATCCTCATTTATTTTTCCTTAGAGCGGATTCCACTTATGCAACCTCAACATGTGACGCTGGGTATATCTAACCCTAGAGTTCCAAGGATTCAGATATGGATAGAACTGATGGCTAGTTCAGGCAACATATTATTGCCATCGATGATTATGCATACACAGGCGTCAAATTCTGGGGAGATCCAGATTTAGTTTTACTAGAAGGCGATCAATGGGGTGCAATTGGTAAGAATGTTTTGACCATGTTTTTTTATTTTTCTAAGGTTTATACATTTTTTTGTATTTTTATTTTTTCCCAAGACTAAAATAAAGTTTTGATGTATGCAGATGTAGGTCGAGTTCGACCAGTGGGACAGCCAGAGTAGGGAGCATATGAGCTAGCAGAGAAGGCTGTTGGGAGAGCAGTCCTTCAGGAATTGGATATGGCTGAGACTCTTGCTGAGCTTCAACAACACATACAAGGGTTGACCTTTGGGATTTCGGATTGCCGGATCGAAGAGTTACCCATGCAACTGCATCGCCATACTATTGGCATTCCTAACTGTTGGATGCGGTTACTGCGTAGGATAGCTATATAAGTAGCATGTTATCATGATCACCACTAGTTTACTTTTGAAATTTTGCATACATTTTGAGGTCAAATGACCAATGTGTCTTAGGCACAAATTTTGTAAAAACCTATAAATATATATCTATTTTTTTAAAGAATTTTCCTATGTTTATTGCGCAATATTATTCAATTATGTGAACGTATCTTTACATGTGTTGCAAATGTCTGTTTATAACATAATTCACTAAAGAATCAATTAATGTGTTCAAGTTTCTCGAAATGTGTTGATATTGAATAAAATCAAAATGTCTTTCCAAAAGTCGAACTCTTAGGAACATACGATGCAATGTTGGATTTCTGACAGTATAAACATTAGTAATTTGTAGTACCACAAGTTGTGAGTCTAACCTAATAATGATGCGGTTAATACCAAATGAAATGGCATCAGAGAGAAGTTCAATAAACCCGCTATAATAAACGATATTGTTTGTAGATTTACCGATACAAATCCCTTGAAAACTCACTAACTCGCTGTTCGGAGCGAAAATGGCCCACGCTGCAGAGGATAGATTTTGCGTACTACGACTAGCACCATCAACATACTCAGCAAATGGTTCCAAAGATTCAGACGTCTGCGATGAAATGTAAAGAGGATTACTAACTTCAAGAAAACTCTAGAAAAACAAACTAAGATGGTAAATGCAAATAAACATCATATATACATTATAATACAATAGTTTACTACGCTCATGTTTAAGCATAGTAAATTTTTATATACAAACCATTTCTAGGCTGTGCCAACATAATTCCATTGTAATCTACCAACTCGTAGGCATCTTTAGCAAGAACTCTTTTGAAAATATAGGGTCCATGCCATAACGGCTCAAATTTCCCTGTACTTATTACATCAGCTTCCTGATCATAAATAATGACCAAGTCACCCTCTAAGAAGATGTGATTCTAGACATGCTTGTCGTATTGCACCTTTATATGTCTCTTATGAGCTTCGTTGGCCAATGCGGCTTCATGACGCATTTCATCAATATGGATGAGGTTAAACAGAAGCGCTTCTTCACAAGAGGTGTCACGTAACAAGTCGATTGTGAGTTTTAACGACGATATTTCACATTGGATTGGTAAGATAGCTTCCAGACCATACACCAATTGAAAGGGGGTAAATCCAGTCGCGTTTCTCACCAAGGTTCGGTATGCCCTCAAAGCCGAGTACATGATTAAATGGAAATTTCGTTTATGAACTCCTATCATTCGTTGAAGCATTCGTTTAAGACTCTTGTTAATAGCCTCAAATTGTCCATTAGATTATGGATAATAAGGAGTAGAACTACCATGGGACAGTTCTAATTTGGAAGTAAACTCATTCATCATATGATTGCAAAAATACGAACCATGATCTGTGACTATAGCTTGTGGAACCCCAAACCGTGAAATGTCATTACTAAAGAAAAAAAATGCAGATGTTTGTCTTGTGTTTTTGAATGTAGGCATCGCTTCGACCCACTTGGTAAAATAGTCTACTACGAGAATAATATAACCATGCCCCCCGGATGAACAAGGGTAATAGGTCATGAAGTCTATGCCCCATTTTGCAAATGGTCCCATAGAGACATCATGATGCATTGGCACTGGCGGTTTGCAGATTTTACGATCAAATATTTGGCACGCATGACAACTTCTGACCGCAAGGATGCAGTTGAAAAATATGGTAGGAAAAAATTAACCGATGCAGAGTATCTTCTGCGTGGTAGCCTATCCAGACAAGTGTCCACCACAAGCCCTATCATGACAATTATTTAAAACCTTTTCGGCCTCCTCACGATTGAGGCACCTTCTTAAAATTGTATCGACACCATGACGATAAAGTGTATCGCCGACGATCAGATAATATTTGGCTTGGTATCGAAAAAGTCACTGGTTAGAGCGAGAGGCATCTGGCCAAAAAGTCTGGGTCTCGAGATAAATGATAAAATCCCCATACCAAGGATCAGATTATCCGATTAGAAACAGATACTCATTAGGAATAGATGGTTCTGATGTAGTACTGGTATTATCAGAGGGAAGGTCGTAGAGAAGCTCAGCCAAAACTAAAGACTTCTTTGACTTGGATTTGATGAATTCCAAATCAAAATTTTGCAAAAAGACAATCCATTTTGAATAATTTCCCCCCAGAAATTGACATGATAAGATGTAAGTCATGGGGTTGCAATCCGAAATGACAATGGTCTTCTAGAATAGGATATAGTGGCGAAATATTTGGACATATTGAACGGTTGCCAAGGCAAGATACTCTACGTATGAATAATTCACTTCCATATCATTTAGATTACGACTCAAATAATAGATCAGATGTTCTATCCCATTTTCTACTTGGACCAATGCCATAGCAATGGTTGTATCAACCGCGGCTATATATAAGAAATAATCACTCTGATAATTGGGGGGATACATTAATGACACTCGGGCAAGTGTATCCTTGACAACATCAAAATAAGCTTGCGCAAACTTATCCCAATGGAAGGGAATCCCCTTTTTCAAGAGACGAGTAAATCCTTTATCCATTTCAGTGTAGTTGGGTATGAACCTCCTTAGGAAGTTAGCCTTTCCCTGAAGTTTCTGTAACTGAAGCAAATTTGATGGCGCAGGGAAATCAAGAATGGCCTAGACCTTTAGTGGGTCGATTCAAATTCCTTCTTTTGAGATGACAAATCCTAGAAAATGACCATAACCAACACCAAACACACATTTATATGGATTGAGGTGTATTTTTTAGTGTCGATAGCTTAAAAATATAGCTCTCAAATGCATAGGGTGATCATTCTGGCTTCATGAAAGTGCGGGTAAATCGTCTAGATAGGGTTGAACAATGTGCTTGATGTCATTGAAAGCATAATCCATTTCTCTCTAAAAATTTTCCCCAACGTTTTTTAAACCAAACGAGAGTTTCCGATAAGTGAATGTGCCCCAGGGACAGATGAATGTTGTCTTATATTGGTCCTCTGGGTGGAGATTTCTTTGATTGTAGCCAGAAAATCCATCCATAAACGAAAATATTTCGCATCCAACACAATCTTCAATAATCTGGTCGATAAAGGCATTAGGATAGTTGTATTTTGGACAAGAAATATTGACATCCTGATAATTGACACACACTATGATGGTTCCTTGTTTTTTCACAACAGGAAAAATGTTGGAAACCCACTCAGTTAGTGGAAGAAGATAAATGAAACCAGCACACAAAAGTTTTTCAACTTCTTCTTTAATTGCAGCGACCTTCTTCAGATGAACAGGACGAAGGCGTTAACGCACCAATTTGACATCAGGGTACATTTTATTGGTGTGTTCAACGATACTAGTATCTATGCCTGGAATTTCCTCGTAAGACCAAGAAAATACATCAAACAATTCATGAAAGAGAGAGCGATATGTTTCGATTTCTGATGGATAACAAAACTCACCGACATGAATGTTTTCTATAACGCCGGGTTTAGTCGAAATATCTATAGAAATGGTTTCTTCAATATTTGATAAGTTTCGCTCAGATTCGATTGGATTAATATGAAAACAATTCAAAATGAAATTTTTGATTGATGGGTAATATAGTTCAATAAGATTATCTTCTTCGTAATCCTAAAGATGGGAGCGATGATGATGATCTTCCCATGGTTCACTTCTGACATCATGGATTCCACAATATTCTCATTTGTTAAGAAATTTGAGGAAAAAGAATCAGATTGAGTACCAAAATCTAATGAACGATCAACCCAAATGCTCGGTGGCGATGATTTCGGATTCGCCACCCAAGCCATGTAGATTCATTGCTATGCCAGCTCAACTGGGTTGGGTGACAAAAATTCATCCAATGTAACAAATTCAGAATCACCCACAATCTTCCTTAAGCCAGATGGAGTGGAAGGTATCATGTAGCAGGTCTCTATATTTGCAATTTCTGCCGACGTTGCAGGAGGCGGTAATGCAAAGGTTCCCATGATGGTGGAATCCTTTAAGAGTCCTACACCAATGTTCTGAAGTGCGAGTTGGGGTGCATGAAATAACAAAATGCTTCCATTTCCATCGAAACTCGAGGCAAAGAAGGATAGCTGATTAATGGCTGTGATGACACCTTTATGTGGAAAGGAAATCATTCTAAAATATGTAGAGACGATCGCAGTCATAGCATATACCCATGGACTTCAAAGTAAAATGTTGTAGTCGAGGGGTTCGTCAACGACCTAAACTTCAACATTCATTTCCCCCCCCCCCCTAGTTCAATGTGAAGGTTATTGATAATACTGCAAAGCTTATATGTATGTCCGTCGAAATATTTCAACGTCTTAGGCGATTGAGATAAGCACACCGATCCAAGTGACTTCCAACAGTTTAGAGACATAATGGATGTAGATGCTCCCTCATCAATAATAATACGATGAATAAGGTGATTGAGAACATTTTCTTGGATGGAGAATTCCAATTCCGCTGGTAATTGCGGTACATAGACTGTATGATTAAAGACTAAAAGACTGGAATGGGATCAATTCCACCAATTGCTGACAACAAAGCCTGCTTCTGGGAAGGAAAATTTTGAAGAACTGCAAGCGCTGACATAGCTGAAGGAGATTGATCCAAATCTTCAACTATATTATAATTTCGAGCATCTCGGGCTCGAGGATTAAATGTCGATTTATGAACGACTCCCTTTGGTGACTTTATTGTCAATGCAAGAATAGTAGTTGGCGGTATCAATTCCGTAGACGGATTCGTGGTCAAGGTAGTAGGTTGATCATTAGCTTGAATATCGTAATATTTATTATGCATTGACACCAAAACATCAGTTGATGGCTTTGTGACAGACATCATAAGCACTTGGGAACTAGAAGATGGATCTGTAGCAACCAAATTTGTGTCTGGATTTGGAAATGGATCTGTCAACACAGTGGATTCATGCGAGGTATTAACCAATTTTGAGACTTCAGTGTGGTGAGGACAGTATTGAACGAATTTTTCCTCATTACAGATTATGAAAAGGTGACGAGTTTTCTGATTTCCAGTCAATTGATCAGATGATATTTCCTACGGGGTAGAAGTTTACTTTTTCTTGCTTCCGGGTTGCTTGTCACTTTTGTCCTTATCAGATGACACTGAATGGATTTCGGAAGAAAGCTGAGGATTAGATGCAGTAGAGTGATGTGTGCTTTCAGTACTGATCATACCGTCTCTGGCATGAGATTCCTTATATGGAGGAGGAAAAATAAAATTATATTGCGACGCGTTGGGAATTTTCTCGTAGAGCGTGACAGAATGAGTGTAAATCAAGTCTAAATATTGGGCACGAGCAATGACCTGCTCTTCAATGATGATGCTACCCTTAGCCACATCCTCAATTATAGATGGTAATAGGGACTTAATGAACCACTCAACAAGGAGATGATCAAGAAAAAATGTCTTAACCATTCTACGACGACGACGCCACTCATGAATATGATCAGAAATGTGAGTAGCATTAGTCTGTTTAAAATTAGTCAAGAGTTTAATCCCAATTTCATATCATATGGATAATTGGAAGTGGGTCAAAAAAATAGTAGTTAGGGTAGTGAAATTATCAAAATAAGCTCTTGGTAACTCAATGCACGCCTTTGACTTACCTGGTTGTGTGTTTCTTCCAATTCCACCAACTGATTTATTCTCCTGGTCATATCATCGGGATCTTCTTGACTTTCTTGCATGAATCAGGCTACTGGTAGGGCTAACTGTATAGGGAATAATGCTGCCCTCCCATATAATAATTCATATGGGGATTTCCCAGTTGCTCTCTTGCTGGTAATTCTATTGGCCCACAGAGCGAATTTCAACTGGGAATCCCAATTTTTCTGATTTTCATTGATAGCCTTCTTCAGTGCCCTCACCAGGGTTTTATTTGAAGACTCTGCTAAACCATTTCCTTGTGGGTAATAGGTTGTAGAGTGACTTAGTGTAATGTTATATTGCTGGCAGAAGCTCAAAAAATTTGCAGACTTGAAGACCTGAGCGTTATCAGTTACTATTCTGGCAGGGCAGCCAAACCTGGATATGATGTTTTCTTCCATGAACTTTATTATTACAGCATCTGTTGCATTCCTCGCAGGTATGGCTTCCACCCATTTTTTGAAATAATTCGTGGCAGTTAATATCCACTTATGCTAACCACTCGATGGGGGATGTATTTCACCTATAAAGTCAATTCCCCATTGCCTGAATGGTTCATCCACGTGAACGGGAATCATAGGCAGAGGTGCCAACTTCTGTCTTTCAGCAAATTTCTGACATTTCTCACAAGCTCTAACCCGGGTAAAAACATCTCCAAAGAGCTTGGGCCAATAGAAACCAGCCTTCAGGATCTTGTGAGTAGTGGCCCTCCAGCTATAATGACCCCCATAGATTCCTTCATGAAATTCGGTTATTATATTCTCTACCTCATCTTCTATGAGACACAGGAGTAGGATGCCTGAGGGATCTCGCCAGTATAGCCGGCCATTGGAGACTATGTATTTATGTGATTTCAACCTTAGCGTTATGTATTTAGCTTTATCACAGCTTGGAGGGCAGCTGAGTGTGAGCAGATATTCTACTATCTCTTTTTACCACTGACTGGTGAGGTACTTTATATGTGTTTTCAGAGTAGTTATCTCAATTCCCTGTCGCTTTTCTTTCTCCTCAAATTCCTCACCTGCTATTATGGAAAAATTTATACCCAGAGCCTAATAGTTTGATTCAGATAAGATTTTGGCTAGCCCTTGTCCTTTGATCAGTTTTGTAGGGTGGATGTCTAGCTCATATTCCTGTATTTTGGCAATCCACTTCCCCCTTTTTCCTTCACTATCCCCTTGGATAAGAATATCTTTTACAGCTACCGTAGGCACAAATGCAGTGATATGGGACTGCAAGACATACATGCGGAATGCTTTAAGGGATTTCACCAGGGTGTATGCTTGCTTTTATAATATGTTATATTTTAGTTCTGCATCACGGAGCACTTGACTGAAGAAGGCGATGGGCTGCTCGTACCCTTCTTCATTTTTTTGCAATAAGACTCCTGCTATTGTATGAGGTGATGCAAAAGAAAAGATCATGAAAGGTTTAGCATAATCCGGTCCAGCCAGCACAAGGGATTCTGCAAAAGAGTTTTTTATTCTGGTAAAGGCCTCTCGTGATTCCTGGGACCACTTAACCTCATTATTTTTCTTTAGCATGTCAGTTATATGTCTAACTATTTCAGCATAGTTAGGAATAAACCTTCTCAGAAAATTAATGCGCCCTAGGAACACCTGTACGTCCTTCTTATTTCTGGGGAGAGAAATGTAGTTTATAACCTCTACCCTCTTAGGATCTATCTTTACCCCCTCCAATGGCCAATGTTCCAGGCTTCTTGTTAAATAAATATGCCCCCCTTGCATTACCTCAAGTGTTGAACGATATGCCACAGGATTATCTGAATATTTTATCCCGATTCAATGGGGAAAATGAGATTGATGCTCAAAAAAATCTTGAGGTCTTCTGCTCTTTTGCAGAGAACTTTAATGTGGAACATTTAGATGTAGTATTGAGGATGTTTGTCCAATCTCTTGATGGTGAAGCTTGAAAATGGTTTAAGACATTGGCAGACCATTCTGTTACCACTTGGGAAATAATGGAAGATACTTTTCTCAGAAAATCGGGAGAAAAGAAAGATCATGGACATTGTCTTACTGAGTTCAATACACTCAAGAAAAGACATAATGAAGGGGTGTCAGAATTTATCAAGAGATTTAATAAATTGTATTTGAGTCTTCCTGCTGATATGAAACCTCATCAAACTGCTGCTAAAGTTGTTTTTGTAGTAGCCTTTGATTCAGAATTCGGTTTCTCTCTGAGAGAAAGAAATCCTGCTACTCTGGATGATGCTCAGACAGATGCACTAGAGTTGGAGGAAAATTTCTCCTCCATTGGTAAATCAAAGGGAAAATCTGAACAAGATACTAGAAGAAGGGGCAAAGAGGAGGTATCTACCTCTAACCAAGACAGAGACTCATCTAATGACAGAATTGAAGAAATGAGCAAAATGATTAAGAACCTTTCTAGTAAACTGGTCAAGCTTGAATTGGAGGCCAAGAATTCAGCCTCCGAGAATTTCCACAATGCTCCAAACAGACGTTACAATCCTCAGTATAGGAAATCGCCCCTGCAAATATTGCAAAGGGAACTAAAGGAACAACAAGACCAGGTACCACACCCATTGTACTTGGAAGGTCCAGTAGACGATCCTACTGAAGACACTGCTTATGGATTGGAGGATGCAAGTCTTACTTTTTCAAATAGTGATGGAGAAGAATTCCCCTTGCAAGGAAGTAATGCAACCGAGTGCTCATTGCAAGAAGAAGAAAAGGCTAGAGACACAAAAGACTCAGAAATTGATCACTATTGTAAGCAATTTGTTGATTTCATGCAAGCACATTTCAATAGAAGATATGATCTCAGATATTCTAGGAAAAGGACTCGTACTCAAGATCAAGAAGAAGATCTACCCCAGAAGGAAGCACCTGCTCAGAAGGAGTCAACAATGCAGAAAGTCACAAACAAAGGTAAGGGGCCTCTAAACAAACCTTTGCAGTCTAATTATCAAATTCATTCCTTTTCAAAAGTAGTCATTCCCCCTAATACCAAGTCTGTGTCAAAAGAAGTCAAACCCTCAACTGAAAATAAAGAATCAAAAGAGGTTGTAATAGAGAAGTCCTCTCCTGCTTTCAGTCTGCAAAAAGAACTTGAGAAGGTCAAAATCCCAGTTCCCTTGACTGAACTGTTGAAGCAACCTGCATATCAATCTCAAGTCACCTCTTTCATGCTCCCTCCAGAAGCACCTCTCATCCTAGATAGTCTCAACCTTCAAGAAGAAATACCCATGGTTGTATTTGGCCCACATGTTGAGGAAGTAGATGCTTCTACTCCTCCAATCTATGTGTCTCTAGTGATTCATGACCTGCTATTACATAAATGTATGTTAGATTCTGGAGCTTCCCATAATCTACTGCCTCTGTCAGTCATGGAAAAACTAGGATTACAAATCACCCGTCCATACAAGGACCTCTACTCATTTGATTCCAAAAGAGTTAAATGCCCAGGGATGATCAAGGATTTGGAGGTCAATTTGGCTCAAATCCCAGCAAAAAGTGTGGTAATGGACATCGTGGTGGCTGACATCCCAGCTCGCTTTGGCATGTTACTGTCAAGGTCCTGGGGGACAAAAATTGGTGGGTCAATTAAGTTGGATTTAACATATGCCACTATCCCAGTTTTTGGTGGCCAAGAGAGGAGGTTGTACATGGAAACTAGATTTGTCAAAATGGTTACTAAGGCTGACAACTCTGTTAATTCACCAGTCTACAGTAAAGAAGGAGATTTCTCATGCTTGATGCTGGAAGAAGATCAAGATTATGCTCATGAACCATCCTTCTGCCAGATCAAGACTGAGAAGCCCTCATAGAGCCATGAAGCAGGAATCTGGAAACTCATTTTGATGGAGCAAATTCAAGAGAAGGTAATGGAGCTGGAATACTATTGATTTATCCTACAGGAAAATGGGCCCCATTGTATTTCAAGCTAGAATATGAAGCTAATAATAATGTGGCTGAATATGAAGCACTTCTGTTAGGATTGCAGGCAGCCAGGAGCATGAATATACAAAGTTTAAAAGTTCTGGGAGATTCAGAACTGGTGGTCAGACAAGTCAGGAATCAGTGTCAAACCAAACATCCTCGGCTGAGGGCTTATAGGAATGAAGTTTGGGATATGGTAGAGAATTTTTTCTTGGCATTTAATATCCATTTCATGCCTCGAGAATAGAATAGGATGGCTGATTCCCTTGCTGTGGCTGCTAGTACATTCCGTCCACCTTAGAACCCCCTCTTAAGATATGAAATTGAGGTACGTTATCGACCATCAATCCCAGATAACATCAAGCACTGGCAGGTATTTGAGGATGAAGAACAGATGAAGAGATTCCTGGAAACAGTAGGAGAATTCTCCAATATGGAGATTGATGTTGGTGAAGAAGAAGAGACTGAAGACACTTCAAAAAGAATTTGGGAGAAGAAAATGGCAGGTAATAAAGTGTTGCAATTGAAGGGAAACATTATACCTAGAGGGCTGGTGCCTCTAGAAATATTATTTGACAAGAATGATATCCCACTGCAGCCAAGCAAAGTGGTAGAAGAAAATCAGGTAGAAGACCTGAATCTTGGTACTGATGCTGACCCCAAAATTGTAAAATTATCCAAGAAGATCCCAGAATAATATAAAAAGCTATACCATAAATTATTTCAGTCTTACAAAGATGTATTTGCATGGTCTTATCAGGACCTAAAAACTTTTGACATCAGTATAATGCAGCACAAAATTCCACTAAAGGGAGATGCAAAACCTCATAAGCAGAAGCTCAGACAAATAAATCCCCTGCAGCTTCCCTCTATTAAGAAGGAAATTAAGAAGCTGTTAAAGGCCAAAATAATCGTGCCATTGAGGTACTCTTAATGGGTGGCAAAACTAGTCCATGTCCGAAAGAAGAATGGAGAAATAAGGTTGTGTGTTGATTTACTAAATTTAAATAGAGCATCCTTAAAGGATAATTACCCACTGCCTAAGATGGATCACATCCTGCAGAAGGTGGTTGGAGCTTCTAGGATGTCAATGATGGATGGATTCTCTGGTTATAATTAGGTGGTCGTACTTCTAGAAGATCAGAAGAAGACTGCTTTCACCACAACATGGGGGACATTTATGTATGCTAGGATGCCTTTCGGGTTGATTAATGCAGGGGCCACTTTTCAGAGGGCCATGGACATTAATTTTGTTGGGGAGAAAGATTAATTTTTGGTAGTCTACCTCGATGATATCACTGTATTTTCAAAGAATGATGCTGAGCACATTGAGCATTTGCGTAGAACCTTTGAGAAATGTAGAAGGTATGGTCTCTCTCTAAATCCTCAGAAGTCATTATTTGCATTAGAAGAGGGTAAAATTTTGGGACACATTGTAACCAAAGATGGGGTAAAGATAGATCCTAAGAGGATAGAGGTTATAAACGACATTTATCTCCCCAGAAATAAGAAGGAGGTACAGGTGTTCCTAGGGCGCATTAATTTTCTAAGAAGGTTTATTCCTAACTATGCTGAAATAGTTAGACATATAACCGACATGCTAAAGAAAAATAATGAGGTTAAGTGGTCCCAGGAATCACGAGAGGCCTTTACCAGAATAAAAAATGCTTTTGTAGAAGCCCCTGTGTTGGCTGGACCGGATTATGCTAAACCTTTCATGATCTTTTCTTTTGCATCACCTCATACAATAGCAGGAGTCTTATTGCAGAACTAAAATATAACATATTAGAAAAGCAAGCATACGCCCTGGTGAAATCCCTTAAAGCATTCCGCATGTATGTCTTGCAGTCCCATATCACTGCATTTGTGCCTACAGCAGCTGTAAAAGATATTATTATCCAAGGGGATAGTGAAGGAAAAAGGGGGAAGTGGTTTGCCAAAATACAGGAATATGAGCTAGAAATCTTCCCTACCAAACTGATCAAAGGACAAGGGATAGCCAAAATCTTATCTGAATCAAACTATCAGGCTCTGGGTATAAATTTGTCCATAATAGCAGGTGAGGAATTTGAGGAGAAATAAAAGCGACAGGGAATTGAGATAACTACTCTAGAAACACATATAAAGTACCTCACCAGTCAGTGGTACAAAGAGATAGTAGAATATCTGCTCACACTCAGCTGCCCTCCAAGCTATGATAAAGCTAAATACAGAACGCTAAGGTTGAAATCACAGAAATACATAGTCTCCAATGGCCAACTATACTGGCGAGATCCCTCAGGCATCCTACTCCTGTGTCTCACAGAAGATGAGGTAGAGAATATAATAGCCGAATTTCATGAAGGAATCTGTGGGGGTCATTATAGCTGGAGGGCCACTACTCACAAGATCCTGAAGGCTAGTTTCTATTGGCCCAAGCTCTTTGGAGATGTTTTTGCCTGGGTTAGAGCTTGTGAGAAATGTCAGAAATTTGCTGAAAGACAGAATTTGGCACCTCTGCCTATGATTCCCGTTCACGTGGACGAACCATTCAGGCAATGGGGAATTGAATTTATAGGTGAAATACATCCTCCATCGAGTGGTCAGCATAAGTGTATATTAACTGCCATGGATTATTTCAAAAAATGGGTGGAAGCCATACCTGCAAGGAATGCAACAGATGCTGTAATAATAAAGTTCATGGAAGAAAAAATCATATCCAGGTTTGGCTACCCTGCCAGAATAGTAACTGATAATGCTCAGGACTTCAAGTCTGCAAATTTTGTGAGCTTCTGCCAGCAATATAAAATTACACTAAGTCACTCTACAACCTATTACCCATAAGGAAATGGTTTAGCAGAGTCTTCAAATAAAACCCTGGTGAGGGCACTGAAGAAGGCTATCAAGGAAAATCAGAAAATTGGGATTCCCAGTTGAAATTCGCTCTGTGGGCCAATAGAATTACCAACAAGAGAGCAACTGGGAAATCCCCATATGAATTAGTATATGGGAGGGCAACAATATTCCCTATACAGTTAGCCCTACCAGTAGCTCGATTCATGCAAGAAAGTCAAGAAGAGCCTGATGATATGACCAGGAGAATAAATTAGCTGGTGGAATTGGAAGAAACACGCAACCAGGTAAGTCAAAGGTTGACTGAATATCAAAAGAAGATGAAGTACCTTTTTTATCAGCATGCTAAGGACAGGAATTTGAAGATGGGTGATTTAGTGCTCAGATGGGATATCCGGAGAGCTGAAAAGGGAAAACATGGTAAATTCGACCCACTCTAGTTTGGCCCTTTTAAAATCGTGGAACAAGGGGGTAACAACACTTTCAGGTTGGAAAATTTACAGGGAGACTTGCTTGATGCCCTGGTCAGTCCTTAAACCCTACTTCCAGTTCTGATTCAGGCAAAGATAGCCTGATGTATGATACTGTACATTAGTTTCATGTTTTCCATATTTGTTTGAATAACGTGGGTGTCGTGCTGAATCATGAAAAGAAAGCAGAAGTGCTGAAGGGCAGAGACTGCATAGAAGATTAACTGGTGGTCTGCGAAGTTCTCGACACGCATAGGGATGAACGTGCCATCCCTAGGTGGAGCCAATGTTGATCATGTCAGCATTCTGTTAAATTCTGACAAGCAATCCCCTTTAAAGCCCCTCTGTTTGGCCTAAAAACTCGTTTTTTCCGCCTATCGTTCCCCTCCTATAAACTCAAAATTGCATTAAAAAGGGCCAAAAACCCACATTTGAAAATATATAAGGTTTGGCACCTTTCGGCCCTAGCCCCTCAGTCTTTTTCTCCACATAACCTGAGTGCTAGACCAAGCGCTAGCCCGGAAAGTGCTTATTGCATGCGGATATCGGGCGCAATATTATCCTTCGATCTGTACAGATCAAACGACCTTCATTGATCAGCGTCGCGCCCGTAGCTCAACCCGTTTACCGCTCCAATCGCCTGTCCACCGTCTGATCAACCATAAATCAACAGTCCGCCGCTCACCCGTCTTTGTGGTCCCCGCGCCCAAAAACACTTTTAAAAAACCGGTGGTATCCATCGCACCGCCTTTGGAGGGCGAACGATATTTTCCATTTCAGAGCGATTCCACTCATCGCACGACACGTGGCTCCGTCACTATTTCAAAACCGCTCCCCATCGTGCGTTATCATCCGACATTTGACCCGGTGCGATGTTCATGTCAACCGTCTGATCTGAGGCTCGTCATCCAACGGTCATCGCACCCCGAAGATGCGCAGAATTTAACCCAAGGTATCCGTACCCCTGGCCCGCCAATCCGTCACCCTCTGACACGTCCTCAGCCGTTTATCTCCTCCTGAGATTAGACGGTTCAGATTGCTTGCCTACCCGCCATTGACACATGCCCTCTGCCACATCATTATTCCACGTGTGTTCGTCATACGCCCATCCCATATATATATTCCATTCTAAAAGCTGATTTCTAAGGTTTTACATGTAATTTTCTGCATTTCGCCAACCTGCGCCAGAGAATTTCTCTGCCATTCCGCTGCGTTTTTCTGCCATCACCATGCACCATTCCACCATGTCACCATGCTGTGCTTTCATCCTCGCTATCCCTGCTGCATTCACCTTCCCGTGCATTTTTTTTCTTGACTATTTTGTGTATTTTGCAGGGTACGAGCGGCGGTAAACCGCCATGATTCACAATCTCAATTATAGTAGCAGAGAACACCGGAAAGGACCATTTTTCAGAGGCTGGAATTATAGAAAAAGGCCTGGGAAGCTGTTACGATATGACCTCCATTAAAGAAGTAGAGTTAAACTCTGTCAAACCTTCCAGAGTCATTCAAAGCGTAGATTTCGCGATCAGAAACATTAATATCGCAGACAGAGAGTATTAATGAAAGGCAGAGAGTTAAAGGCGCATAATTGAATATTTTCAAGCCTTACCTAACCATTTGAAGGCAGAGTACCAGATCGAAGACCCTGCAGATCACTCAGAAGGTTTATGCACAGAAAACAATACCCTCAAGGTTTCATTTCAGCAGAATTTTCTCTCCAGGAAAGGACAGACTGCCCATGAGGTTTTTATTTCTCTACTGTGTTCCTGAAGAGACTTCCACCCAGTGCATTTATTTTAGAAAGCAGGCCACAGAGTACATACAACACTACATATTCATCAAGCAGTATGGGCGTGCACGTTTCCGCCATCCTGTCTTTATGAGGCAAATTAAATGTTCATCATCCACTTTCTTTACGAGTTTTCTTCTTCTTCTATAAAACTCCCAAAGAACAGATTTTGGAGGGTTCCAGATTTATCAGGAAATTATGCAGTGAAAGAATTTTTGTATGCATTTTTGTAACAAATCTGATATGAATATACAGAGCCCGTTGGGTTTCAGTGAGGAGGAGTTCCATCTTTAAAGAGGATTCCGTTCTTTGGTATCTCACAGTGTGTAACTTTCTCTTATTTGTGCTAATTCAATTGTTCATTCCATTACATCCGCTTTCTTGTATCATGTTTCTGGAATGCGAGTGGCTCACTGGCTTTTGGTATGGATTTATCCTAATTGATACCCATGCTCGAATTAGTCAAGCACTTTAAATATGGCTCATGCATGATATACTGTTTCACTATTCACTTCAACCATATTTCTGCTATATTAGTTTCTTTGGGAGGTTATTTTTAAAACGCTATTATCATGTATGGATTCTTAAATTGGTAAGCCCATTACATGGTGATATTGTGTATCTGGATATCATCTCAATGACAGCTAGTATTCTCTTAATCTTTCATACACAACAAACACCTTCTGATAATTTATTTCTGTGACATATCTTTTGAATTGGCCCTCTTTACAGTAAGCTGCCTCCGAATTGTCTGATGCATTTGTATTATAATTCCTCACAAATTTCCTCTGCAGTATTCCTTTCCCTGTATCTATTTTCTAAAAGTTTTGGTCCCATTCGAATTAATAGTTCTTTTTTTCAGGAGATAGCATGAGAGCCTTTTGTTGATAGCTCCCCCTGTTATATCACATTCTCCTTGCTATATAAGATGTCCTAGGCACTGGTCTTTCACAACTCAAGGCTGTCTCTAGGAAATACAACACCTTCTCTGGCATGAGAGTCCTTAGATGGAGGAGGAACAATAAAATTAGATTGCGACGCGTTGGAAATTTTCTTGTAGCGCGTGACAGGCTGAGTGTAAATCAAGTCTAAATATTGGGCACGAGCAATGACCTGCTCTTCAATGATGATGCTACCCTTAGCCACATCCTCAATTATAGATGGTAACAGGGACTTAATGAACCACTCAGCAAGGAGATGATCAAGAACAAATGTCTTAACCATTCTACGACGACGACGCCACTCATGAATATGATCAGAAATGTGAGTAGCATTAGCCTGTTTAAAATTAGTCAAGAGTTTTGTTCCAGTTTCATATCATATGGATAATTGGAAGTGGGTCAAAAAAACAGTAGTTAGGGTAGTGAAATTATCAAAAGAAGCTCTTGGTAACTTAATGCACCATTTTGCGATCGGACCAGTGAGTGTACGCTGGAAAAGATGTATTCGAACAGAGTCATCATTTAGGGAGTTAGATGAACACCACAAATGATAAGTCATGACATGCATCGACATGTCTTCCCCAGGGTTTCCATTGAACTTAGGTATATCCAAGGGTAATTTATGAGGTATCACCGACCACCAAGGTGAGCTGATTTAAATCCAGTAACTCTAAAGTTGCAACAAAGGGCAACTGTCAATTTAGGTCGGGTTGAGCATAACTAGGGTATGATGGAATTGCTTGGGAAATAAGCCTTTGAGAACCATCATAATGAATCTGTTGCCGGTAACCAAAATAGGGGTTGTTTTGAAAAGCAAACACTTGAGGATTCTGTTGACCAAAACCTCGGTATGCTACTTGTTGAAATGAAGGTTGTGGAATTTGCACTTGTGGCAGCCAAGGGGTCTGTACACCAATATTATAACCCAAACTGGGATAGTTGGATTCGATTGTGGATAGGTATAACTTGGTTGTGGATGCGACATCCTATAATAAGGTAATCCAGCTTGTGAATAAATAATTCTGGATATAGGTGGTTGTTGCAAACAAGCTGAAGGAGTTGGAGTCTGAGGGCCCAATACTTGAGGGTATTGGGTTGAAGGACCCGCCTGAGACAACTGGGGTACAATATTTTGAGCCTGTAGCGGGGATAAGGATGTATTAACAAGTGGAGTTGATGTGGGTGTTGTTAGCACTGCAATTTTCAAATATTTTCAAAGTCTGGTCATCATTCTCCAAGGAATCAATCTTCCTTTTCAGTTCGATTGTAAGCTGAAAGTGTGCCTCTCAAAGTGTAGTGGTGATAAAATTTCATTTCTACCTTCATTCATTTAATTTTACCTCTTTTACCTTTCATTTTTTCAAAAACCCAAAGTCCAACATTTCATTTATTTCAAAACCCCCTTTTAACTATTAAAATCCATTTTTTATAGTTAAAAAGCAGCTACGCCCACCCACTAACATCCATATCATATTCCCTTTTAAACTTACCATAAATTTCTTTTATCGCAGCTTTACCTGCACCACAAAAAACCTTGGTAATATCATATATCATATGATATAACTTATTGTACTTAATAACATTGTGGACCCCTTACCTTTTGATCGCAATCGGCTTATCGCAGTTTTAACTTTCATTCACGTTACAATTGTCATCTCCAACATAACTCTCGATTCCCCGATTGCGATATAAATGGGCCCCATCTTCCATTCTCATCGCACTTTGTAAATATTAACCTTTATCTCTCGTTCCTCATAACAATACTCTTGATTCATGATTTGCGGTATTGTCTGGGCCCCACCTCCTTGCCTCGTCATCACACCCATTGCAAATCGTGTTCCCTCCCGCTTGTTTCTTATCTTTAAACATTGTGACCTTGATATGTGATTTCGATATATGTATAAAGGGTTTTTCTCCTCCTGCTCATAATTTATTTAATAATCTCTCCCGCTAATAAAATTAAACTCCGCTATCTCTTTTAATCTGCCTCCATCCCTATCACGACAAACAAGAAACCAAAGGAAAGGAACAACGACAGAGTTTCTCTGAAACAAATTTCTACCATTCTCTCAGCACCAACATGTTTCTGCGAGGCATCAAGCAACATTCAAGGAACAACCACACGTCACTTTCACTGTTGTTTACACTTTTTGTGGATTTGGTTGCACCATAACAGAGGAGGAGTCTTCATATAGATTTCCACATCATACAATCACTTCGAATTGTTAGCCTTGATGTTGTTTATTTTGATTATGTCATAGTACTTTGTATTAAAGTTTTTGGATAAACCCCATATCTTGCACGAGATGGTAATAAATTTTAGGAACAAATTTACTCCTTTTGTGGGGATGACAATTTTATATTTTTGTATATATGTGACAAACTGCTATGAAGTAAGGGTTCGTGGTTTTAGAATCTTAACTCATATGATCAATACTCTTTTTAGTGAATGAAATAGACAAAAAATTCTAAAGACTAATTACCATATGGTGTGTGTATTTTCAATTCCAACTTGTGTTTCCATATCTTATTATCTTCAGTTGCAGTTTGCAATTCCTCATGCTGTTATGAGTTTTTATCAGTCTCTTGACATGTTCATGTGTTTTATCAACTTTCATTAGTCTCACACAGTGAGCCTTCTTGGTAAAATATATATAATAACGGTGGAAAGAGCATCACTCATGAAAATTATCTTTTATAATATTTTAGTGAGAATGTTGTAAAACTAGAAATAGCTTTCTCTTAATGAAATATTGTTAAACTACTACTTGTGTTAATTTCTACTAAATTCAGTAGATTTCTGCTTTGCACACCTATTGTTTCTTCTCTCATTTTAAATTTTCTTCTCCTCATAGGCTACAAAATCACTCTTTTCTACCACATCATGATCCAATACCCTCATTCGTAGAACTGTGGATTTGACTGAAATCTCTTTTCAGTGAATAAGAGTTTAAACCACTTACCAATCTCATAAAACAAACCATTAAATTGCCTTAGAGTTTAGGATTGTCTTCTTAGGCACTTGATGCAGTCCAAGTGCTGATTCCAGCGCCAACATATTTTGGAGCGTCTGCCAGGAGGCGAAGGCCTTGAAACGAAGCATTCTCCTGATGTCTCTTGTTTTGAATTGTTGAATTTCAATTATTAATGGTGAATACGAATTGATGAATTGAATAAGACTGCAAATTAGTTCACCTGGAGATTCCATAGAGAGGAAAAGGGGTTTCAAAACCTCCAACTACAAGGAGAAATTAGAGATCACCTACTGTAACCCCAGTTGCAGACCCAGAGAAGATCATTAAAGATGCAAAAGGAAAATAGAGATCAGTTGAGGCCACATCTCAGTCAGTGAAGAAGTTACACAAAAAATACATTCCAAAGCAAAAGGTACCCTCATCTACTTTAGAATCAAAAGAAGTTTTAGTTTTAAAAGATCTTGCTGAAAAATCTAAAATCGAAACTGCTTCCCTAAAAGATAAAGTAGATGTTGTTAATCTAAGCTCAGCTGAAAGTTTTTCTCATTCCTCAATTGGTAAATCTAAAATAAGCATTATTTTAGTCAAAGAGGAAAAAACAGATTTATTAAGTATCAATAAGGAAACATAAGAGTTTGTGCTAACTGAAGGGGAGTTGGAGCAAGTGTTGGCAATTGCACCTTTTCTTGATAGGGATGTTTTGACTAAAGAAGATTTTAAGGCCATTTTAAATTTCCTCCAAACTCATCCTGAATACCAGTCTTTCATCACTTCTCAACAAGAATATTTTATTTTATCTAGAAATCAAGTTTTTGGGTCATCCTCTTCTCATACACTAGAGGAGAGTGTTCCTGAAGGCCTCACATTCAACATATCTGACTTCCTAGCTAAGCAAAATAAATTTGACTTAATCTCATCCCCTCAAGAGACAACTTTTGAATCTAAGTCTTCTGTAGAAGATGAAGTCAACACATCCTCTATTCATCTCTTTGAGAACCCACTATTTTCAGTCCCCAAGCTTGAAGAATTGGCTCAAGATTTCCAATTTTCTACTGTCCTAAATTAGATTCAAAATCCACAAATTGTAATTCCTATTTCCAAGACAAATACATCAACCGGTCATCCATCGACTATACATCAGCAAAATATAGCTCATCCCACCCTTACAAGGATGCAACAGATAGTGGCTGAAAGACATGATCCAATTTCTCTTCCTCAAACTTTGCATCCACTCCCTCAAGGATATTACTTGAAATATCTTCCAAAATACATCAGGGAGGGAGAAGGAGTTTATGCTGAGGAACATTTAGTGGCTTTCTATAGTTATGCCGACAACCAGAATGTCGAACATAAAGATGTCTGGTCAAGACTCTTTGTTCATAGCTTGGATGGTGAAGCTCATAGATGGTGTTAGTTCCCAAATCCACCTTAGGCTGAAATAAGGCAGAAAAAGGACAACACCAAACCACGCTCAGCCTCGTAGCTAGCCCTACGAGGACAGGAGAGGGCTCTCTTCGGGTCAATCTCAATGAAAATATTCAAAGGGGCTTGAGATGACTAAAACAAAAACTGATCTTAGGCTAGATAAACAAATAATAGGGTTTGATTTTGGTTTTTTGGGGTTTTTGTTGGAAAAAGGGAAAAACAATTTTTGGGCTTGGGGATGAGGCCAAATCTTGCAGAGTTCAAATTGGGGCAGGGTAGACAACAGCTTTGATGTCTTAGATCGAGTGAATGGATGGAAAAGACTGTTGAGGTGCTGAAGAGGGCAAGAGAGTACAAGGATCCTCTTCAAACTGACGAAAACATGTAAAATTAAACAAAATTCTAAGGCAGAGCACCAGCAAATTAATGAATTCTACCTCAAATACTCATTTGTTTAATTCAGAAGCATAGAGAAGGGGAAATGGCATACATATAACATTAATGAAACTTACAATAACATGAGAAGAACATCATCAAAACTCAGGAACCACAAGGATCCCAACAAGTGCTGCAAAACTCTGGTCTTTCCTTTGCCAAAAACTGAAAATGTATGTACAATGAGGTGCCAAACTTTTCCCAAGTATCCCACCTCTGAAAATGATTGAGAAAATACATCATATAGACCATCCTAACCCCTTCCCATGCCTCTAGGGGTCGAGCTCATCCTTCTAGGAGCTATTTCAACCAATTCTAAACATGGAACTAAAATCTAGGCAGCCAAACAACTTGCCTCTATATGCTAGGAAACTGATCCATTCACTTAATTTTCACTTTTTAGTGAATGAATCCTCTAGAACAAGTAAAAACATGCCAAATTTACATCATGGTTACCAAATTACATCAAGATAGATCAATCATCACATGAAAAAGTAAAACTAGTCAAACTGGCCGAATTTCTGAGCTGAAAAGTGAAATTTGGGCAAAATTCCTCTATGCGCCACGCCCAAATTCTCTATGCGTCGCGCCACTTTGAGCCTGTTTTTGAGGCACTTCCCGAAGTCCAAATTGAGCTCATGATAGTTCGTTAGAAAGCCCTGGATGTCTTCTATCCAACCCAAGTGGAATTTTTCAATTTGGATGTCATTTTCCCCTCCAAAACTGCAATATCCCAATACTGGTTCCTGCTGGTGCAAAAAGTGGCAGAAAGACCATTTTCAAGGTGTTTTTGGCCCTTTAGGCAGCCCAGAATTTGATGAAATGCTTCGGCCATTCCTTAACATACATAATATATCATAACAAACCCAAAAATGCAAATTTTTCCTCCAGAAGATGTCCCAATCATAAGCGCGCGTCAGGTGGCGCGACGCGTCAGGCGGAAAAACCTGTTTTGCGACCAAAATTTAAAAAATGACAAAATTTAATCCAAATTTGCTGAAATTTGGAGTGAATGTCCCTCATCAAGTATCATGCTTAGCCAAAGAAGTTTCGGCCAGGATTTGAATTCGATAATGCGTGTCACGACGTTTCAGTGCCCTCCTGGTGCATGCAGTTTCAGTGGTGAAATCACTGTCTCGGTTGTATTGATGTGACGGTGTCCGTCTCCATGGTGTTTCAAAGTCTGTGTTGGCTTCAATGAGATGAAGAATGAGAGTTTGGTGCCTTTGTTTCAATTTCCAAATGTGGGAGTGATTATGGGAAATATGGAATAATGGGAAAAGTGGAGTTTGTCAAGTGAGATTTCAGTCACTTGAGTGTGTTTGGGAATTTGGGATGTGTGAAGTTTTACAAATGATATGAGAGAGGTAGGGTGAAGGAAATTGTATTTTTAGAAATAGGGATAAATGAAATGACAAGATATATTTGAGTTAAGTGAAATCAAGGATGTAAAGACAGTCCTTGTATGTTTTGGGAATTGGGATTCATAAATGATATGAAGGAAAGAAAGTGGTAGAAAGTGGTAGGGTTTGTGGATGAAAACATGGGAACAAGGTATATAAATAGCTTTGGGACAAAGGGGAATGGGGAGAGACTGTATGATGATAGTGTGGCAATGGAGAAAGGGAAAATAGGGTGGCAAATGTTCAGCACCAAAACCAAAATTTAAACCTTTGATTTCAAACCAAGGAGCGATTTTGAAAAAATAATAAAGTTTATATTTCACCAACCAAATTCTCATATCCTCCTCTTCAAATCACAGCCAACACAAGCTAAAATTAATGTCAAGGGCGCACAAACACTTAATTGGAGCAAGAGAGTTGAGTCATTTTGAAAAATTGAGAGGCAATGATGAAATTTAGGCTTGGAGGCTCTGTGCGCCGCACCCCAGCTCAACGCGCCGCGTAGGCTGGATGCACTGTGCCAGTGTTAATTTACACTGGGAAAAATTTCTCTATGCGTTGCGCACCTTCAGTGCGCCGCGCTCCTACCCAATGCGTCGCGCCATAAATAGTGCATTTTGCAGGAGGGTTTTGGAGGCCTTCCCGGTGTCCAAATTGGGCGCATGATAGCTCATTGGAAATCGCTTTGTGTCTGGTTATCATTTGATTCATCAAGAAAGTCATTTGGCCAACCAATCTAGGAGAAATCGTGAGTTTCCCAAGGTCACTTCAGAGGTGCATTCAATTCTCCTGAGGCAACGGTATTTTTGACATTTCTCTAAAACCATGATACCTGTGTAAAAAGTGAAGGTGGTTTTTCTTCTTTGGCATGTTTTGGACAAAAAACTCTCTCAGCTTTCCAAAATTCATCTTTTATGGCTTTGAAACATCATTTGAGTGAAACCTATCCCGATGTGTGAAACAAGGGATTTGTCCAAATGAAGCGAAATGAAGGAGATAAGGGGCTTCTAAATTCTTGGGGAAATTTTGGGAAGTAGGGAGGGATGTTAGGAAGCAGGGGAAATTGGAATCTCAGAAATTGAGTGAGGGGAAGGGGTCCAAAAGGGCAAAACACATGCCTAGCCCAGAAAATTGCCAAGTTGTAGCAAGAAACTAAGGTTTGTGCAAAAATGAGGAATTTGGGGGACCTTAGTGATGAGAAGTGTTTAATAAGGTATATTAAGGATATGGGAAGGTGTATGAACATCAGGATACAAGTTTTGATGATGATTTTACCATCCAAGAGCAATTACCTCCAAAACCCTCGGAGAGGGAAATGAACCTTACCTAGGCACAAGCTGAAGCAAAAACAAGGTGTAAAATGACCCCGATGGAGATTTGAAATGACGATGAAAACCCTCTGAATGATGGTACACTTAGCTAAATGGTGACATGGACCGACATTTGGAAAACTGCGAAAGGAATGAAAGGAAACCCTAGACCTAATACCCGGTGACCAAATTTTGCTTGAAGGCTCGAAATGACAAAATTTGACCTTGACATCTTAAAATCACTTTGTAAGAGCAAGTTTGATCAACGGAGGAAGGTTTGGAAAGACTAACACTAACATTGGCTCCAATGGGATGGTAGCTCCTTGGAGGTGCCAAGAACTACGAGATCTTTGGAAAGCGAGGCAGTGCCTTCATCCATTGGGCGATGGAATAAAAAGCCACAGGGTAATGCATTTGGCCAGTGACTTAATGACACAAGCTGACTCTCACTCAACTAAGAACTGACTCGATACTTAAACACAACCGACAAACTGGAAATATGCTCAATATGAAGCTTATTCAATATAACCTACTCTAACAATTTCATTCATCACCTGATCAAGTGAAATGAAACAACCAATGCAACCATGTAAGCATCCTGGCTGCTATTTGATTTCTTCCAAAATGCTTTCTGATACGCAGGAAAAGGGAAGAATCGAAAGGCAACTCCCATGGAAACTTGGAATCAAGTGGACTGCTGATAAATTTGCAAAGCATGAATTGACTGGATGACTTCAAGAATACTGCAAAAGGATCTTCATAAACATAGCTATTGATTTCCATTAACACATTACTGCTCTGGTCCGGGTAATCTTCATAGCCGGATATTAAGATTTTTCTCACATCTGTACTGTATTTCTTTGGTGACTGCAGCAAGCTGTCAAAAGGATCCCAAATTTCATGAATAACCAAACTCTGAAGCTGATTCCAAACAGAACAAAAGTCTCCCTTATGGATCTCCTCATATGACTACAAACCTTGAAATGAGCTTTGTAATGAAAAATTTGTTAGACAAGACAATGAAGGCGGCTTTTGAATAAGATTATTATCAACATTCTTTTTTGGCACATGGTTAGCTAATGGAGAAGAATTTTTACAGCAAACATCATCCAACACACGAGCAATAGGATCATCAAAAACTTGAGAAGACTGCAACGATGTATCCATTGAAACTGTATAAAATTCTATTGGTTGTTCATCTTTTTCTTTAGAGATATTACAAAGATTCTGCTTTATAAACTGAAATGCTTCGAAACAAAAGGGTACAAAATCCTCTTGCATCATTAAATCATGTATTTCTTCTTCCACACCTTCATCTACAATCTGACCTTCAATTTCGTTTGGTGGCTGCAAATGCGATGCTACGAGTGCTTTCAGAGAATTTCGTTATAAATACTCATCCTCAACATTAACACTGAGAGATTGTTGATTTCTTACAGGCTGCTTATTTTAAGATTTACTATGCAATTTACCCTTCAAAAACTGGAATGATTCAAAACAAAATGGTACGGAGTCACCTTGTATCATTTTATCATATGTGCCAGTTTCCATAGTTTCATCTGCAACTTGACAATCAATGGCATTCGGGGACTGCGAATCTGAATATGAGAAGTCTTGAACAAGGTTTTTATTGCCCTCAAGATGGTCCAAATCAAGACTTGTTGACAGTTGATTTCTGATTGTATGTAATTTGTCTCTCATGAGCTGAAACAAGTCAAAACAAAAAATCAAATATCCTTCACTTAATTCAAAATTTTCTGCACTTTCCTCATCATTGTCATAGCTGATATGCGTCGGTTGATCATTGTACTCAAGCTGCTGAAAGTGAACTTCCTCCTTCCACAAACTAGCTGCTGATTTGTCTGCAAGATTAGCTTCTGTTTGGAGAACATAATCATCATCATACTGATCAAACTGAGGAAAATCATCAGTATAAAACACATCATCAAGCATACACGTCATATCAACAGCTCTCTCTTCTTCAAAATGATCTATAAAACAATTACCATGACAACTGGGATAAGAAAAAAAATGTTTTGGATCAGCAACTTGTTCTTCTTTAATCAGCAAGCCATGGGCTTGAACATTATACTCATTCCTTGTGGTGTTATTTTTCATCATCTCTTCTATTGCACCTAACAACATGTCAAGCTTTACATCTAGAGATGTCGATTTCTCCAGATCTATTTTTTTTGTCTCTTCTTCCTTCAACCTTGCCTTTCAGATCAGCAAATGAGCCTCTACATTTACTGCAGTGTTCTGTATTTCTACAAGTGTTGCAATATTCCTTTCTCTCAATTGAAACTCCATTTCCAGATCAAAGGCACCTGGGTAGTGCGAGAGAGCAGATCTAGGAGAAGGTCTTATATCAGCTGGCATCGAAAAATATACTTGGTTAAATCTGGCAAAAAACTGTTGTACTATCTCCCCTGGCAGTATTTTCAGCTGGTTATACTCTTCTATAATCAAGAAAAGGTTTTGTTCGATCATCCACCTGTCAAGGAAAACTTTAACGAACTGCTGGAAATCTGAGATGGTTGCATCAGGCAGGGCTTTGAACCAACTCTTCACTTGGCCTTGTAAAGAAAGAGAAAAAATCCTAATACTAACATCTTCGTCATCAACTTCAAAAAGATCTAGAAAAGTCTCAACATTCTACACATGTTGCTCAACGTTGACATTGTTACATTCATCGTCAAATCTTGGTAGATATAGGTCATAATTTTTAGGGAAAGCATGAAGAACAGAAGGTAAATCTAGAGGTTTATACCTATCTGGGACTACAAAAGGTGTAGGAGTATATACAAGAGCTACGGGACGAGTTTGGTTTTCTTCAGGCTCATCACTCTGAAAAGAGTCATCATAAGATGTGGGAAAAGTAAGGAGACTAGGATCAAAGGGAAACTCAGCATTTACACTTTTTGAATGGGTCGAGTGAAGATTTTGATCACCTTTCTCATACAACGAATTCTGAAAAACTTTCAGGATAGCTTCAAGAACAACAAAGAAGTAATTTACAAGAAAGCAGACTAGATCCTAAATACCATTCCACTTTGGATACCTGAACTTAGTGTAAGATCCTTCCATTTTCTCAGAGAATGAGCTAGTCCTCCAGTGGAGTCTCTACTTCGAATTGGAGTCACCAGGTGAATGATTTCAGCCTTCTTATGTCTGATCGTTGTTCACCATCAACCATCAGATCTGAACTTGATACATGTACTGGGGCAAGACAATCCACAAGTCAAGTGTCACGTTCACAAGCTAGACCAGAGATTGATTGAAGCAGCGTTTATCTACTTCCGCTAATGCAAAGAAAAAGCGTTTCAAAGGCTACCTGGCTAACTTCAGGCTCCGTCTGTAGCTTAGAAAACAAATAACACCAACAAGCAAACCATTTTCTCCCCAGTATGGTCGCCACTATGTTATTTCCCAAATCCACCTTAGGCTGAAGGAAGGCGGGATTCAAGGTAACACCAAACCATGCTCAGTCTGGTAGCTAGCCTACGAGGACAAGAGAAAGATCTCGGGTCAATCTCAATGAAAATATTCAAAGGGGCTTGAGATGACTAAAACAACAGCGATCTTAGGCTAGATAAACAAATAAGAGGGTTTGATTTTGGTTTTTTGGGGTTTTTGTTGGAAAAAGGGAAAAACAATTTTTGGGCTTGGGGATGAGGCCAAATCTTGCGAGTTCAAATTGGGGCGGGGGTAGGCAACGAGATTTGATGTCTTAGATCGAGAGAATGGATGGAAAAAGGCCCAATAGAGGGAGCTGAAGAGGGCAAGAAAGTACAAGGATCCTCTTCAAGGCAGCGAAAACATGTAAAATTAAACAAAAGTCTAAGGCGGAGCACCAAACAGATTAATGAATTCTACCTCAAATACTCATTTCCCAATTCGAAGCATAGAGAAAGGGGAAATGGCATACATATAACATTAATGAACTTAAAATAACATGAGAAGAACATCATCAAAACTCAGAAGCCACAAGGATGCCAACAAGTGCTACAAAACTCTGGTCTTTCCTTTGCCAAAAACTGAAAATGTATGTACAATGAGGTGCCAAACTTTTCCCAAGTATCCAACCCTGAAAATTTCTCAGAAAATACAATATATAGACAAGTCTAACCCCTTCCCATGCCTCTAGGGGTCGAGCTCATGCTTCTAGGATCAGTTTGAACCAATTCTAAACAAGGAGCTAAAATCTAGGTAGCCAAACATCTTGCCTCTATATGGAAGGAACCGATTCATTCATTTAATTTTCACTTTTTAGTGAATGAATCCTCTAGAACAAGCAAAAACATGCCTCGTTACACAAGAATTTGTCACCGTCCCTGCAATCCCCATCTCGCCCATTGGAGGGTCGTTTCTGTGACCAATAAGAAGTGTCATGCCTTGCAAATACCATCATTGCATCCCTTTCCATGAGGAAAAAATTTCTTCTGTTGATCATTTCCTGAGCAGACCCCTTAAAACGCCTGTTTTTGCCTTGGCGCTGGTAGCCCATTATGTACTCGCGCCAATGGGGGAAAATTAACATTGAGCCTGCTCCAATTGGCACTCTGTCCCAGTGTTGCACCCGCGCCACTCTGTTTATGGAAAGTTTTTAAAAAAAAGGAGGCGAAGTTTCGATTACAACAACTTCGTGGATGAGTCATCAAGAGTGGTTTCGCCTGAATAACCACGGCCTTCCTCCTTTGGTCTCTTGTTTCCACCATATGGGGAACCTCCCAAAGGATAAGGCCTCCCTTCCACTATTGTAGGGATCCCAACCTCCTCCTCTCCTCTATAAATATAACCTTCATCCATTGATGAAGGGGCTAAAAGGCTGATAGTCTTGAAGTGCCTAAGCTCTGAATCTCCATATTCCCAAGAGCCTTTGTGTTGTAAAGAATCCTCTCTTTCCCTTAAGGCCGACTCAAGTAAGGAGACCATTGTCGAGAGACTCCGGAGAGGTTTTCCCTTTCCTTGGCGAGCTTTGCGAGACGTGGACGACCGGAGACCCGTCCGAAGGAGATCGCGACGTCAGAACTTGGTTGTTATCTTTCTTCGTTCATTATTTAATGGATGATTATGATTATGGTTCCACTCTGTTTTCCATCATGTTAATGCGAGTAACGTCCTTTCTGACTGATGTTTAGTTACGTATGCTGGTTTCTATGCTTGTATCTGTTCGTTTCTTCCATGTGCAGGTGTTCATCCGCGGAGATCGTGGAGGGATTGTGATCTGCCGGGGCTGAAGAACGGAGACGCTTCTTCTTCAGATTATAGCGTTGGAATCCAGGTAGGCTTCTATTCCTAGTCTTTCCATTCGTAACTAGGATCTTGCGTCATAGCATTGTTTGTTTGTTGCTAGACCCCTGCTGGGCTAGTAGGGATCGCCTCTGTCCGCAGAGGGGATTTACCTCATCAACAAATTGGCGACTCCACTGGGGATCCAGCTTGTTGTTTGATTTGTAAACTTTAGACGGAGCCTGAAGTACAGCCAGATAGCCTTCGAAACGCTTCTGCTTTGCATTAGCGGAGTAGATCAACGCTACTTCAGTCGATCTCCGGTTTGGTTTGCAGACTGAACGACTTGGAGTCTTTGTCTTGCCTTGTCGTTTGTCTCTTGCTTTTCCTTGCTTGATGAACCTTCTGGGTTGGGTTCTTCTTGTGTTTTGGCTTTTGGTTCAGCCCCAGAGGATCAGATCTGACCTCTGTTTTTCCGAATTTTCATCTTTTCATGGTTGGCTTGATTGGCGCGGTTTATAGCTTGACAGTCGCGCCAATTGGCGCAGGTTGCCAGTTCATTACTCGCGCCATCCCCTGTCTGGCGCGGATTACAGCCAGACAGTCGCGCCATTTCCTGTAAGTGGTAGGGTTATCCTTGTTCGGAAGTTTCTTTTGGTCAGTACTTTGCTTCTGGGTTTGTTTTAGATTCAGCTTGAAGTGGGAAGTCTGGTTTTGGTTGGGAGAAATTCTTTGTTTTTTCATTTTCAGGAATTGGCGCTTGTTGTCAGTTAGCAACCCGCGCCAATTGGCCATTGGCGCTAGTTGTCCATGTACAAGTCGCGCCACTTGGCGCTAGTTGTCAATGTACAAGTCGGGCCAATTTCAGGATGTGTGAAATTTGAAGATTTTTTCCCTAAATCCTTCACCAGTGTGTCTTTCCCTTCCGGCCTTTCCTCTGTATGAGCATAGATTACATTGCTCATTGTTTGGAATGTCTTCTTTCTATGATTGTTTGATGTAAAAGGGGATGAATGCCTTGTTTTGATCTCTTGCTTTGGAAGTCCTTTTTGTGTTTGACCGCATATGTCTTGTCAACTTTTGAGGGATTTTGTCACAAAGTATTTTGAAACAACGATTGCATTCTTAGTGTTTGTTTGCATCCCTTTTGCTTTCATCCTTCATTAAGAAGATTTGCGTTCTTTTAGTTTTCATCTCATAGTTTGCTTTTCGTTTAAATGCATTAGATCACATTGCATCGAAAAGTGTTTTTGAGATTCATCATTGGACTTAGATCACATTGTTTAGTGATTGAAAACTAAAAATCGCTTTGAGTGCATTCTCTTTTGTTAAAGGCATGCATTAAGTAGATTCTCGTTTCATCGAAAAATGCATTAAGTGCATTCTTATCATTTGAAAAGAAAAGGAAATTGTGCATAGATTACAATTGCATAGTTTTCGGAAAAAGAATTTTGCATAGATTACATTGCATAATTCGCTTCGTTGAATGTTTTAGAATACTTTTGGATAGTGAAAGTCATCTAGTTTTGAAAAGTTTCATTTTCAATTTTGTTGTTTGTTGCATCATTGTTTGAAGCTCTTCCCTTAACTAGATAGCATTCATCCAATTGAAAAGATTTCTTTTCTCATGTAGCTTTGCATCTAGGCGTCTTTTGAGACACTACATATGATAGGGCCTGAAAATTGAAACTTAATTGAAGATCAACTGTAGAATTTATTCAATTAACCTAAGGCAACATTGGAACTTAACGAAACATATTTAGAAGGTCTAGGCTAGAGACGTGTTCCGGCGTCGTTAAACCTAGCAGCTGTCATTCGCCTTTTGGCTTTAGACAGCGCTAGTACGGACTTGTGCTCCCCGTACCGTCGCGTATATAAAGGGAGACCCCTCTAGGTTTTCAATCCTTTATCCACAGGAAGCCGAGTCTGCCGCCCTATACCCGTGATACACCGAACACATCATTCGGGGAGACTACCTGCACGTACGGAAAGTCCTTGGTCGATTTCTGTTTCATTATTGAAACCAAGGTGTATATTGCAGTTCACGGATATTTGGTACACCCTTTGTGCCTAGTTTTTCCTGAGCAGTCATTTGGTCTTTTCTGACTCCCTAAACTTGAAGAGACCATCAAGTGCTTGTCCTTTCACGCTTGTGTCAACTCTGAAAGAGATAGAGTCATCTTTTATCGTTTCTCGACTCTTAAAATATGAAACGGTAGAATTTCTTACTTTCCAATGTGGTAAAATTAATCGCCCACGATTACACACCCATTTAGACATTGCTTGTTGACCGTTTGATCGTGTGTCTTAACTCGTTTTCAGCCCGTGTGTGGTTTTGAGTTTGATGGCAACTTTTTCAGAGTTCACCAACCAAGGAATCCCCTCAGAAGGGAATCCAGGTCATTTTCCTCCTTTTGGAAATGTTGGTGCTCCTTACATGGCGACGTTGTCCCTTCCTGGGTTAACTGTTGGGTTGCCTGTTTGGTTGTTCTCAACCTCTATTGTCCCGAATGTCTCCACTACTGTTCAATCAGTTTCTCCACCTGAACAACATCATGTTGATTCCAAGGTGGACCTCTCCCCTTCTTCGCCTGTTTCTGCGTCCTCCTCTTCTACTTCGCCTAGTGAAAGTCTGGATTCAAGTAACCAGGTGGCTAAGAAGAAGAAGAAGAAGACAAAGAAGAAGAAGTCTGATAAGAGAGAGGCTAAGGCTGCAGCTGCTGCTTCTAATGCACCTCCTCTTGATAAACCTTCCAACCCTCCACAGAAAGTCAAGTTCCCTTGCATGTTGTGCACGGGAGACCATATTCTTCGAGACTGCCCTGGCATTCCCAAGGTGCTTGAAGAATGGTCCAGCGGACGTCCACCGTTGCCTTTGGCTTCCGAGAGTCAGGTTGGGGGCACGTCTTCAGCTAGTGTTGGTAAAACTCCTAAGAAGCAGGGTAAGATTACCAATCCCTGTAGGTTGTGTGAAGGGCACCATGCCATTCACCTTTGTCCTTATATGGATGAAGCCAAGCGAGTGTTGGACAACTCAACTGTTTCTACACCATGCCTCCCGGCTGGTTACAAACAGTTTTCTTTGAATCCTCCACTAGTTGATCCTACGATTGGTTAAGAATCATCCTTGGTCAATCCCGCTCACTCGGAAATTCGAATTCAGGAATCTGTTCCCGACCAACCATTGGTCGTGGGATCGGTTGAACTGGTCCCGTCTACGGTGCACCAGGTCTTTTCCGTTGAGAGTGGACCTCACATCCCTCAGGTTCTTCTTATCTCTTCAGATTCTTTGGACTTAGAGAAAGATTCTCCTGTCCCTATACCTCAAGAAGCGGCTCCTCCGCCTCCCGTGATGGAGGTCCCAGAGGATACCCCTCCCACCTTCGAGATGGAGGTTGTGGAGGATGCTCCTTCTTCCGTGACACCAGGGGAAGACCATCTCGGTTCGATGGTAGCCCCTCCAAGTAGTTTAGTCGCTTCCTTTGATTGGAATCGATTTGCAGGATATCGCCTTCCATCTTATGTGCCTTTCGAGATCACAATACAGGATTTTGGTATGGTCGTACCCAGCACCATTATAGATGAAGGCGCGTTTGTTAGTATTTTATCCTCGACTACTTGGCAAGCTTTTGGCTCGCCACCACTTGCGCCTGTTACGCAGAATCTGTTGGCATTTAACAGAAGGACGAGTCAACCGTTAGGGATCCTTCCAAGGTTACCTGTTACTTTGGGAGGTAAAACCGTCCATATGGACGTGATGGTTGTTCCAGGCCCCTTGGATTTCAATCTGCTCCTGGGGCGCGATTACACCTATGCCATGGGAGCACTTGTCTCCTCCCTCTTTCACGTGATCTGCTTTCCACATGAAGGACGGATCGTGACCATTGATCAGCTCTCGTTCTTTGGTCCTAATATGGCATCTGGTCCGCCATCACCCCCCCCTGGTTTCTATCCACCCGTTGTATCTGCTCCACCGCAGGTCAACTATGTGGCTACTTACCCCGTGCCTGTGCTCAGTGATGATGCCGTTGTGCATAATGTGCTGGGGGCATTGGGTCCTGACTTCCAGGACGTTTCCCTTCCATTAGGAGTGGAACTCTTGGAAGCACCGCCTTCTAGTTCATTTTGATGTAAGTCGGTTAGAGCACAGTTTCCTCCCTGGGTCAAGCTCTTTAAAAAATGAAACCAGGATCTCGGAGCATAGTTCCTTCATTTGTGTCAAGCTCCTTAAAACATGAAACAAGTTGTTTGAGGATAGTTCTTTTAAGTGTGTCAACCTCGTTAAAATAATGAAACACAAGCATGTTCAATTCGACTTTTTGTTTTGAACCTTCACTCCATTTTCAATGGACTGAAGCTTGGGGGGCATGCACCTCGAATTGAGACACCATGCGGGGGGGCATGCCCGTCTTCCTCATTTCAAGCATAGTTTATCTTTGTTTCAAGCTTGTGTAAAAATGAAACCTTGGATTTCAAGCTTGTGTAAAAATGAAACCATTCTTATTTTACCTCTTGTGATTGCCATTTTATCAGCCTATTTCTGCCATATGAGCCTTGGTTTTCTCACTCCATTGTCACTATCTGCTTGGCCGATCATATGCCTTCACTTGGTTGTTTTACCCGTTCCTGAGGAACCGCTGCTATGAGTGGTCTTGTTAGCCAGCCTCTCGACCTTTATTTGTTCAGAGTAGTTCCACCATTACCGGAACCAGTTACTACCCTTTATACCACTCGTTCCTCCAGGTGGAGTCATCTTTCAGCTCTTTTCTGACTCTCTAAATATGAAAAGATCGCCGAGGCCCTTGTCGTTTCGATCTCGTTAAAATGGACACGAATCGACATCCACCCAGTATAAGTTTAACCCTTTTTCGGGCTGTGATGGATTGATTACGAAAAAGGAATACCCTAGCCTATCGCGACTAGGAGGTTTTCCCGGATATTGTTTTCTACCTTTTCGGATCTGGGGAACTATTTACGAAAAGGGACCCGTGGAGTTTTCTTTTCCGCTGTCTTTTCAAACTCTCTAAACATGAAAAGACGCCGAGTTCTTCCTTTGTCAGACTCGTTAAACCCTGATGACATCGGATCTAGTCGAAATGACGTTCTCCGAGTTTCTCCTTCCTGGGACTCGTTAAATGCACCAGGATGGATTCGCCCGAAGGGTGAACTTATATTGCAAGCATATGCTATCCCCTTCAAGCTTGTTATTAAAAATAATTGGGGTACTCGCCAGAAATGGTGGGGGAAAAATGGAACCATCGTCGTTGTCGTCGGCAGTATGTCACTCTTGAACATGGCACTTGTCTGCATCCGTGTTGGGTTGGGGACATCTCATCTCGTTGCTTCACTTTGCCTCCATGGGTTTGGGTAATCTCTTTTGACCTCTCATCTGTTCACTGCCTCGTCACCGTGACCTCTGATCCGTTGATGTCAAATACTGCCAAGTCCACTGTCGTGCCGTTCATGTGTTCAAGAGAAGTTGGCCTCTGCAAATATCAACCTTCCTCTGTTTCTCATACGATCCCGATTCACAACAAAACATCATGTTCCTCTGTCTCGTGTCGATGATGTGGGAATCATTATGGCCCACCTTCGATCAAGGTCACTTCCTGTCGACATCAACTCATTATCCGGGAAGTTGGTCTAGAGACTCCTTATGGTACCTTCGAGCCTGCATGCCTCAATGGCAGGTTCGTCGCATTCGACGAGAGGTTTACATCATTGGCCTCCGATCGAATGATTCTGCGGGTGTTCGACGTCAGTTCATTTATTCGCACGCCGTAGATTGTACCTGTAGTACCTTGGGGACCATTGTCATTATTGGTGGTTTCTCTCGTGTTGGTTAACAGCTTTCATCATTGGCTGGTAATCCGACGATGTTCTTGCATGTTCGACTTCAGCTCACATATTCACATGCACGAACTTGTACTTTGTTGGGTCGAGATGGAGCGCAAGACCCTGGATTGTGTCTGTTGTAATCCAGGCTGCGATTGTGGATTATTATCATTATGTACATGACTCACTGATTGGATGGCTGCGACCATACCTGAGTCTATTTATTTGATCCTAGCTGGATGGCTACGCCCATACCCCGGATCCGGATTATAGCATACTTTGTTTCGGATGGCTGCGCCCATACCACATATACATCATGTACTTGAGATATCAGTTGTATTTTTCTGCGCAGGTTTTCCGACGGCGGGCCTTCAGTTGAACATGTTCTCGTAAAGCATTTCACCCCTCTCTCTCTCTCGGGCCTCATGCTTTAGGGGGCATCTGTTACACAGTAATTTGTCACCGTCCCTGCAATTCCCATCTCGCCCATTGGAGGGTCGTTTCTGTGACCAATAAGCAGTGTCATGCCTTGCAAATACCTTCATTGCATCCCTTTCCATGAGGACAACATTTCTCCTGTTGATCATTTCCTGAGCAGACCCCTAAAAACACCTGTTTTTGCCTTGGCGCTGGTAGCCCGTTATGTACCCGCGCCAATGGGGGAAAATTAACACTGAGCCCGTGCCAATTGGCGCTCTGTCCCAGTGTTGCACCCGCGCCACTCTGTTTATGGAAAGTTTTTTAAAAAAGAGGCGAAGTTTCGATTACAACAACTTCGTGGATGAGTCATCAGGAGTGGTTTCGCCTGAATAACCACGGCCTTCCTCCTTTGGCCTCTCGTTTCCACCATATGGGGAACCTCCCAAAGGATAAGGCCTCCCTTCCACTATTGTAGGGATCCCAACCTCCTCCTCTCCTCTATAAATATAGCCTTCATCCATTGATGAAGGGGCTGAAAGGCTGATAGTCTTGAAGTGCCTAAGCTTTGTATCTCCATATTCCCAAGAGCCTTTGTGCTGTAAAGAATCCTCTCTTTCCCTTAAGGCCGACTCAAGTAAGGAGACCATTGTCACGAGACTCTGGAGAGGTTTTCCCTTTCCTCGGCGAGCTTTGCGAGACGTGGACGACCGGAGACCCGTCCGAAGGAGGCTGCGACGTCAGAACTTGGTTGTAATCTCTCTTCGTTTATTATTTAATAGATGATTATGATTATGGTTCCACTCCGTTTTCCATCATGTTAATGCGAGTAATGTCCTTTCTGACTGATGTTTAGTTACGTATGTTGGTTTCTATGCTTGTATCTGTTCGTTTCTTCCATGTGCAGGTGTTCATCCGCGGAGATCGTGGAGGGATTGTGATCTGCCGAGGCTGAGGAACGGGGACGCTTCTTCTTCAGATCATAGCGTTGGAATCCAGGTAGGCTTCTATTCCTAGTCTTTCCATTCGTAACCAGGGAGCTTGCGTCATAGCATCGTTTGTTTGTTGCTAGACTCGCCGGGCTAGTAGGGATCGCCTATCTCCGAGGGGATTTACCTCCTCAACAATGCCAAATTTACATCATAGTTACAAAATTACATCAAGATAGATTAAAAATTACATCCAAAAGTGAAACTAGTCAAACTGACCGAATTTCTGAGCTGAAAAGTGAAAATTGGGCAAAATTCCTCTATGCGCCGCGCCCAAAAACTCAATGCACCGCGCCAATTTGAGCCTATTTTTGGGGCACTTTTTGAAGTGCAAATTGAGCTCATGATAGCTCGTTGAAAAGCCCTGGATGTCTGTTATCCAACCCAAGTAGAATTTTTAAATTTTGATGTCATTTTCCCCTCCAAAACTGAAATCTCCCAAGGCTGGTTCCTACTGGTGCAAAAGGTGGTAGAAAGGCCATTTTTGGAGTGTTTTTGACCTTTAAGATCACCCAGAACTTGATGAAATATCTCGGCCATTCCTGAGCATGCATAAAGTTTCATAACCAATCCAAAAATGTAATTTTTTCCTCCAGAAGATCTCTCAAACATAAGCGCGCGTCGAGTGGTGCGACGCGTGGCGGGGAAAAACCTGTTTTGCAACCAAAAAATTCAAAATGACAAAATTTCCTCCAAATTTGCTGAAATTTGGACTGAAGGACCCTCATCAAGTAATATGCTCGGTCAAGGAAGCTTCGGCCAAGATTTGAAGTGGATCAGGCCTTTTTCGGCGCTTTAGTGCCCTCCTGGTGCATGCAGTTTCAGTGGTGAAATCACTGCCTCGGTTGTATTGATGTGACGGTGTCCATCTCCATGGTGTTTCAAAGTCAGTGTTGGCTTCAATGAGATGAAGAATGAGAGTTTGGTGCCTTTTTTTCAATTGCCAAATGTGGGAGTGATTATGGGAAATATGGAATAATGGGAAAACTGGAGTTTTTCAAGTGAAATTTCAGTCACTTGAGTGTGTTTGGGAATTTGGGATGTGTGAAGTTTTACAAATGATATGAGAGAGGTAGGGTGAAGGAAATTGTAGTTTTAGAAATAGGGATAAATGAAATGACAAGATATATTTAAGTTAAGTGAAATCAAGGATGTAAAGACAGTCCTTGTATGTTTTGGGAATTGGGATTTATAAATGATATGAAGGAAAGAAAGTGGTAGAAAGTGGTAGGTTTTGTGGATGAAAACATGGGAACAAGGGATATAAATAGCTTTGGGACAAAGGGGAATGGGGAGAGACTGTATGATGATAGTGTGGCAATGGAGAAAGGGAAAATAGGGTGGCAAATGTTCAGCACCAAAACCAAAATTTAAACCTTTGATTTCAAACCAAGGAGAGATTTTGACAAAATAATAAATTTTATGTTTCACCAACCAAATTCTCATATCCTCCTCTTCAAATCACAGCCAACACAAGCTAAAATTAATGTCAAGGGCGCACAAACACTTAATTGGAGCAAGAGAGTTGAGTCATTTTGAAAAATTGAGAGGCAATGATGAAATTTAGCCTTGGAGGCTCTGTGCGCCGCACCCCAGCCCAATGCGCCACGCAGGCTGGATGCGCCGCGCCAGTGTTAATTTACATTGGGAAAAATTTCTCTATGCGCTGCGCACCTTCAGTGCGTCGCGCTCCTACCCAATGCGCCGCGCCATAAATAGTGAATTTTGCAGGAGGCTTTTGGAGGCCTTCCCGGTGTCCAAATTGGGCACATGATAGCTCGTTGGAAATATCTTTGAGTCTAGTTATCATTTGACTCATCAAAAAATTCATTTGGCCAACCAAGCTAGGAGAAATCTTGATTTTCCCAAGGTCACTTCAGAGGTGCATCAATTCTCCCAAGGCGATTGTATTTTTGACATTTCTCTAAAACCATGATACCTGTGTAAAAAGTGAAGGAAATTTTTCTTATTTGGAATTTTTTGGATAAAAGCCTCTCTCATTTTTTCCAAATTCATCTTTTATTTCTCAGAAACATGATTTGAGTGAAACCTATCCCGATGTGTGGAACAAGGAATTTATCGAAATGAAGCGAAATGAAGGGGATAAAGGGCTTATAAATTCTTGGGGAAATTTTTGGAAGTAGGGAGGGATGTTAGGAAGTAGGGGAAAGTGGAATCTCAGAAATTGAGTGAGGGGAAGGGGTCAAAAAGGGCAAAACACAGGCCTAGCCTAGAAAATTGCCAAGTTGTAGCAAGAAACTAGGGTTTGTGCAAAAATGAGGAATTTGGGGAATCTCAGTGATGGGAAGTGTTTAATAAGGTATATTAAGGATAGGGGAAGGTGTATGAATATCAGGATACAATTTTGGCTGATGATTTGACCATCCAAGAGAAATTACCTTCAAAACACTAGGAGAGGGGGATGAACCTTACCTAGGCACAACTGAAGCATAAGCAAGGCGTAAAATGACCTAGTGGAATTTGACATGATGATGAAAACCCTCTGAATGATGGTACACTTAGCTAAATGGTGACATGGACCGACATTTGGACAACTCTGAAAGGAATGAAAGAAAACCCTAGATCTAATACCTAGTGACCAAATTTTGCTTGAAGGCTCACTGAAATGACAAAATTTGACCTTGACATCTTAAAATCACTTTGTAAGAGCATGTTTGATCACTGGAGGAAGGCTGCAAAGACTGACACTAACAGATGGTTTAGAAGTCTGCCTCCAAACTCAATAACAAGAATTGATGAATTGGAGGAAATACTTGTGAAGAAATGGGGTGATAGGAAATACTATGTGTACTACATTACAAAATTTGGAACTCTAAAGAAGAAACCAGCTAAGTCATTAGCTGATTTTATCAAGAGGTTTAATAAGATTTATTAGAAAATTACCGAATAAATTAAGCCTCCTGAGACTACAACTATGATAACTTTTGCAAATGCTCCATATTCCAAATTTTCTTTATGGTTAAGGGCTGAGAAAGCACAAACATTGATGGATATGAAAGAGGCTACAATTGCAGTGCAATCTAATATCATGGCTTCTAATAAGTTGAAAATGGAGGAAGAAAAGGTAGCAAAAGACAAAAGGAAGATAAAAGAAGAAAACCTTCTTCTTCTAAGTCTCTTACAATAGAAGAAAATATTTATCAAATGTCCAATTTGATCAAGGAACTTGCCTCTAAGATGAAAAAATTAGAGCTTGAAAACAAACCAGCTGGTAGAGACAATCAAAATGCGGCAAATAGAAATCAGGCTCCCTTCAGGAGGCCTTTTCAACCTCAAAAAATCCTACAACACCCAAGGAGGAATGCTAATGATCAAAATGTTCAGCCTCCTTTGAATAATTTTGCTGAAGAAGAGCAGAAAGAACATGAGGAACAAAATGAAGAAATAAACCTTGTAGGAGAAACCTCACAGTCGACTTATTTGACTTTGCAAGAATATGAAGACCAGTCAAGGATTTATTTGTTTTCAAATGATGAGAATGTTCAAATTTATGCACAAAATGATAAAAAATAGCAAGAAGCTCAAAACATAAATTATCCTTTGAGGTCTAAAGGCTCTGTTCAACAACCTCAACAAAAATCAAATTCAGAGAAACAAGTTGCCAAACAGATGACCAAAGTCAATGAGGTTCCTCCACTCCAAAATTCTGCCCCAATTGTCAAAATCACTACAGAAAAAAAGGAATTAGTTCTTATTTATTTCATGTTATGAATATAATTCATAAAAAATAGAATAAATGTAGATAATAAATAATCTAGATAATGGTTAATTAAATATTCATTAGTTAACTGAAAAGGCATGTCTAAAATACATGCCTAGTCATGAAAGGCCACATGCGTAGGTATATAAGAAGGGCCTCATTGTAACATTTCTCATCACATATACATTTTATATTAATAAATTATTATTACAAATACCTCTTGTGTATTTTACAACTAAAGTCAACAAGCCTACAGTTTTGTCGCTCCATTTGGTATCGAAGCCCGTTCATGTTGTGACTGCCTTCTGTTGTTGCTGGCTGCTTTCAGTTGTTACAAGCGGTGCTGTTGTTGCCGCATTCAACGTTCCTTGAAATTGATGCCGCTCGATGTCTTCATCAATGTAAATTCCCAATTTCAACAAAAGGTTGATCAATCTTGAGAGAAAGATCAATAATAATTCCGATGAATTCACTAAAAGACTAATCGATCTTGAGGATAAGGTTACAGGACATTTCGACGACATCAAAAAACTTCAAGACACGACAAATTGGATAGAAAGACAAATTTGGAAAAGCCATAGCGAGTCGACAGACAATAATAATAAAGCAATGTAGAAGTTAAACGCGATTTGCGACAAGATAAATCTTACGCATGAACAAATATTCCCGAATATTGGACATAATCAATAGAACAATTCAGCCGATTCAGAGAATTCAAAAGATAATCGTGAAGAATCACTACATTCTACAGAATATCAAGTTATGAACATTTCAGCCTCCTCGCCTCAGTGCCATTGATATCCGGATTATGCATCTATTGTTTGAACCGACTTATCATGCCGCCAACCTACTCTAACAGACGTCCGCCCGACAGTCTGATGCATCATTGTTGGTTGATAGTGGCTACCACGCAGGATTAACAGGTCCGATAATCAACCAAAGGATCAACACTCGTGACTTTTGGTTTATCGTTACGTTCGTTCAAATAATCATGAAGTTGGTGATTCATTTCATTGTGCGGTTCATTCGGTTGTATTCCACAAGTGTTAACGTTATTACATTATAATAATATAATAATAATTTTTATTATTATTATTATTATTATATATATATATATATATATATATATATATATATATATATATATATATATATATATATATTAATTACATAATTTAAAAATAAAATAAAATAAAAAATGGAATGGTACAACCTTAATCCCAAGGTGGTACTGTTAACGATTACACATGCCGAAATGACGCAGTCAAGTGAAGAAAAATATTATCAATAAAACTTTGAGAACAAAGTTTCTGAAGGAAGGAGCAATGTTATGAATATAATTCATAACAAATAGAATAAATACAATAAATGTAGATAATAAATAATCTATATAATGGTTATTTAAATATTCATTAGTTAACTGAAAAGGCATGTCTAAAAGACATGCCTAGTCATGAAAGACCACCTGTGTAGGTATATAAGCAGGGCCTCATTGTAACATTTATCATCACATATAAATTTTATATTAATAAATTATTATTACAAATATCTCTTGTGTATTTTACAATTAAATTCAACAAGCCTATAGTTTTGTTTCTCCATTTCAGTTTCAAATATGAATTGAATAAAATCAAAATTTTGGTCCCACTTCTGGAATTGTTGAAAAATCCAGCATATAAAGAGTCTTTTAAAAGTATGCTACAACCACCTCTCGCTCCTTATTCAGTCAACCTTGAGGATGAACATCCAAATATTTATCCAGGCTGTAATGTATAAGACCAAAATGATGAAAACTCAACACCTTTCTACCTGTCACTCAATATACATGACAAATTACTGCATGATTTTCTATTAGATTCTGGGGCTTCTCACAATTTGATGCCAAAGAAAGTGGTGGATGAATTGGGATTAGAGATCACCAAGAAATACCATGAACTCTACACCTTTGATTCCAAAAAAGTCAAGTGCCTTGGAGTTATTAAGGACTTGGTTGTTTCTCTTACCCAACTACCTGTGAAAAGATTAGTGATGGACATTGTAGTTGCATACGTTCCTTCTAGATTTAGGATGCTACTTTCCAGATCTTGGTCTAAAAAATTGGGAGGTACCCTTTATATGGACATGTCATATGCCACCATCCCAGTGTTTGGAGGGGAATTCAGAAGGCTATATACGGAAACACAAATGGCCTAAATCATTAGTGATCAACATAATCCTTCAAACCATCCCATATATATTGCTGAAGGAAATGAATTGGGGTCATCAATGCTACACCTTTCTGCTGATAATAACAATATCCAACCTGAAATAAGTGAAAAAAACACTTTCAAGGTACAAATGAGCAACATTTAGAGGGAGGACATATCTGGAAATTGTACTTTTATGGAGCCTCATCAAGAGAAGGATCAGGAGTCGGTGTGGTCCTCTTTTCTTGTACTCGGAAAAGGGTAAATCTATCATATAAACTGCAATTTTCTACCACTAACAACATTGCTGAATATGAGGCGCTTGTGCTAGGAATGAAGGCAACGAAAGATTTGGGAGTGGAGCAACTAATTGTTTTTGGTGATTTAGAGTGGAGCAATATTTTCTGATTTTTTCAAATGCTTCAAAAGAAACAATTGCAATTGTTTTGTTACAGAAGAAAAAGTAAGGTTTAGAGCATTCTATTTCATTTTTCAGTCATGCTTTAAGGGATGTTGAATTAAAGTACAACTTGACTGAAAAACAAGCATATGCAATAGTAAAGGCTTTGAAGTCTTTTCAAGTTTATGTGCTGCATTAAAAAATAGTTGCTTTTGTGCCCAATATCACTGTTAAAGATGTTTTGCTGCAGCTAGATACAGATGGCAGAAGGGGACGATGGCTAAACAAAATTTTGGAATTTGATATTGAGATCAGACCAACTAAAAAATAAAAGGTCAAGGCTTGGTTCGCTTGATGGTTGAATCTAACTGGAAGGCTTTAAATCTGAATGTAGAGGTAGCTGAAAGAGAATATGGAGAAGGTATTTCTAATTATCCTGAAATATTTCATTCATATTGGTACAAGGATATAGTATAATTTTGGTTAAATTTCAACTATCCCCCTAAAATGGAGAAGTAAAAAAGGAGAGCTTTCAAATTGAGAGCTGTTAAGTATTGCTTTTTGGAAGACCATCTTTATTGGAAGGACCCTGTTGGAGTCTTATTAAGATGTGTAGATGAAGTTGAATCGCAAGATATTATATTACAGAGATACATGCAAGAGTGTGTGGAGGGCATTTGTATTGGAAATCCACTGCAAACAAAATCTTAAGAGCTGGATATTATTGGGAAACTCTTTTCTCTGATGTTTTTGGAAAATTCAGGAGCGGTGTTGAATGTCAGAAGTTTGTTGGTAAACATAAATTTCTACCATTACCTCTTATTCTTATTTCAACAGCTGGTCCTTTCCAGCAGTGGGGGTTAGACTTCATCGATGAAATTCATCGACCTTCATCAGGACAACATGGATGGATTCTCACAGTTATAGAATATTTTACTAAATGGATTGAAGTTGTACCAACCAGGAATGCTACTGATACGATAATTATCAAATTTATGTTGGAAAATATTATGTCCAGATTTGGTTGTCCACAAAAATTTGTAACTGATAATGCAATGGCCTTTAAGTCCACTAAGATTCACAACTTCTATCAGCAATATGGAATTGAATTGACTCATTCCATGCCTTATTACCCTCAAGGTAATGGATTAGCCTAGTCATCCAACAAAATTTTGGTGAGGATCATTAAGAAAATGCTGCCTGAAAATAAGAGAAATTAGGACACTTAGTTGGTACATGCTCTTTGGGCAGATAGGGTAAGTGGTAAGAAATAAATTGGAATTTCTCCATTTCAGCTTGTATATGGTACTGATGTTGTAATTCCATTGTAGTTAGCTCTTCTTGTGATGAATTTCCTGCAAGATGAAGTTGATGATGAAAATCCAATCCAAAGGAGAACGCTGCAGTTGATAGAGGCACATCAAATCAGAGAATCACTGATGGATAAAACATAGAATTATCAGACTAGAGTCAAATCTATTTTTGTCAAAAGATAAAATTAGCAGTTGTTTCAGGAGAATGATTTGGTGTTGTGCTGGGATGCCAGGAGAGAAGACTATGGAAAGCATGGTAAGTTTGAAAATTTGTGGTTTGGACCATTTAGAATCACTGAAGTTTTGGAAAACAATACTTTTCTACTCAAACATCTGGATGATGATCAGCTGACTGGAGGCCCAGTCAATGGTCATTTTCTTAAAACTTTCTTTGTTTATTAAGTTAGTTGAGGCATTCCATTGTAAACATTTGATGTGATGTGTCAATAAAACTCCATGGCCAATGGTACTTGTGTCTGTATATATGGTCATTCTTGTGTACAGTCAGTCAATGGTCAGTCCTAGTCATAATTTCTAAGAAGTCTTCTGAGTTTAAAGAGTTTTTAAGGCACTGATTCTACAATCCTTGAAGCCTCACAGGGAGGACTTCATCCCCAATAGGAGCCACTGTTAGCACTCCAATTTTTCAAATATTTTCAAAGTCTGGTCACCATTCTCCAAGGAACCAATCTGCCTTTTCAGTTCGGTTGTAAGATGGAAGGGTCACTGTTAAAGTGTAGTAGTGAGAAAATTTCATTTCTACCTTCATTCATTTCATTTTCCCTCTTTTACCTTTCATTTTTTCAAAAACCCAAATTCCAACATTTAATTTCTTTCAAAACCCCTTTTTAAGTATTAAAATCCATGTTTTATAGTTAAAAATCATATTTTCCCACCCACTAACAACCATATCATATTTCCTTTTAAACTTACCATATATTTATTTTATCGCAACTCTACCCACACCACAACAAACCTTGGTAATATCATATATCATATGATATAACTTACCACACTTAATAACATTGTGGACCCCTTACCATTTCATCACAATCAACTTATCGCAGTTTTAAATTTCATTCATGTTACAATTTCTGTCTCCTACAAAACTCTCGATTCCCTGATTGCGATGTAAATGAGCCCCACCTTCCATTCTCATCGCACATCGCACTTCGCAAATCTTAACCTTTAAATCCCGTTCCTCATAAAAAAACTCCCGATTCACGATTTGCGGTATTGTTTGGGCCCCACTCCTTGCGTCGTCATCACCTCCATCACAAATCGTGTTCCCTCCTGCTTGTGTCTTATGTTTAAATGTTACGACCCCGATCTGTGATTGCGATATATGTATAAAGGGTTTTTCTCCTCCCACTCATCATTTATTTAATAATCTCTCCCACTAATAAAATGAAACTCCGCTATCTCTTTTAATCCACCTCCATCCCTATCATGACAAACAAGAAACCAAAGGAAAGGAAAAATGACAGAGTTTCTCTGAAAAAAATTCTACCATTACTCTCAGCACCAACACGTTTCTGCGAGGCACCAGGCAGCATTCAAGGAACAACCACACGTCACTTTCACTGTTGTTTACACTTTTTGTGGAGTTGGTTGTACTAGAACAGAGGAGGAGTCTTCCTATAGACTGCCACATCATACAACCACTTCGAATCGTTAGCGTTGATGCTGTTTATTTTGATTATGTCATAGCACTTTGTATTAAATTTTTTGGATAAGCCTCATCTCTTGCACGATGTGGTAAAAATTTTAGGAATAATATACTCCTTTTGTGGGGATGACAATTTTATATTTTTGGATATATGTGACAAAGTACAATGAAGTAAGGGTTCGTGATTTTAGAATCTTAACTAATATGATCAATACTCTTTTTAGTGAATGAAATAGAAAGAAACTTCTAAAGACTTATTACCATCTGGTGTGTGTATTGTCAATTTCCAATTATGTTTCAATAAATTATTATCTTCAGTTGCAATTTGCAATTCCTCATGTTGTTATCAGTTTTTATCATTCCCTTGACATATTCATGTGTTTTATCAACTTTTTTTAGTCTCACACAGTGAGCCTTCTTAGTAAAATATATATAATAACAGTGGAAAGATCATCACTCATGACAGTTATCTTTTATAATATTTCAGTGATAATATTGTAAGACTATAAATAGCTTTCTCTTGATGAAATATTGTTAAGCGACTACATGTATTAATTTCTACCAAATTCAATAGATTTATGGTTTCCATATCTATTGTTTCTTCTCTCATTTTAAATTTTCTTCTCCTCATATGTTGAAAATGCAACAAGATGATGGAGCTTAGTGAAAAGAAATCGCCTTCACTAAGTGGGTCCGCAGGCTATTTTTGGCGCAAAGTCTATTTTTAGACTATGTCTATTTTTAGACATATGGATCATGGTCTATGAGTTGCAGGATGATATTTATGGATGATTGGTCATGTTGGTAAAAATATATGGACCTCTATTTTTAGACATTGGGCGGAATCTATTTTTAGACTGCCGGGCTAAAAATAGAACAGTCAAATATTATTAACTCTTAATAATATTTAGACTATAAACATTATCTTATCCTCTTGGAGCGCTTCAGTTTGATGCTTGGATGTGGCACATGCAGATGACAGAAGGAAATACGCTTTTCCTAAGGGTTATTTGAGCTATTGCATGGTTGACTTCAGTTAGAACTCATGTGGCAGATTTTGGTGGAGTTGATGAGACAGATGGTGGAGTTGTGTTCGGTTTAACTTAGTTGAACTAGTTGTATTTAGTCTAAATGATAAATACACTAGTGATGAGTGGTGTGAATTAATTATTAATTAATTCAATAATTATTAACTCATAAATCAACTAAAGAATACATCAGTTAACTGCAATGCGTGGACAGTTCAGTGGAGACCAGTGTTAGAGGTGGGTGAAAGGGTGAGTGTGACTATCAGTTGTGACTATAGCTGTGCATGATATTTGCACACACATTGATTGAGATTTCCAATGAGGATTGCGTAGTACAAGCCAGTGGGATTCGAACTTGGATCTCATCATTATTCATCTTGGATTGCACAGTAGAGGCAGGCAGACTTCTGGAGGAGATTTGAACTTGCGACTTGTTCATCTCAAAGCTAGTTTGTGTGTAGCATGTGAGATAGTGCTGAGAGCTGTGAGGAGCTTTGTGCTATGTATTGTTACATGTTCTCTATCATTATAATATACAGATATTTGGGGGTTTTCAGCTGTAAGCTTTCCCCATTACATACTGTGTTATATGTGTGCTTGATTATGTTTTAATGTGCGCATGCCACTGCTTCTATTTCCGCATATTGATGATCAATTATAGAAGAGGTTATGTATTATGCATGAAGCTTAAATAGTGTGTAATCAGGATAATCTTGGTGAATAATTCAGCTATTATTCAAAATTTCTACATGGTATCAGAGCTAAATTGATCATCGGATCTATTACAGTGATTACAATTTATTTCGGTAGACAGAGTATGTAAGCGGGCCAGGTAGCCTCTGGATCCATCCTTTCTTTGAAAGGTGATATATCCAGTAAATGCCCCTACAGTCAATCTCTATGCTAGAAATAATTTTTTCTCACAGATCAGAAGCAGTTGAGTTTTGAGCGGGTGGAATTCGAATTTGCAGCAGTGTTTTCTTGGTGTCGAAAGTCGAGATGTCTTTCAACGGATTGTGATTGGAGTGTGCCCTTGAGGGCAGCTCGAATTATGTTGCATGGAAGGACAGGATGGAGGCGGTGTTAGAGGACAATGGGCTGAACGAGTTCATAGATGCTGAAGTCCCAAAACCTACTGATGCTGCTCAAGTTGAGGCTTGGCAAAAGAAGACAGCAAAATGTCGAAGGATTCTGTTGGAGGGCGTGAAGGATCACATTGTATCCAGCCTGCATGGAAAATCTTCTCCATACTTGATGTGGAAATCGTTGACAGATTTATTCCAAAGCAAGAGCGACCAGAGGAAGTTGGCGCTCAAGGATAAACTCAGAAACATAAAGATGGAGAAAGGCGACAGTATATCCAAGTACCTCACGAAGGTCACCCAATGCAGGGATGAGCTGGGAAGTGTGGGGGTGACTGTAGCTGAGGAGGAATTGGTGGACTTGGCTCTCCTTGGTCTTCCGAAGAGTTGGCATTCCTATCAGGACTCTATCAATGGTCGGGATAAATTTCCAGGATGGGAGCGACTTTGGTCGGATCTCATGCAAGAGGAGATAAGGCAGAGTACCAGGGATGGACCTTCATCAAAGGCATCTGATGAAGAAAATTGCGCTTTGGCTGCCAAAGCAAAGAAGGGGAAGAGCAAGAAAGCTTCTCATTTCGGTGCGAAAGGCAAGAAGCAGGACATGTCCAAGGTGAAGTGCTTTCACTGTCATCAGCACGGATATTATGCCACAAATTGTCCGAAGAAGAAGAAAAATAAGCATGCTGCTGGATCTGCAGCGGGAGAAGCCTTAGCCTCGCAGTTTGAGCTGGATTTTTCGCTGATCGCATGCTTGGTATCAAGTGTGATGGGTTCAGTTTGGTTCTTGGACAGTGGTGCGTCTTTTCACATGAAAGGAGATCGAGATTTGTTTTCAGATCTGGATGAGAAAGATCTTGGAGTGCACATCGAGATGGGTGATGATGGTAGATACAGTTCGACCGGTATCGGTACCATTTCCTTTGAGAGGGAGTCTGGTAAACCCTTCGTATTGAAGGAAGTGATGCATGTTCCAGGATTGAAGAAGAATCTGATCTCTGTGGTGATGTTAGAAGACAAGGGGTATGATGTTGTATTGAGCGAGGGAAAGGCTTTCCTGCGCAGTAAGACAACTGGAGAAACCCGGAAGATAGGGGTTCGAGTCAAGAACCTTTATCAATTGCATGTAGATGGCTGTGCAGCAATGGCATGCAAGGCTGAAGGAGTGGTGAGCCGAGATGATGGCGAGTTGTGGAACTGGAGATTGGGCCACCTTCACCATGGAGCTTTGAAGATACTACAGCAGATTTCTACTGGGCTTCCTAAAGGCACTCTTGCGCAGTCAGATCAGTGCAAGGGGTGTACCTTGGGAAAATTTGTGAAAGCCACCTTTCACGAGAAGGATAGTCACGCCACGAAGATCCTTGAGAGAATCCACACAGACGTGTGTGGACCTTTCTCAGTAACTTTGACAGCAAAGCACAGGTACTATGTGATCTTTGTTGATGATTTTTCTCGGAAGTGCTGGATCTTCTTCATGCAGAAGAAGAGCGAGACATACTCAAAGTTCTGTGAGTTCAAGGCGCTGGTTGAGAAGGAATCAGGGAAGCAGGTGAAGGCTCTTAGGAGCGACAATGGTGGTGAATTCATCTTTGGCGAATTCAAGGACTTTTGCAGCACAGAAGGAATTCGGAGAGAGCTCATAGCTCCCCATAACCCACAGCAGAACGGGGTTGCTGAGCAGAAGAACAGAACGATCGTGGGTGCTGCACGGGCGATGTTGCATGATCAAGGCCTACCCATTCACTTGTGGGCAGAGGCGCCTGTCTGCCGGTATATGTACGGAGCCGTTGTCCTCTAAGATACTTGGCATGAGTACACCGAGAGGCGTTTTTGGTAAGAGGCTGATATTTCCCATTTGAGGATTTTTGGTTCCTTTGTTTACATTCATGTGGCGAAGGATGTCGGGGAAGAGAGTTTGGAGCAGCGGCCCAGCGAGAGGTTGGGATATTTTGGGGGTATCTTGTCCACTACAACTATCGTGTATTTTTCAGACGATTAGCAAGGCTGATGGTAAACGGGATATCAGAATTTCGGGAGGAGAAAGCCATGGGGTGTTCGCTTGAGAGGGAGCCACACTTGCATGCGGATGAGGAGCTATTAGTTCCTAAGGATGAGCCAGGATGTGGATCAACCCACAAGAGGAATTTCATGGAGTGGAAGAGACCACTCATGCGGTGCCAACCATGCGCCAACCATCAGAGGGCGGAAGCACACTACAGAAGCTAAGCGACTGGCTCAAGATGCAGAGAAGGTTGTAGGAGCACCTACACCACAGCGCAAATAGAGACAGTCACCTGACTGGTATACTGGATACATGGCTCTTATGAGCAAGTGTATCGTGACAGTGCCATCCTCTTTCAAGGAAGATATGGAGGACCCCGCATGGGTAGATGCCATGGTGGAAAATTATGATTCGATTATCAGAAACAGTGCATGGGAGATTGTCCCCAGACCGGAGGGGAAATCAGTGGTGGGTTAGAGATGGATCTACAAAGTGAAGTAGGAAGCTAACGGGAGTGTGGAGAAGTATAAGGCAAGATTTGTTGCCGAGGCTTTTCACAGATTGAGGGGATCGATTATGAGGAGACATTTGCACCTGTCGCAAGGTATTCTTCCATACGGACGATTCTTGCTCTCTCAGTGTAGATGGGGTGGCACATTCATCAGATGGATGTGAAGAATGCGTTCCTCAATGGAGTCATTGAGGAGGAGGTGTACATAGAGCAGCCTGAAGGTTTCGAGATCTTCAGCAGTGAGTCGCATGTGTGCAGGCTCAAGAGAGCACTGTATGGGTTGAAACAAGCACCTCGTGCTTGGTACACACAGATGAGCCGGTTATTTCATAGGACTTGGATTCTCCAAGTGGGGCGGATCTAACACCATGCCAGTTGTGGTGGAGGTTAAGTTGCTGATCATTGTACTGTATGTAGATGATCTGATTTTGAAGGGTGATGAGTTGTTGATACTTTCATGCAAGGAGGATCTTGCTAGAGAGTTTGAGATGAAGGAGTTGGGCCTCCATTATTTCTTGGGATTGGAAATTTGGCAGCGCAGTGATGGACTATTTGTTTCTCGGGGTAAGTATGCCCAGGAAATACTGGAGAAGTTCAACATGCATGGTTGCAAGCCTGTTGATACTCCTCTTCCTGGAGGTTTGAGGAAGGAGGATTCTACTTCGGCAGAGGTAGTGGATGCCACTGTTTATCGACAATTGGTGGGGTTGCTTATGTATCGGTCAATACACGACCCGATATATGCTATGTTGTTAACTAGCTTTCGCAAGCTATGGTTAAGCCTACCAAGCTCTTCTGGAAGACAGGCAAGCATGTATTGCGTTATCTTAGAGGCACATCGGGATATGGCTTGTGGTACAGATAGGAGGATGAGGTGAAGCTATGTGGCTTCACGGATGCGGATGGGGCAGGGAGCTCAACGGACAGAAAGAGAAAATTTGGAGGGATCTTCAGTATCGGTTCGACAGCAGTTTCTTGGTACAGCAGGAAGCATAGATCCGTGGCACTCAGTTCAGCAGAGGCTGAGTATATGGCAGCAAGCTTGGCTGCATGCGAGGCCATATGGATGAGGAAGATCCTGGTCGGGTTGTTCGGGTCACACTTGGAGCCTACTGTGATTTATTGTGATAACCATAGTTGCATTAAACTCTCGCCTAATCCATTATTTCATGATAGATCCAAACACATCGACATCAGGTTACATCATATCAGAGATTGTGTGCGGCGGAGAATCATGTTACTTTCATATATTCCCACGGAGGATCGGGATGCTGATATCTTGATGAAGGTGCTCACCAGGAGAAAATTCGAATACCACAGAGGCAGGATAGGGGTTGCAGATAATCCATATCTTGTTGAGAGGGAGTGTTGAAAATGCAACAAGATGGTGGAGGTTAGTGAAAAGAAGTCGCCTTCACTAAGTGGGCCCGCAGGCTATTTTTGGCGCAAAGTCTATTTTTAGACTATGTCTATTTTTAGACATATGGATCATGGTCTATGAGTTGCAGGATGCTATTTATGGATGATTGGTCATGTTGGTAAAAATAGATGGATCTCTATTTTTATACATTGGGCGGAATCTATTTTTAGACTGCCGGGCTAAAAATAGAACAGTCAAATATTATTAACTCTTAATAATATTTAGACTATAAACATTATCTTATCCTCTTGGAGCACTTCAGTTTGATGCTTGGATGTGGCACATGCAGCTGACAAAAGGAAATACGCTTTTCCTAAGGGTTAGTTGAGCTATTGCATGGTTGACTTCAGTTAGAACTCATGTGGCAGAGTTTGGTGGAGTTGATGAGACAGTTGGTGGAGTTGTGTTCGGTTTAACTTAGTTGAACTAGTTGTATTTAATCTAACTGATAAATACACTAGTGATGAGTGGTGTGAATTAATTATTAATTAATTCACTAATTATTAGCTCATAAATCAACTAAAGAATACATCAGTTAACTGCAATGCATGGACAGTTCAGTGGAGACCAGTGTTAGAGGTGGGTGAAAGGGTGAGTGTGACTATCAGTTGTGACTATAGCTGTGCATGAGATTTGCACACAAATTGATTGAGATTGCCAATGAGGATTGCGCAGTACAAGCTAGTGGGATTCGAACTTGGATATCATCGTTATTCATCTTGGATTGCGCAGTAGAGGCAGGCAGACTTCTGGAGGAGATTTGAACTTGTGACTTGTTCATCTCAGAGCTAGTTTGTGTGTAGCATGTGAGATAGTGCTGAGAGCTATGAGTAGCTTTGTGCTATGTATTGTTACATGTTCTCTATCATTATAATATACAAATAGTTGGGGGTTTTCAGCTGTAAGCTTTCCCCATTACATACTGTGTTATATGTGTGCTTGATTATGTTTTAATGTGCGCATGCGACTGCTTCTATTTCCGCATATTGATGATCAATTGTAGAAGAGGTTATGTATTATGCATGAAGCTTAAATAGTGTGTAATCAGGATAATCTCGGTGAATAATTCAACTATTATTCAAAATTTCTACATCATATGCTACAAAATCACTCTTTGCTATCACATCATGATCCAATACCCTCATTAGTAGAACTGTGGATTTGACTGAAATCTCTTTTCAGTGAATAAGAGTTTAAACCACCTATCAATCTCATAAAACAAATCATTAATTTGAACATGTTGGGTCTCGTAATTGTCACATTTTCATCATGTTTATCCTCACCATTCCTTACATTACATCACCTCATTTAACCATTTAGCATACCATCTCCATATGTTCACCTCATTATTTTCCAGTTTATTTATTTTTAATATTATTAGAGAATGTGTAATTAATTATTAGAAATTTGAAATTTTTTACTAATATATTAAATTTGGATGAGCTTTGTAAATGTGTAGGATTATTTGGAAGAATTATTCAAAATCCTCTTGAATATTTCCTCCACTATTTCAATAATTCAAAGGATAATTTTTCAAGCTTATTCTAAGGAGAAGATCAGGGAGATTCAAAGGAGAAGATTATGGAGATTTCAAGGAGAAGATCATCACTAGAGAAGATCATGGAGATTTGGATAACATATCTTATCCAAGATTTGTGAGAGATGAGTGAGGATTTGAAGGGATCATATTGGTTGAAAGAAAAGTGGATTTGAAATAATGAGTTGCTTATCTTGTTTTCAAAGCACTCATGTATGAATAAGAGTGCTCTTTCTCCAAGTGGGAATATAGATAGAGAGAATGGGAACTTGTACAACTTGTTATTATTATTTTTTAGACTTGAAGACATAATAGAAGATCTGTTCTACCATATTTTGATGCTGTTACATGCTGGTTGATTGCTTGAAGTCTTGAGTAGCTGAGTTTTCCTTCAGTGTGCAAGGCAAGGGTGGAAGCCCCCCCACACCGAGCTAAGTGCACTTCTTAGTTTTCATAGCTGTAATTTATGAATTATTTTATGTTTGATTTTTTTATTTTATTTTAAAGTATTTATGAATCTAATGCTCAATATTAAACTACATATGAAAGAAAAAACAAGTGTTTAAGTTAAGCACTCTTTCTATCGACTCTAGATTTTCCATTAGAATTCATCTTTACATGCTTTCCTGCTTTCCTGTTTTCACAATAGCATTAATGATAAAATAAAATCAATAATGAAGGACAATTAGGACCTTTGAACATAGAGCCCCTTGATTATTATTTCATATATCTTACTCTATTGTTTATAAGTTAGATTTATCATTTCCTGCTTTCATGTTTTCACAATAGTATTAAGGATAGAATGAAATCAGTAATGAAGGATAACCAGGACCTCTGAACATAGAGCCTCTTGATTATTATTTCATATATCTTAATCTATTGTTTAGAAGTTAGATTTATCATTTCCTTCTTTCATGTTTTCACAATAGTATTAAGGATAGAATGAAATCAGTAATGAAGGACAACCAGGACCTCTGAACATAGAGCCTCTTGATTATTATTTCATATATCTTAATCTATTGTTTAGAAATTAGATTTATCATTTCCTGCTTTCATATTTTCACAATGGCATTGATGATAGAATGAAATCAATAATGAAGGACAACCAAGGCCTCTGAACATAGAGCCTCTTGATTATTATTTCATATATCTTGATCCATTGTTTAGAAATTAATTAAGTTAGTCTTATATTTGTAATATGCATTTATTTAACCATCAATAATTCATCTTCTAAATCTGACTATGATTGAAACCCATATACTTTGGGGATGCTTCTAAGTTCACCAACCCGAATTGATAATAAATACTTGTGTTAATTTGCAACGGTAAATTGAACCAACATTTTGGCACCGTTGTCGGGGAACCATACTTCAACATAGTCAATTAGGAAGATTGTTTAGAAAAAAAATGACAAAAACATAGTATTTATTTTAGTTAACTTTTTTCATGCTTAGGATAGAAATTAGAAGAGTAGATTCATTAAAACAAAACCTCCATAAAAAAAAAAAAAAAAAAAAAAACCATAGTATTTATTTTAGTTAAGTTTTCTCATGCTTAGGATAGAAATTAAAAGAGTAGATTCATTAAAAAAAAAAAAACCATTTGCCCAACAAGATCTAAAATGACATGATGTTAAAGAAGCCATTTGGAGGGTATGTCATGACAAGGATCTTCTTAAATCCTTGTCCACAATCTAGAGTGATCACTAGGGGTGAATATTCAATTCATAAGTTGGAAGAAAAACAAAGCGTCGATGAAGAGGATCCGCAAGAGGAAAACTTAGAATCTTCTTCTAGCAAGGAGATGAATGAGTCATGGATCATATGCGATGAAGATCAAACGTTAGAACCTGAAATTGAAGATTTTCTAGCATGCTTATCACAAGATCCCCTATGCATTTCAGATTTTGAACAAGAGACACTCGAAGAATTTTGTGACATGATAACTAGGGAGATCCAAGCAAACAAAGATCATCTTCAAAATGTCCAAGAATTTATTAAATTACATTTTTCAAACTTGGATGTGAGTTTAATTCTTATCTTGTTACGTAGATGGATGCATTGGAAATTTTCCTATACTTGAAAAAATGTATTTTTCTGCAATAGAGTAGGTAGGATATTGTTTTCCTCAATTTTGAATAAGTATGCTCTCTTCTTGTGTTTTCACACGATCTCGAGGATCAGAAAGTAGGTTGTCAATAAAAATTTTCAAGAATGAATAAAATTCCGATTTGCATTATGCTTAATCAAAGACATCTTTATATCTGCAAATCACTTTATGTCCATTTTTCAATAAACTTTTCTAAGTTTAGGAATTTAATAAAATTTAGTTTCTTTTTAAAATTTAGTTTAAAAAAAAAGATTTTGAAAGCAACCAATTTTTTTAGAGATAGAATTAATTTCATTTTTTAGATTTTTAATAATTAAAAAAAAACAAAAAAATAAAAACATTAACAAAATAATCAAACATATAAAAAAAATTGAAAAAAAACCAAACCATAAAAAATAAAAAATAAAAGAACACATTAAAAAAAAAAAAAAAAACAATAAAAAAATACATTAAAATAAAACAAACAAACCAAAAACTATAAAAAAAAAAAACAAAAACAAAAACAAATGAAAAAAACACAAAACACCAACGCACGTCGGCTTTGAATTCAAAGTCTCTCATTAGACACAGGCCGCCAACGTTGAGACTGAATTAACAAAGGCCGAGGATCTTCTTTCGCTTGTTCGCTGGGATATTCTTTAGCTTGTTCGCTCAACTTTCGCATGCCAAGATCAGGAAAAATTACAATGCAGGAAATATGCATGATTTGAGGACTTGCCTTCAGCTGTAAGTCTTCACAAATTATCTGCCCCTTCTATACACCTGAGAGGATTGGATCAGCGAATACGAAGAGTGCGCACGGCTTTTTAAAACATAAGATGCCGACCAGAACACTGGAGGTGTTACTTGTCAACGCCAGAGGCCTGCACAAAACCAGTTTTCTCAAGAAAATGCACCCTTACTGCACCATTAAATACCAAACTCAATGACAAAAGAGCAGCGCAGGCAGTAATCCTGAGTGGAACGAGAAATTGATTTTCAATATAACAAAAGGGGTTTATGATCTGATCGTAGGAATATTTTTGCCTCCTCTCCCTCTGCCATCACAGATCCCTCAGAAAGCACACAAAATCCTCTAAAATAAATGAAAAATCAGGCTCTTTGCTCACAAAATCAGGAGGAGATAATGCAAATCCCAATTTTACCTCTAGCGACATAACTGCCTCCTGTCACTCAAACCACTGTTTGCATATGAATCCAGTTCCAGATCCACATTTTTAGTGATACCTAGGGTTCCATTTCAAGCAGCGATTAAATTGCCAGTGGGGAGAGTAAGAAGACTAAGCATACAACTTCCAAGAGCCATCGTGAGGCTGTCAAAACACTTTGAAAGGACTTTTAAGCGCAAGAGGTGGAAGCGCGGCTCCTGGAGAGTGAGCCGAGAGTTGCAACAACGTCTCAACTATGTTAATTGCAGGCCAGGGAGACCCTTGAAACGAGTCAAAGAATAAAGAGATATGACTCTAGCTCCGAGTGTAGAAGAGTCAGTAAAAAGAATTAGATGAAGAGGTAAAAAAATCAATTTTAGATTTCTAGCAGTTGAACGAATTTTAGGAATATTAAGTTTGAGCAATTCGTGGGGGGATGTGTCATTCAGTGAGGAGATATAAATTTCAAAAATTGGCCACCAGTAACCATTTCCAATAGTCACAAATATTTTCTTGAGATAGTCTTGGAAATATTGAGATAAATCATTGAGTGAAAGAGGGCTGGAACTCAAGTCTACTAAGATGAAAACATTGGAGATCATTCCTAGATAAGGTAAAATTCAGAATTTTATGCAAGCTTGAATGAACAGATTTTGAAATCGATTTTTCCAGCTACAAATAAATGAATCCTCAGAAATATGAGAAGGAGAGTTTTAATTAAACGATGAAACTATTAAACATGAGTTATTAACTCAAATATCTCACAAGAAGATTGGGTCCAAATCAGTTCAACTATGAGCTAGAGTCACATTGAGATATCTGGAAAATGTGCTATTCAAATTGTAATGGAACATGTTCACATTGCAAATATAGGGACCTATTCAACTAAAAGTGCATCAAAGCTAGCGTTTTTAACAGCTCCAGTTACCTACAACTAATTTCCTACATTGGATTGGCATCCTTCGTTGGTACTTCAAAGTACGTGGGCTCAAATAAAGCATTCATATCTATGGTAATTGTGTTGGCTTTCCCTGCAAAATTTTCAAATCATTTTAAAGTGTTTCTCTATAGCATATATCCTCGAGGAAAGTTGCACCATTTTTTAGTGATGGCTATAAAATCAAAGATCAAACTTTCTATCATTTTTTTTAAAGAGCAAATAATTCCTTTTTAACGCTAGAACAAAGGAATTTTATTGTGCAAAAAGAAGAGATTTAAAACTCTATTTACAGAACAGTGAGAAAATTTGAAGATTTTTGTTTTGGGCCTTTACACAGCCAACATTTTTTTCCTCTTCTTCATTAGGAAGACTAAAAAATTGTAGCAACAGAATAGAGGAGCTCAAGGCTCATATCGATTTTTTTCAAAAGAACACAGTGGAATAAACAACCCAGGAAATTGATTTTTCAAAAAGGCAGTGAATGGAAATACTAAGAGCAGAGATGAATTGTGATTGCCCGAAAAGAATGTGATAAAAAAATGCCAGAAAATTGTAGATTGTTTTCCATAAAATCAATTTCTAAGGAGACATTTTCCAGAAGAAGTCGATTTCTAAGAAGACAAAGAAGGTGAATTTGAAAATAATTATTCAGATTTCTGAAAAATTCTCATTTCAAACAATTTGATTTCAATTTCAGAGAGATTTAATTATTCCCATTATTTAATTTTTATTTCTAAAAGGACAAAGTAGAAATTGATTTCAATTTCTGAAAAAGCAGAGAGTTTTTTGAGGATTCGATTTCATATTCTGAGCATTTAATTGCTAGAGACAAAGATAGAGGCAAGCATGAGAACATGCTTGAAAGTAAGTAAGGGGGAGATGGCACAGATGTTTGCCCTCATTTTTTTTATCAATTTTTTCTTATTAAATCCACCTAATTTCCATCCTTTTCCACTTTATAGCATCCACATATGACCTATTTTGACCTTATTATGCATATTTAGGAAAATAAATTATTTTTTTCAAATTTTAGAAATTTTAGTAAAAATTGGGTTTTAAGAGTATTTTTGTGCAGAACTGGAAATTCCTGTAATGGCTTCATTGATTTCATACTTGCAGGACACTTGGGCACGAGCTGAGCACATAGTTAGAAAGCTTGGGAACTAATAATGGAAAAACACCTATTAGTTTGGTCAAACCGAGCTAAAACAGGCCCGGTCATTGCTGGTCAAACATGACCTGTTTTTCAGGAATCTCTAGAAAGTATTGATTGTTGATCATTCATTTTTTTTTGCCTGTCAATAAATTCTTGAAAATGAGCTACTTTGTTTTTTAGTCACTTCATACAAAAATGATTGATGGAGATGGCACATAAAGGCGATAATTTTTATGCAGGAATGGTGTTAAGTTTTTCAAAGTTGAAGACGATCTAATGAAAAAGTGATCACAATGAAACATACATCATTGGATGCTTGAAGGAATGAATTCTTCACTACACATATCATGACATTTTCCGCTACACAAAAATCCTTTTGCATTATGATTACTCACATTTTTCCTTCCAAGCGCCTTAATCATTCCTATGTTGCAGCCCATCTTCCATTTCCTTATCCTTCATGACTTCATACATGCCTATTTTTCTAAACAACATAGATCATTTCCTTCTTATTTTTCAGTTCAATTTTCCTTGTCAATAAAATCCAAAACATATAATTTTTCCATAACTCCATTGCCTTGCTATCATTTTCCTAAAACTTGTTTCTACTGCAATCATATTCATCTATAGTCCTATCAATCATTTTTGTATATACTCACATTGACTGATGTGGGATTCCTTAAGGCCCACCTTTCAACAAGTCTCGACCCATCGACTTCAGTGCTTTACCTAGGATAGAGACTAGATTCATCATTAGTACCTTGAGGCTCGTATGCCCTAATGACAAGTTCTCTCACCAATAGTCATGGGAATACATCAATGTCCCTTGATCATTGGATCTTGCAAGTGGCTCGGCATCAGATCATTTATTCACACTTTGCAAGATGTACTAAGGTACCTTGGCACTCATTGACATCAATGGTGAGTTTGCCTCACATTGGTTAATGACATCCATTAATGGTCGGTAATCCAATGACTTATTTTCATGCTCGACACTGACACATTCATTCGCATGACTAGAATTGTACCATCATATTTTTGAAGCGAGTGAAGACTATATTTTTCATGACAGATCAGTGGTTGCGACAACATCCTTCAGTCATATGAGAGTACGACAATTCCACTTTCAAATATCATATTCAGATTCATACAACCAAGCAGCAGTTTAGATTCCTTCACTTTCTCCAGTAGCATGATATTCACATGATCCAACACCACGATATTTTCCTAATCTAGCATTATGACATATTCTCTCATGAAATTCAACATGACATTTTCCAGATCCAGAAGCGGTAGTAGCTACATTTTGCATAGTTCATCAGCGTTTTGGGTAAGTGAAGGTGTGCTATTTTCTAATTTTTAATCAAACAATTTTCTTACATGTTGAAAGTAAATGAACTTGGAAAATTCCCTCGCCATATTACATCATCTTTCACCTTTTCGTAAACATAACACATCTTCAGTTTGGGGGGGGCCGTGGGGGGGGGGGGGAGGTGTAATATTCGTAACCATTTCATTCCATTCATTACCTCACATATTATAGACCAACATAACTCTTACAAATTACACTTAATTGCAATTGATACATTAATATCTATTTTTGCATGATTCAAAAATACGAGAAAATATTTTCTTATGCATATTAATGATACATCATTTCCAGTACATGAATTGTTATTAATAGTACATGTGTTAAAAAAAATGTTGTTAACAAAAGAACCAACATTTGTTATATTCATGGTTGTTAACACAAGAACCAACCATAGGAAATATCAATTACAATACATGCATTTTACATCCTGGAATGATACATTGTTAGAAACCATAATCATGCAAAGCCAAAAGTTTTTTTTCCATGCAAGGGTGCATGAGGACATGCAACAAGTTCAGTTTGGGGGTATGTTGGGTTTCGTAATTGTCACATTTTCATCATGTTTATCCTCACCATTCCTTACATTACATCACCTCATTTAACCATTTAGCATACCATCTCCATGGGTTCACCTCATTATTTTCCAATTTATTTATTTTTAATATTATTAGAGAATGTGTGATTAATTGTTGGAAAATTGACATATTTCACTAATATCTTAAATGTGGATGAGCTTTGTAAATGTGTAGGATTATTTAGAAGAATTATTCAAAATCCTTTTGAATATTTTCTCCACTATTTCAATAATTCAAAGGATAATTGTTCAAGCTTTTTCTAAGGAGAAGATCATGGAGATTTAGATAACATATCTTATCCAAGATTTGTGAGAGATGAGTGAGGATTTTAAGGAATCATATCTTGAAATTATAGGGATATTGGTTGAGAGAAAAGTGGATTTGGAATTATGAGTTGCTTATCTTGTTTTCAAAGCACTCATGTATAAATAAGAGTGCTCTTTCTCCAAGTGGGAATATAGATAAAGAGAATGGGAACTTGTATGACTTATTATTATTATTTTTGAGACATGAAGACATAATAGAAGATCTGTTCTACCATATTTTGATGATGTTACATGCTGGTTGATTGCTTGAAGTCTTGAGTAGTTGATTTTTCCTTTAGTGTGCAAGGCAAGGGTGGAAGGGCCCCCACATCGAGCTAAGTGCACTTCTTAGTTTTCATAGCTATAATTTATGAATTATTTTATGTTTGATTTGTTTATTTTCAAGTATTGACGAATCTATTTCTCAATCTTAAATTGCATATGAAAGGACAAACAAGTGTTTAAGTTAAGCACTCTTTCTATCGACTGTAGATTTTCTATTAGAATTCATCTTTACATGCTTTCCTGCTTTCCTGCTTTCCTATTCTCACAATAGAATTAAGGATATAATGAAATCAATAATGAAGGACAACCAGGACCTCTGAACATAGAGCCTCTTGATTATTATTTCATATATCTTAATCTATTGTTTAGAAGTTAGATTTATCATTCCCTACTTTCATGTTTTCACAATAGTATGAAGGATAGAATGAAATTAGTAATGAAGGAAAACCGGGACATCTGAACATAGAGCCTCTTGATTATTATTCCATATATCTTAATCTATTGTTTAGAAGTTAGATTTATCATTTCCTGCTTTCATGTTTTCACAATATTATTAAGGATAGAATGAAATCAGTAATGAAGGACAACCAAGACCTCTGAACATAGAGCCTCTTGATTATTATTTCATATATCTTAATCTATTGTTTAGAAATTAGATTTATCATTTCCTTATTTCATATTTTCACAATGGAATTGATGATAGAATGAAATCAATAATGAAGGACAACTAGGACCTCTAAACATAGAGCCTCTTGATTATTATTTCATATATCTTGATCCATTGTTTAGAAATTAATTAAGTTAGTTTTATATTTGTAATATGCATTTCTTTAACCATCAATAATTCATCTTCTAAATTTTACTATGATTGAAACCCATATACTTTGGGGATGCTTCTAAGTTCACCAACCAGGATTGATAATAAATACTTGCATTAATTTGCAACAGTAAATTGACCCAACAGTGGACCCCTTACCCTTTCATTGCAATCGGATTATCCCAGTTTTAACTTTCATTCACATTACAATTGTCGTCTCCTAAAAAACTCTCGATTCCTCGATTGCGATGTAAATGGGCCCCAACTTCCATTCTCATCACACATCGCACTTCACAAATCTTAACCTTTAAATGCCATTCCTCATAAAAAAAACTCCCGATTCGTGATTTGCGGTATTGTCTGGGCCCCACCTCCTTGCCTCGTCATCACCCCCATCGCAAATCGCGTTCCCTCCCATGTGTGTCCTATGTTTAAATGTTCTGACCCCGATCTGCGATTGCGATATATGTATAAAGCATTTTTCTCCTTGCGCTCATCATTTATTTAATAATCTCTCCCACTAATAAAATAAAACTCAGCTATCTCTTTTAATCTGCCTCCATCCCTATCACGAAAAACAAGAAACCAAAGGAAAGGAACAATGGCAGAGTTTCTCTAAAAAAAATTCTACCATTACTCTTAGCACCAGCACATTTTCGTGATGCACTAGGCAACATTCAAGGAACAACCACACATCACTTTCACTGTTTTTTACACTTTTTGTGGAGTTGTTTGCATCAGAACAAAGGAGTAGTCTTCCTATAGATTGACACATCATACAACCACTTCGAATTGTTAGCCTTGATCCTGTTTATTTTGATCATGTCATAGCACTTTGAATTAAATTTTTTGGATAAGCCTCATATCTTGCACGATATGGTAATAACTTTTAGGAACATATTTACTCCTTTTGTGGGGATGACAATTTTATATTTTTGGATATATGTGACAAAGTACAATTAAGTAAGGGTTCGTGGTTTTAGAATCTTAACTAATATGATCAATGCTCCTTTTAGTGAATGAAATAGACATAAAATTCTGAAGAATTATTACCATCTAGTGTGTGTATTGTCAATTTACAATTGTGTTTCCATTTCTTATTATATTCAGTTGAAATTTGCAATTCCTCATGTTGTTATGAGTTTTTATCATTCCCTTGACATGTTCATGTGTTTTATCAACTTTTGTTAGTCTCACACAGTGAGCCTTATTAATAAAATATATATAATAACGATGGAAAGATCATCACTCATGACAGTTATCTTTTATAATATTTCAGTGAGAATATTGTAAGACTAGAAATAGCTCTCTTGATGAAATATTGTTAAACAACTACCTGTGTTAATTTCTACCAAATTCAATAGATTTCTGGTTTGCAGACCTATTGTTTCTTCTCTCATTTTACATTTTGTTCTCCTCATAGGCTACAAACTCACTCTTTGCTACCACATCATGAACCAATACCCTCATTAGTAGAACTGTGGATTTGACTGAAATCTATTTTCAGTGAATAAGAGTTTAAACCGCCTACCAATCACATAAAAAAAATCATTAAATTTCCTTATAGTTTAGGATGTGTATGGTCAGGTGCTTGATGTAGTCCAAGTGTTGATTCTAGTGCCAGCAGGTGCAACAAGTTGAATCGGTTGATACGAGTGTACAATCGTTTGTGGTTGGATGGGTAGAGTGGGTTACCTTTGAAAAACATTAATTTTGACATTAGGATGACCAAAAAACGACAAAGTACTGTCAAAATGAGTGACCATAGGTTTCCCCCTAGCATGAGGAGTATAATAAGATGGAAAATATTGTTCTCGAAATGCAGGGAGTCCAGTTGAAATTGTATTGGATGGAATATACCCAGATGGACCAGCTTGATATTGCCCTGATGATGTATATAAAGGATCAATCCATTCAGTACTCACTATATATTTACCAGTTAGAATACCATACGATGACATTGGTGATGTCCATGGGTTTGAGGATGCATTAAAGAAGGTTCCAGATAAATATTGGTAACCAGGTGGGATGGAAGGGCCATCATATAGATGTGACTCTTGTGATGTTGTGAACATCAAGCAGGCACTGTCGCAACTGGAATAGATGGTCTAGCCGAAGATGTTAGCTCAGGCATGGTTATTCGACCAAATTTATACCCTATAGGATCTATGGGAAATCGAAGTGAAACATGATCGACAAAAGCAAAGGAAGGTGATTGAGGAAAATAATTGTACAGGTAAAACTCCACTCCAAAATGAATTATAGTTAATGGTGTTTGGTCTTGTGGTATTTCTTCAATCGAAATTAAACCGGGTGGAAGGTTTTCGAAGTCAAGCCCGAAGTATATTTCAGGAGGTTGACTTCGCGATATGGGAGACTCAATGGCTACAATAGACTGTGGGGCGACCAATACAGGAACAAATTCCGGTCATTCGACTTCGAGATTCAGATGTTCTGGTAAAAAAGTAATAGGATCTGGATCAACTGCCAGTTGAACAACCTCGGGTTTGGGAGGTAAGGTCTCACTGATTGGATGGATCGTGACCACAAGTAGCTGTGAGGACTCCGTCTCGACAACAGTAGATGAACCAGGTTTTAGAAACAACTTGAGATGACTCTGGTATATGTGAGGATGATGTTGCACTAGAGGTACTAATAGTACTAGTTTCGGTAGAGCAATGTCGCCTTCGCCGACTAGAAATGGCTTCCGGTGGTAAAAGTGGTTTCAGTGCTATTCTATGCGAACGACAAGGAAATGGATGTTCTTATTCAATGATGAATAATTTATCTTATGACCAAAAACAAATTAAAAAAAGGGGGTGATTCTAGAAAATGGTTTACCAAGTAATTGTGAACTGCAGAATACCACCTAGCGAACGAAGAAGTACGGGCAAGCAAGCTCTCCGAATTTTGTGTTCAGTGTATCACAAGTTACAAGGAGGCCGACTCGGTTCAATATGGATGGATAGCAACCTAAATTTTTCCTCCAAAATATGCCCGAAGATACATGGAGGCCCAAGTCCGTATTAGCGTTGTCTAATGTGAAACCGCACAGTGAGAGCACCCCCTTATACTTTTCGTACTAGAACACCGCCATATATACTCGAAGGTACGAGGAAGAGCTCCGATATAATTACGTACATGGAGTGATGTATCACACTTGGAATGTATCGCAGACAGGTTAGCGACATCTGCTATGTTTGATGATGCCGGAACACGTCTCTAGCCTAGACCTTCTAAATGTATCGTTATGGTTCCAATGCTTTCTTAGGTAAATTGATGTAAATTTTATGTTGATATTGTTTAGAAAGTTTTTCTTTGAGGTTCACTGCATGATGTGACAGAGATTCCTAAAAATGCAAACTAAAATGATAAGAAAACTTTTCAATTTTATCTTTTTCAATGAAAATCCTAGCTACTAAGGGAAAGAGCAACCACTTTTAGAGAAAACAACTAAGAGAAAAAACTAAAATGCAGCTTTCATAACTTGTTCCTATGCAACACACACAATTCATTAAATGTTGAAGATTGAAACAAGAAACAGTGAAGGAGGCATCCTGAAACATCATCCTTGATCCTAGTTGGAAAATAATCACCTAAACTAGGTGGGGCCCACACAGGTGATTTTTGGCGCAAAGTCTATTTTTAGACATGACGATCATATTCTATGAGTTGCAGGATGTTGTTTTTGGATGGTTGGTCAAGTTGGAAAAATATATGGACTTCTATTTTTAGACATATTGGGCGGAATCTATTTGTAGATTGCCAGTCTAAAAATAGATATGTCGATTATTATTAGCTCTTAATAATAATCAGACTCTAAACAACAACTTATTCTCTTGGAGAACTTCAGTTCAGTGCACAGATGTGGCACATCAGCTGACAGAAGGAATTATGCAATTCCTAAGGGTTTACTGGAGCTAATGCATGGAGGACTTAGTTAGAACTCAAGTGGTAGAGTTATGACACAGTTGGAAGAAGTAGTTATGGAGTTGTATTCAGTTTAACTCAGTTAGACTCAGTTGAGATAGTTGTATCTAGTCTAACTGAATGATACACTAGTGAGAGTGGAGTGAATTAATTAGTTAATTAATTCACTAAATAATAACTCGTGTCAGTGAATAATACATCGGTTAACTACGGTACATGGTAGTTTCGGTGGAACCCGGTGGAGAGGTAGGTGAAAGAGCAAGTGTGACTATCAGTTGTGACTATAGTGATGCATTGATTGCATCCAACACTCAGTGGAGATTCCTATGAGGATTGCGTGAGCAAGGCTGGAGAAATTCAAGTTCATTCAGAGCCATTCTTCAACAGGGATTGCGCAGTAGAGGCAGGTTAGCAGGAGGGAAAATATTGGTGCATGGATTTGCAAGATCGGGCCTGATTAGTGTGTAGCGATTGTATTGTACTGAGAGCTTGATATGATAAGCTTTGTATGAGGATTGTTACATGATCTCTATGACATATATTATATACAGATATTTGGGGTTTTCAGCTTCAGGCTTTCCCATTAAACAACTGTGTTAATGTGTGTGAATTTTTATTGTTTCATGTGTGCATTGCAATTTTGATTTTATTTCCGCAAATGATCACTCTTGGAATAGATTATGTATTTTGCATGAAGTTAAAATAGTGTGATATCAAGAGAATCTTGGACATATAACACATAATTTATATAATTTCTACATGGTATCAAAGATGTGTTATAGATTTTCTACATGGAATGACAGCAGGAATTTTTGGGTGCGCGAGATTGCAGAGAATATTTGAAAATTTTGGTGAAATATTTTTAGGAAAAAATAGCATATTTTGATTCCTTGTGAAAAAATACCCAAATTGAAAAAAAAATTCGGTCGAATCAGAGCTCGGATGAGGGAGATATCGTCGATTTAAAATCAGCTCTTTTGTTAGAAACTTTTGCGACGGCGGAACAATTGCAATGTGCGCGAGCCAAGAATCTACATGCACTGAGGTACAAGATGCATGCAAATATTTGAGGAGCAAAGTAGAGGTTAGTGAATTGGTGGTTGAGAGGGAGCCTCTCAACATGCAACGTGAGAAGCAGTCTCAGAAGTTTGTGGAGCAGCCACAATTAGAGATGCAGAAGAATCTTTATAGATTTGATGTAGATGGGATTTCTATGGAGCTTCCTATTGTTGTGAAGTGTGAGAAAGCCATGCAATTGAAGCTTGAGAGGGAGCAAGATTTTCATGCAGGTAAGAGTGAACCTCAGGATGTGGAGCAGCCACAATATGAGGATCATGGAGTGGGAGAAACCACTCATGCAGAGAAAATTAGAGCCAGATGGGCAGAGGGAGTGCATGCAGCTATACCACCAAGTGAGAGGTGGGGCGACATGCATGGGTAATCCCAAGAGGATATTTCTGGGCAGGATTCATGGAGATGGTGTGGATCTCATGAATTGAACCTGGCTACGAGGTGCCCACAGAGCAGCAATAGCATGATCAGTTGGATTGATGTGGGCAGATCAAAGTGACAATGTCGGATACTAGAGCGTGGTTCAGAGTTGACAGCAAGTGCAGAGTGCATGGGTGCAGATTTCAACAACGCAGTGGTTCCTGAAGACATATGCAGCTGGTACCAGCAGAAGTCGAAGACTTTGATGATAGATGCATTAAGACTGATTGAGTGTATGGAGCCTTTCAGTTTCGGAAGGTTGCAGGGCGAATGCATGGAGTTGCATGTCGCATGCAAAGACATTCCTTTCTTGTTGAGAGAGAGTGTTGAAGATTGAAACAAGAAACAATGAAGGAGGCATCCTGAAACATCATCCTTGATCCTAGTTGGAAAATAATCACCTAAACTAGGTGGGGCCCACACAGGTGATTTTTGGCGCAAAGTCTATTTTTAGACATGACGATCATATTCTATGAGCTGCAGGATACTATTTGTGGATGGTTGGTCAAGTTGGAAAAATAGATGGACTTCTATTTTTAGACATATTGGGCGGAATCTATTTTTATATTGCCAGTCTAAAAATAGATATGTCGATTATTATTAGCTCTTAATAATAATCAGACTCTAAACAGTAACTTATTCTCTTGGAGCACTTCAGTTCAGTGCACAGATGTGGCACATCAGCTGACAAAAGGAATTACGCAATTCCTAAGGGTTTACTGGAGCTAATGCATGGAGGACTTAGTTAGAACTCAAGTGGCAGAGTTATGACACAGTTGGAAGAAGTAGTTATGGAGTTGTATTCAGTTTAACTCAGTTAGACTCAGTTGAGCTAGTTGTATCTAGTCTAACTGATTGATACACTAGTGAGAGTGGAGTGAATTAATTCACTAAATACACCATTAATTGAATCAAGAAATACATCAGTTAACTACAGTGCATGGCAGTTTTAGTGGAGACCAGTGGAGAGGTAGGTGAAAGAGCAAGTGTGACTATCAGTTGTGACTATAGTGATGCATTGATTGCATCCAAAACTCAGTGGAGATGCCTATGAGGATTGCGTGAGCAAGGCTAGAGAAATTTGAGTTCATTCAGAGCCATTCTTCAGTAGGGATTGTGCAGTAGAGGCAGGCTAGCATGAGGGCAAATATTGGTGCATGGATTTGCAAGATCGGACATGATTAGTGTGTAGCGATTGTATTGTACTGAGAGCTTGATATGATCAGATTTGTATGAGGATTGTTACATGATCTCTATGACATATATTATATACAGATAGTTGGGGTTTTTAGCTTCAGGATTTCCCCTTAAACAACTATGTTAATGTGTGTGAATTTTTATTGTTTCATGTGTGCATTGCAATCTTGATTTTATTTCCGCAAATGATCAATGGTGGAATAGATTATGTATTTTGCATGAAGTTAAAATAGTGTGAGATCAGGAGAATATTGGACATATAACACATAAGTTATATAATTTCTACACTATATGCACATGCATGTTTTTCTTTTCAGTTCCCTTAACGTGAATCCAAGAAAGGAAACTATATGCATCAAATCAATAAAAAACAAGTGTTTTCTTCTTTGAGAAACGAGGAATTTAACAACAATTTCTCTTTCAGGAAAAAATGAAGAATGGAACTACAATTTTTTCCTACATGAAATGAAGAATAAAACGACACTTTCCTTTAAAAAAAAAAAAAGGATTTAATGCAGAAATAAAATAAGTTGAATTTGATTTTCCAATGATACATAAAAACACTAAAGAGACATTGAACAAATTTACTTTTCAAAAAAGGAAGAATTAGGTAAATTCATTGGTCTCTAAGAGGTATCAGACAGTTGAGAATACAAAAAAAAATGGTTGAGAATGATAGCAATGAAAACTTTGAATGGAATTTGGGTGGCTAAGGGGGAAACACAGTCTCTAAAGGGAGATAATGTGTTGCAATTCACCCCTGAGTGGGAGAGAGTGCACTACATTGCACTCTATCTTGACCAACAGTGCGTTGGGCGCAACAGTGATTGAAAATGCAAGCTCCAAAACACACTTCTAATGAAATTATTTCATTAAAATCCCTAATAACTGAAAGTATATGCTACTGATGAGGATTAGCAGATGAAAAAACACCAGGAATGATAGGAAACTCCCTAGTGGAGTCACCAATTTGTTATCCAGAATTGTGATTTAGGGATAAATCAAATTCCCTAAGTGTGGTGCTAGGCACTTAGAACAACAGATGAAATAATTTGCTATCAATTTCTCTAAAATAAGCAAATACACAGAATGATAGAAGAACCTACTTGTAATCCAAGTGCCTCTTCTTCTCCTTCCATCGTTGTTGATGTCGCGCTCAATCCAACTTCGATCGTCGGATCAATTCTTTCAAATACAAACAAAGAACAACAAAAAACATGCATATACAAATATCTACCTACTTAATCACTCAAATCGATTAGATGTGAAACATATATATCATTCAAGAATCCATTGCATGTTAAATAGAAACATAAAGAGATACACATATGGGAATTTGAACAATAATATTTATTAAAGAGTAGAAGGGGGAGGTTACAACCAATGATAGATTTGATGCCACCAGCTACAACTTCATCCCAGCCTCATCACAATCAACATCACACCAGCAGCATATCAGTACTTTCACTCTCTCAAATGAGAATCAGACAACATTTCTTTACCAAAATTATTCCTTCCTTAGCACTAGGATCTGTGCTCAATTTGTAGGGAAACTGATGGTAGTTTCTCAATGAATGACTTTCTAAGAATAGGCAAGACATGTTCCCAAGTTCATAGGTGTTATATGGACACTTGGATTCAAATTTTGACACATATGGACTCTTCTATAAGGCACTGGCCATGTGGAGATTTCTGGAACAATGAGAATTCCACTCCCAGGTGACCAACACACCCTTGAATGTCAGAAAGTGCATTGCAGTGCACCCTTGAATGGAGGATGGTGCATATGAAATGCAGTTAGTCCCTTTAGAGGCAGCGTTGGTGAGTTCATATGTGATATAACATATACTTCAAACCTTTGAAAACTTAGAATAGATGCCATGAATGAATTGATCTTCTCTTAGAGGGCATCTAGAAACTGAAATGTAAGGGGACGATAAACCCTATTTCAATGGTCTTGGGGATGATGTCCAATTTTACCAGGTCATGGTGGATGATGCCAAAATTTACCTATAACATTAATTCATTCCTTGAAAGTGAAACCGCAAATCATTAGAGATGAACATTCCAATTAATCCATGTACTTCATCATTTTTACCATCCCATTTGGATTTCTTTGCTACATTAGTGGGGAATATTCCTTTTTTCCCAAACTAATATGGTATAAAATTTACTTCATAACATATCATTTATATGGAATTTCCATAAGAGTTATTTGGTATTAGCAAGAAAAATGTCACTTGGACTAACCATATTAAAAATGTAGGTAATATAACCTCAGAAGTAGAAACTGAATGGGAGATAATTTACATTACTAGATGAAGAGTTCAAAGGTGGATGTAGGGTATGAGAAAAGATCTGGTTTTAGTTGAGAAGTGTGACATAGATACCTATGATGAACTAGTATATTTCTCAGAATATTTTATGTTAAAAGTAGATGTTTATATTTAGTATTCTCAACCTTCGATACAAGGTTTGATGCAACATTTTTTAGAAAGGGAAATTGGTGGAAAATCTTCCCTAAATTTGGCAATATCGCTTTTGTGAAAAACCTTAGCTAAATTTAAGGGCAAGATACATGGAAAGAGTAAGAATTACTCTAGTGTGGATGATGTTAGGACTCATATTGAAGTCTTTGACAAAAGAGTGGTTCTAGAGATTAATGAAGTCTCTAACCAAGTTGTTTTAGGAAATTTTTCAAGGGTGTCCATTAATGGTAATTATTTTTATTATACCTGTCATTCTTTTGATGATCTTGTTAATGTTGAGTTTCTACTTTTCTCTAGTTTTGTGGGTGTTAGGGTTTATGACAATGGTTTTGTAGGTGTTATTTTGAACTTGGCATAATTGAGACCTGTCACCGCTTACAACAAAGAAAAGGAGGACTATCTTGAGGCATTGGTGGAAAAGTTGAACATGTAGTAGGGAAGGATGCTAAATTTTAGGAATTGACAGGAAATCCCTAGTTGAGAAGTTTATAGGAAGGAAGGTTACCTAATAGACTCTCGGGAACTAGGTAAAGGAGAGATGTGTTCCTCTCACTGGATATGTCCTGACTATTCACTTACTCAGTAAAGGTTGGATGTGGAAAATGTTCTAAAATATTTATGGTTTTGGAATGCATAAGCTTTAATACTTTGGCCCTAGAGTCTATTGTTTGACCCGAATGATGGTGAATTTGGTATAAATTTGATTTGGATAAATCTCCCTATCCTTTCTTTTGAATTGTGGATCGAGATTGGGTTAAAGGATATTGGTGACTACCTTGGAGGAACTTTTTCGCTAAATTAAAATTAAAAATCAATTACTTCTAGGATGGCGACTATGGTTTTGGTTAATTTAAAGGTGTGAGATGATTTATTTTAAACAATTGAACTGATTTACAGGGGACAATACTTCTTTCAATTGATGGATTACATCAATATTCCATTTAGATGCAATCATTACCACAAGGTTGGCCATGTTTTCAATAAATTTTATTTGAAAAAATTATTAAAAATGGGTCTCGAAGGATTGAAATATAACCAAATTTCATCGTGAAAAGGTCAGCGTCACAACCCCAAGACTCCACACATACATGCACTTTTGGCGCACTATGACTCCTCGAGCATGCACCATTGAAGTGTTTTGTGACTGCTTAGAGGAGCACACTGTTATTCCACCTGAACTACACCTCATAATATGTTACATTTATTTATGCTCTATATCATTTTCTTAGTAGGATTTCATAACTTCTCAATATAATACAAGCAACTATATTACTCATACAACACTTTAAATATGTAAATGTAGTAAAAAAAATCCATAAATATTCATATTTAATCACATGGACACGAAAATGAATTTAATTGTTCTCAAACCTTAAATGTCATTATAGCAATGAATTTTTACATAAGATAGGAAACCTTACCCCACCAACTTGTTTACTTCCTCTAAAATATGAAAAATTCACCAAATTTACATTAATAAGTCCTGTTAATAAATTTCGGCTCACCTAGGTCGGTTCTGTTGAATAATGTCACTAGGTTCAATCTTCATAGTTGTATTTAAGTCATAATGAATATATTATCAAAATAACAAAAATAATTTTTAATTATTATTAAAATAACTTATTAAAGCATGGGTTTCATGCTTGGGTCATCATTTTCTAGGTCAAAGTCCCCATTGTGGACTTCTAGGTTTTATCTGGAGTCATTAGAGTCAATGTCCATTTTATGAGACCCTTATCGAGCTTTTGAATCATGTAAAAAGAATTATTATTGAGTAAGATAAGTCATTATCACCTCTACACCAATTCGGCCCTTGCTTGATGAAGTTGGCCTGCATTAGGGAAATTTGACCCACAAAAGAAGCTATATATAGAAGTATAGTTCGATTCATTTGCATCATCACTCAACAAGTTCGATATTAACCAAGAAGAAATGGGAAAAGTGTGAAGCTCCAAGAGAAGAAAGAGAAGTGCAGGAGAAGGACAAGATCGAAGTTTTGGGGCTACCTCTCTCTTATGCGAAGTTACTGGGCTACTGCTAGGGTTGAAGTTCTGCTACTGAAGAGGTCGTAGTTCTGCTATTGGAGAGGTCAAAGTTCTGCTGCTGGAGAGGTCAAATTTTTTTTGTTGCTAGGTCGAAGTTTTTTTGTTATTAGGTTGAAGTTCTATTGCTGCTACTAGGTTGAAGTTCTACTGCTGCAAGGTTGAAGATCTAGGTTGAAGTTGTTTTTAGAAGGTTATCATCTGAAGAGGAAGGAAGGGATTATTTGGTGATTGGAGGAAGTCAGTGTCTAGGTCAAAGAGTCTTGGATTATTTTGTCTTGTCTTGTGAAACTAGTGAAGGAAGAGTTTTTGACTAGGTTTTCCCTTAGATAGGTGTTTTTCCCTGGCTCCCCACCTACATTTGGTGTCTTTCTTCGTGTTATGCTTTTGGTAATTTCTTGATGAACTAAGGTAAAATATTATCACAATAAAATTAATAAGAACATAATAATATCACAAGGAATTATCAACATAAGAAAATACTTCTGCCTTTCTGATTTTCTAGAAAGTTCGTTCTCCAACAAAATCTTTATTCACTCACTTGTGCAAACTTTGTTTGGTGGTTTTCCTTGCCACAAACCCGCTCAAACTACTTATATTCAACCATTCTATTTTCCCTCTTTGATTTTCTCCTTTCATATTAATCCTTGCTTTTTTTCCCTTCAATCCGTTTATGGTCTCGGTTATATGTAGCTTGCGATGGGAACAAGTGAATCGTCACATCCCTTCATATTCACACCCTCTTGCACACACTCATATCCTTTCGTGAGTTAGATCACTTGATAGCTCCACCATAGCATTGTAATTTGGCTTGTTTTTCTATCGCATAGTGTTTCCTGATCTTGGGCTAACACCCCACTTCATGCTACTTGATCCCACTGTCACTCCATCCTCATGTTGCTCGGTGAGGCCAACATTCCATACTCGTGTTGCTTGGTCTCAGGATGATATTCCATCCCTTTATGAAGTTGTGCCACTTAGTTCAGTTTGTGTTTTATCCCTTCACGAATTTGTGCCACTTGTTCAAGTTGACTTTCCATCCCTTTGTGAAGTCTTTCCACTCAAATAGGTCGATGCCTAGTTTTTGCTGCACCAAGCCAACACATATCATGCACTACTTGTCATCATGTTGTCACGTGTTGGTTTTTCCCAACTATAAGCCCCCAAATTTTGGTCGTTTGTACCCAAGCTGACTGGACCAACCAAATGCACCCTTGCCTAGGTGCCACACTACTTTTTTTTTCTCCTCTCTCCATGTGGATTGACATTGTTCCATCAGAAACCTATCTAGTTGAGCCTGCCTTGATGTGAAATCTCTCATGCCCAAATCATTGAACATAAACACAAAACGTCACAAATATTATGATATAAACGTCACAAATATTGTGATGGGGATGTTGGCCATGGTGCACTTTTGGTTAAAGGTTTTCCCAAATCGAGGGCCTGATATTCTTACCCACTCAAATTTATTGTCATCGTGAAAATAATCCAACCATAACCTCTTGGTTATATCTCTCTTAAAAATGGCAGAATGAAGTGTTCCCCTTGGAATGATTTATCTAACTGCATCTTTGGAAATCACACCTATATATGTTATATTTTGGATCCCCTCATGACACACAACTAATAAGATAGCCAATATGATCACCGCGCTCAGTTACATATGAACTCATGCCACATGGTGAAATATCCTTAGCCTCAAATCATCCAAGCTCTCACATCAATCTACAACTGCTATGGAGGAACTACCCTAGGCACCCCATAGTCCTAGCTCACCATCCAACTACAATAGTGAGTTAATTTCCCATGGATGAATGTGAAGAAAGGGTATTGTAACAACCCTGATAAAAAATCCATGTAATAAAGTTAATAAAGGCAAAATAATAACCAAGGTCATGGGACAAGTATTCCAAGTTGAATGTTGGGAAAAAAACATAGTGATGGGGATATATTGTGATTAATTAATGGCTACGAAAATTGGAAAAGGAATTGAAAAAGGATTTGGAAAGGCATGAGACATTTATTTATGAAAATAATGGAAATTAGGAGAAAATGAAGGTGAAAGGTCACAGGTTGCATGTGAGGAGGAAAATGAAGGAAAATAATGGAAAATGAAGAAAATAAAGGCCTCATTAATAAAAATTATTCTGAGGACCATTTCATGGCTTTTGTCAGTTCAACCTTTTGTCATTTTTAGCTTGGAGCTATCGCTTTCTACTCTCTCTCTCTCTCTCTCTCTCTCTCTCTCTCTCTCTCTCTCATACTCTTGGACACTTAGAGTTTTCTTGGAGAACTCTTGGAGGAGTGTGGCATACTTGGGATAAGAAAAAGTAGGAAGGCGCAAGAGGAAATTGGGTTCATCATATACAACGAGTTTTTCTTGTAGGTACCGAGTTGCATGTATGATATCCATGCTAGTTTTTGCATGCATGGCACATGCTTGTGGTTTATTGATTATGATTTGTCATTGGAATGAAGGATTATATGGATTGATAGTGGTTTTTCCTAGCCTTGAAATTTCTTGGATAACCATGGTGTTGTGGGTTTCTTTTGTTTTGTATTTTGGTTAGTTCTCATGTTGCTTATGGGTGAGGGTTGAGTTACTAATTCCTGGAACCGTTGGTTGGACAAATGCTCTAGAATCCTTGTAACAACTTGGGTTGAGTTATTAGTCTTGGAAGCCTTGGTTGGTAAAACTCTTTGGAAGCCCTTAGTGAGTTGAGTTACTAGTCCTAGAAGCCCTGGTTGGACAAAAAATTTGGAAGGCTGGTAATAGTTGTGGTTTGAGTTATTGGTCATGGAAGCTCTAGTTAGGAAAAATGCTCTCGAGCCCTGGACAACTTGGGTAGAGACCTATTTGGTCATGGTTAGTGATATACGGCCGTGAGGTGGAATCACTCGTTGAGGGTTGAGGTGGTTTGGCCTCTAGAATCTCTGGTTTGGTTTTGTTTGTTTTACTCCATGAGATCCCATATTCATGCTTCGAATATGGCACAGGGTTGATTGGATGAAAGAAATATTTTGTTCAACCCAATATATGGTCGGGTGGTTCATGGAAGTTCGTGGCTTGGTTGGCTGATTCATTCATTAATAATAGCTCCTTATCCTTTGGTATTTCATGTGTAAATGCAATTTTTCATAGGTGTTTTTTATGGATATTATATCATTATTATTTCTGTTGGTTATATGTTGGTTATGAGTACATTTTACGATAGACTTGATGTATTTATCTTATCATGTTTTGATTAGAAAAGGAATGAATAATGAATATATGACCTAATAGATAACATTGCAGCTATTGGGAGGAGAAATTGGTCCTCCTTGACAATTCTTAGATAAGTATGAGATCCATGTGCTCAAATTTGTTGTTATGGCCTATAGATTACATATTTGTGACATGTTTGACGAAATGCCTGCCATGGATAGTAGGGGTCAAATCAATTACTTGTACTAATGATTGCAATAGTTACCTCATTCCATTGTTGTTTATCATTTTTTAAAGTTCGATGAATATTTGGCTAGTGGCCCGAGACCTAGGCCTGAGAAACTCACTCATAATCTAGGGTCTCTGGCTCAGAACTGCCTGAAAAAGTCCATGGTCATTGGCTCAAAAATGCCTGAAAATTTCCACGGTCGCTGACTCAGAATTTCCTGAAAAATTCCACGACTGTTGGCAGGCCTCAGTCACATGCATGGTTTGTCATGGGAGCGGATGAGGGTTGATATTATTAAAATGATAATTTTTCCAAGGGGTTAAGCACCTGGAAGGGTTTGTTGCCTCTTGAAGGGTATGTAGCTCCTGAGGAAGGTCAAAATGGTTTTGTTTTGTTGGTTCCATTTTATTAACTGTACATGGGAATTTTAATCACATAATAGTATCTTATCATCACGTGTTTACCCCAATGTACCGGTTAGATTTGGTAAATGTGGGAGGAGGATAGTTCCAGGGTGGTATTAGAGCATGGTTCTGTTCTCCTTAGGTGGTATCTGGTTTTTGTTATTCTTGGATTAATGTGTTGTCATATGTACATGTAGGTTGCATATGTGTCCTTATGCTTGTGGTCTATGTGCATGTTGTATATGCAAGGTAGCAGTTGTTAACACTGTAAAATTGTACAACATAATATGACATTAATTAATTTCAAGCCTAAGGATTTACAGGGCAGGGACACATTATGGAATCAAGAAGTATTTAAAATTTCTAAGGTTTTGACAAAATCAGATTTGAACTAGTCTTAAATGCTAAAATGTGCGCTTAATCCTTCGAGAATAGTGCCTTCTGCGTGCCTTATTTCTTGATAAGCGCACATTCCTGGAAATGGAAAAATGTCGCTTTTAGGGACCACACAAAGCAAAGGACAGTTACTCCTTATATGAAGCTGCCTAAGGACAACCACCAATGCCTCCTAAGGCACTATGTGAGCACACAAAGGAATATTTGGAGCACACAATGGAATCATTCCTCTCCCTCGGGTCACCATCCATCATGTACCAAGGAAGGGAAGGAGGATTTGAAACTCCCCTATGTAAAGCCACCAAGAGATGAAGAAAGGGTGATCACATTGTTATGCTGGCCAAAGTTTCCCAAGCAACACCAACAGTGTGTGACTCGGAGCTGGAGCTAAAGAGGACTCGATTGTTGGCCACCCAACAATCCTAGTCCACCACGGCAGAGAGAGAGGGAGACTGCATTAGAGGTAGAGCTTGGAAGGCAACATCCTTGCATTGGGACCTAGAGCCATTGCCTAGGGACCCTTTGGCAAGTGGGTAAAATTTCTTCTCCATTTCAAACGTTTAATAAGAAGAGGCCTTTGATCCGTCGTTTGCATTATTATCGTTTGACTCTCTTTATAGCTTCTGTATATTTGTGTTTTAGTTTTAGTTTAACTTGAGCATACTTTTACAGACTTTTTCCATTGAATTGTGTGCTTTTGAGCTCCAAAAATTTCTGCATGTTACCAATAGTTTAAAGAGTAGACCACACTCTTTAAACTGGTGCGATTTCGTACACCCGTGCGACAAATCCACCACAACAGGATTGGTGACTCCACTGTCTGACGTGTTCCAAGTTTATGTGGTTGTGCCATCTTTTGCAGGAAACCCTTTGTCTATGCTGGAGTGGAGCTGACAGTCCTCTGACCCATCTTACAGTCCCTAGATTCATTGGAGTGACAGTATGAAGAAGGCGACTCCTAATATTTTTTACTTGCGGGATTTTTGCGCGCAATATTTCCTCACAGACGCGCAGGGCGTGTGTTCAGCTCTGACTTGTGCGCAGGAAGGCGCACCTGTCAAGGCTTTTTGCGCGCAAATGGCAGAATGAGTTTTTTCTCCCTATATTCTACATTTTTCTACTTGTAGTGTGTTGGGAAACCCCTAATGTATCCGCTAGCACTTGTTTTGATACCCCACAGCTTCTGCGAACTCACTTTTTGCTGCTTTCTGTAGGCATAGAGTTAGTTTCTCTTTAAGTTGATTTTTTGCAAAAATCTTCACATAGTTTAAGTAGGGGGAAAATTAACCATTGCATTTCGAACAATTTGTGTTTTGCAAAAATTTGGTATTCACACTTAGATTAACTAGTCCAAGTAAGTGGCCCAAGACCACACATGCATAAGCTAGTGTAGAAATTGTTTAGCTTAATTCAATTTTTGCATTTAGGAAATTGCGGGACTAGGATTGAATCGCTGATTAGAGCAAGTAATCTCTACTGCCTTTGCACCCTCCGGTGATCCTAGGCAAGCATATGAATGCTCTATTTTTGCAATTCACCATCTCCCTTTAGTTAGTCACATATATTAACTAGGAAGATTTGAAAGCGGCCCATTATCCGCACACGTTTTCCATTTTGAGCCAGGATCAAGATAACGTAGTTTAACTAGGGGATTTTTGTAAAGGATCACTGATATCCAAATGTTTAAACTATGATCTTGTTCACCTGATGCTCACACACTCACCCACTAAGCAAATAAATCCACCTAAAACTAACTGTAACAAACTCACTAATTTCTCCCCACAGGGGTCACAAAAGAATTTATAGATTAAGTTAGGATCAAGGGGTTATGCATCCAATAAGCTTCCTTGATCACACTTCATATTGAAACATAGAAGTTGTGTATTTAGGGAGCTTCAAAATCCACCTATCAACCCACGGAAAAGAAAACCCAAGCGCGATAGAGACCTGATTCAGAGGAGGTTAGGCTTAGGTGCAATGCACGCGATATCAGTTGGGCCTACCTGACCCGGATGATACTCGATACTATTAGATGACTACCAAGAAGCCCAAGACTCGGATGTTGTTGGATTGAGGGGTCCTAACCCAGGTTCGGTGTGCAAGGTTTTCCAACAAACCCCTATACTACTAGCCCTTTCGGCAGTGACCTGCTTTCGCAGGTCACAGTCTCACCCGAAGTAGTATGGGTGGGTGTTGGAACCAGGTTTTCGCACCCTGAGAAAGGAAGGGTAAGGAAAGCAGAGCTACATTCTATTCTGTAATTCCAAGATTACCTTGTTCTTCACAGGGTTAATTATGTATCTATTTGCATCCACGTGCACTAGATCTATAATTATATGATTTTTATAACATTAACACAATATTACATAAACAGAGCGGAATAGATCTAGATCCAAGCATTCAGTACACAGATATTCACAGCTAAAAGACAGAAAATATACAACACAGCAATTATCAGCAATTCAGGAAACAGTACTAACAGATTCAAATCTCTAATAATCCTTTGCATTCATTCATTAATCAATCTTTCCTTACAATTCCCTTCCCAACCTGCACACAGCTAGACTAGGATCTCTGCGCACACATCCAGCAGGAGTCCGTTCCCCAAAACCAAACAAATAGCTTAAACAATAGATTGCATCAATAGTTCATCATTTCTTATCCTTTACAATACAAAATACATCTCTATTTATAAAAATCTAGCCTCGACTTTCCTATGGTCCGCAACACATGGTTTGCGGACCCCTAGTTTACCCTTTGACACATTACAATGCGTTCGGGGCTTTGACCTACCCCAAAAGCCCTGTGCTAGAATAAATATAATAAAAAATAATAAAAAAGGACTAGTTTCACAGCTTGTTAGGAGAGCCCGTTCCAACAGTCCCCCAACACAATCTTGTGACTCGTCCCGAGTCACTGCAGTGGTGTGGCCACATAGTTCGCAACTTGGTATGATTTGAGTTGACTACCATCGACAAAGCCAGGAATGAGGTCACCGCGTAGGGTAGCTAGTTGGACTGCTCCACCATTTGTGATATCCTTAACTGTGTAGGGACCAAGCCAATGTTGCTGGAATTTTCCTGGATGTTTCGAAAATTGGCTATCGTATAAAAGGATCCGATCACCTTCGAAGAATGTCTTTTAGCAAATGTGTCAATCATGCCAAGCTTTATCTTAAGCCTTTTAAACCTGCTGGTGAAACTGAGCAATAAAACGATCTTCCTCCAAAGCCACCAGTTGCACCAGTCGCTCTTCTATGATATCGGAGTATGCCATATTCGTGAATGATGCAATGCGTAGGCTAGGAACAATATACTCTATGGGAATAATGGCCTCCTTGCCATAGACCATTCGGAAGGGGGCCCCCCCTGTCAGCTTTTTGCAGGTCATTCGGTAAGCCCAGAGAACTAAGGGGATGCGAACATCCCAGTCACTACGATCGACATTGCAAACCTTCGTTAATGCCTCCTCCAAAATTTTGTTAAAAGCTTCAACCGCCCCATTGGCCTGGGGATGATATGGTGTAATATTGTCATGGTGGATCCAGAATTCCTCATTCAAAGCTTGAATCGTTTGGTTAACAAAATGCGTACCTCTGTCGCTCATTAGGATCTTTGGGCAGCCAAACCTGGTCAGAATCTGCTCAAAGATGAAGTGCGCAGCAGTATCAACAGTACAATCTTTTACTGCTTGTGCCTCAGCCCATCGTGTGATGTAGTCAATGGCAGTGATAATGTAGCGCGTGCCTGTTTTCTTGCCTGGTGGATTGATGGGTCCTATAAAGTCAATGGCCCATTTATCAAAATCATGTAGGGCCATTTGAGGCTGTAATGGCATGTCATCTCGTTGTGAGGGTTGGCCAATTCACTGGAAAGTATCACACGATCTGCAATAGGTGTAAGAATCCTAATGCAGGGTAGGCCACCATAAGCCAGCCCTCAAAATCTTTTGTGCCATAGCCCTGCATGCATAGTGGCCTCCTGCGACTCCATCATGTGCTTCTATGAGGATGGCGGGCCATTCATGTTCCAATACATATCTGCGTAGTATTTCATCGGCGCCTAGCTTGTATAGCTGTCCTGCGATGATAGTAAAGTCCGCAGCCCGAGTGACCAACTCCTTCTTCTGTTGTATCGAATACACTGCAGGGGCCACGCTCGTAGTAAGGAACTCAACGATGTCAGAAAAGTGAGCATCAAACACCTTAATGGTAAACAGCTGTGCATCGGGTAAGCCCTCGTCCAAGTTAGTAGGATCTTCCCCTGTATCGATACGAGACAGATGATCCGGGCTTGCATTCAACCTCCCGGGCTTAACGATCATCTCAAAATCATATTCCTAAAATAGAAATAGCTATCGGCAAATATTCCCCCCCAACACAGGCTTGTTGACCAGGTATTTCAAAGCCGAATGATCAGTGAACATCTTAAAGTGTCCACCCAGCAGATAGTGCCGATACTTCTATAGTGCGTACGCCATAGCCAGTCCTTCGCGCTCAGTGGTAAAGTAATTCCTTTTGGCACTCGAGAGTTTGCAACTAGCCAAGGAAACCGGGTGATCAATATCTCCTTCGCCAGGTTGAGTGAGGACCACACCCAGGGCGATGCTTGACGCATCAACATGTACATGAAATTCTTGACCAGTCAAGGAATATCAGTATGGTTGCAGAAATCATCTTCTCTTTTAGCAGTTCGAAGCTTTTCTGACATTTGTCATTCCAGAAAAAAGAGACATCTTTTTTTAGTAGCTATTCCATGGGTGCTGTGATCAGAGCGTATCCTTGAATGAATTTTCTGTAATAGCCTATGTGACCGAGAATAGAGCGCAACTGTTTTTCCGTTGTGGGGGCTACAAGGTTGATAATCACAGCTATCTTCGCAGGATCAACCATCAATCCTTGCCGACAGAATATGTGTCCAAGAAACATTATGAAAGGTACACAAAAGATGCACTTTTTGATATTCAAGGAGATCTGGTGCTTCCGGCATGCATCCAACATTAATCATAGGTTCGAGACATGTTCTTTCACCAAGCCAAAAACCGTCCAGTCATCGAAGTAAACCTCCAGGAACTTATGAATAAACTCCTTGAACACAGCTACTATGACCCTTGAAAAGATAGCAAGTGCATTCTTGAGACCAAAGGGCATGACCGTATACTAGAAGGAACCCCATCTGGTTGCAAAGGTAGTCTTACTGCGATCCTCAGGTGAAATTCTGATCTGGTGGTATCTCAAGAATCCATCAGTGAAGGAATAGGCTTCCTGGCCACCCACGCTATCAAGAATTTTATCGGAGAAGGGTGTAGGGAAGGGGTCATGAACGCAGGTGTCATTTAGCTTTCGTAGGTCCACACAAATGCGTATTTCCCCTTTTGTATTTTTCTCCTGGATGACCATTGGACTTACCCAATTTGACTGTTCAATTGGTTCAATGATACCAGCGGTCAGCATTTTGTCCAAATCTTCTTTGAAATTTTGATTATATTTAGGATTCAGTAGGTAGGGCCACTTCTTGATGAGCCACACCTCGGGCTTCAGAGTGATGTGCATAATTTTTAGGTCCCCAGTGATTCCTTTGAGCTCAGAAAAATTTGTGGGGAATAAGTCCTGGTACTCTGTAAGTACCTCGGCAATTTTGTCCACGGTGCCTTCATCCCAATATTCACTAATTTTAGCCAGCTTAGGGTGTTATTCTATCCCAATATTAACTTCATGTAGCCTGAGAGGTTGTGTTACATCAACATCCTGGAGCGATGGTTCGATAACGGTACGTTCTCCTTCATATTCCAGAACAGAGATATTCCGCGGGTTATCCTCTTCTTCATTAATCGCCAAGCTTTGGCAGTTGACTATGTCTTGCATCTAAGCTTCCCATGTCAGGACGGTTGGTGTGGTGTGTGGGTGAGGCTTTTTAAGGATGAACACATCAATGTTCTACAGAGCTTAGTCAAGCATTTCTGTTCCTCCAATAAGTCCGAACGTTCCAATAAATTCCTCTTTTAATATTTCCTAGTGGCGGTTCCGCTAATGTAACTTTGCATCTAAGTACCAAGCATCAGGGATAGGGCCCAAGGCATGTAAAAATAGATGGATCCATTCTTCTTGGGTTCGGTCAACCCATTTGGTTGTCCAAGTACGCAGATGCGTGCAGGGATCCCTGGGTCCCAGGAATATCTTGGTGCACACGTCAGCGGGAGGTGCGAACCGCATCACCATCCTATCCCGACACGTCTCCCAGTCCGGAAATGATTCATTGTGGGTATCCCACCAGTGTGCAGGTGTTCCATGTAGTGCCAGATTGAGTGCCCAGAGCCACCATTATTTTGGCACCCTAGCCTCGAATGTTCTTAAGAATTCCTGGACATTACTAGACCCATCAAAGTGGGGAAGGTCTCTTACCTCCAAAGTAAAGAAGTAGAGGGTCATTGCAACCTGAGGGCATCGTAGTGCTGAGACATCGTGTAGTCGGGTCTCCCAACTCTCTAGTTCTTCATCCAGATTAGAAAAGTACTCCCTGCTTTTCTCCCAATCAAATACTCCGCCTGTCGTAGGGTCACCCTGGTCTTCATCCTGTGCCGTCACCCTGTAGATGTGATCTAGTTCCTCTTCTTCATATGCTGGTTCTGTATACCACACACCCTCAGTGGGATCTAGTGGTACTATTACGCGCGTACCATTCTTCTCAAACACCATGCTATGATTTTTTAGATTAATGACACCCCCTATGTTGATAGCCCAGTTTATTCCTAGGAGTGTAGGATAGGGATCCGTATCTTCCACAATTTATATGACCTCAAAGTCAGCTAGAACCTTTACTCCTGCGATATCTACCACGAATTTTGGCAACCATCCCAGAGGGATGATCTTCTGTTGATTCGCTATTCGCAGCTGGATGGTGGACCAGTCTAACTTAGATTCTCCCATTTGTTGCCATGTTTTCTTTGGCAAGACGTTCGCATCTGATCCAAGATCGAGAATAACCTGATTTATCTCATAGTCGCCAATCCATGCAGTCAATCTCATTTCCCTCCCAGTGTGCCTCTTGTAGCTGTGTAATTTGTGTACTTCTTTAATCTCAGCCGTTGTGCCGGCCCGAGCTACGCAGTCCTGCAGTAATACTTGAGGATTTTATTTAGCCTGTGGGTTGCGTAGTAGCTTCAAGCATGCCCTTAAAAAGGGTTCAACTCCTTCTTCTATCTGAGGCTGCGCAGGGGCTGCTAGTGATACTGGTTCTTTGAAATACACTTCTTCCTGAGAGGCAAGCTTTTCTTCGGCTCCCTGGGTGACCATCCCACTACGTGTCATGACTTTTACACTTGGATCCACCTTCCTTAGCTCGGTTTTAACTCTAGCCTCTCTAGTAAGGGAGGCTGTTCGGAAGAAGATGGCAAGGATTCAGAGGGTAAGGTCTGCTTAGTGACAGCTTTCGGAGAATGGTTAAGAGTTTCCTCTTCTCCTTTCTCTTCAACAATCACTATAGGTTGCTTCTGATTTTCTGATGTTACAGTCCTTCCCAATATTAATTGAATATCATGAACCTATTAGCTCCCCGTAATCAGAAATATTGGCAAAATTCTGACTGCAGGGAGAAACACTATTTCAACCAGTTTGGGATTCTAGGATCTAGCCCTCCTGAATCCGGAGAGGGATCTCTCCAATAAGTGAAAATATGGATTTATCTTTAAAAAGCTTTTGGGTAATGATATTAGGCTAGTTATGAAGGCCAAGGGTTTTTGTTTTCTTTGGATGGTTGAGAATGATTATTATTTGAGTGAAAAGTTCTAAATGGAAAGAGTTTCAAAGGTATGAAGTTGCAAGCAATCAGAACAAGCTTCGGCCAAAAAGATGGATAAATGATGGTTTTAGTCCATTGGGCTATGGAGTCATAATAGGGTTTAATTGAAAATACAAGGGGCAAGAGTGGTCCATGGGGAAAGTCATCTATGTCTAAGGATCTCTTTAAAGTTTGATTTATGGAATGAAATGATACAACAAGAAGGGGAAATAAACAAATGAAGAACAAAGAGCAGCCTAAGATCTGGTAAGTACTTTGAAACTAGCCAGCTTTTGACATACACTTAAGAAAGACATAAAATTAATCTAAGATCTGGTAAGTACTTTGAAACTAGCCAGCTTTTGATATACTTTCAATAGAAAAACATTTAAGACACGAAGGGAAAACACATATGATAACAAGGAATGGTCTAAGATCTAGTAAGTACTTCGAAACTAGCCAGGTTTTAACACATTCTTAGGGAAAATTTCAGACAGTCTTTGGGGATAAAACTAGGATAGGGCTCACCATAAATTATTTAGTTCATCTGTACTTAACATAAACTGAAAATAACATTCAAGAATAACAATTAGCCTAGACAGTAGGACGAGGGAATGCCAACATTCCTAACTGTTTAAACTGAATTAAATCATTCCTAAACAACACAATTTGGAAGAAAACATTAAGATAAAACTTATCAGTCAAAGAAGGGTATTGATATACAATAAATCCTAACTCTAAGCTTGTTGTTCTTTATCAGAGAAGATGGACAGAGTGAAAACAAAAATAAAATAACAATTTACAATAAGAAATAACATCATCATCGACATAGACCAGGATCCCATAAATTAGCTTGTATTGATGCTTCAAACCAGTTTCAGCTTTAAGTCCAGTGTTTCAGTTCAGGGATCATCTTCACTTCTCAGCCTAACTTATCTAATCACAAGCAGAGCTTCAAGAGCCCGTGAACACTATTTACAAGTAGAATATTCAAGCTCAAGTATATTTCAAAGTTTAGCAACCAACATTTTCTCATCTTCTACAGCAGTATTTATAGAAGAAATGAGGAGGTGGGAGAGGATAAAAGATCTCCCAAGTCAATTAATACATATTTAATAGCTTCTTGACCTTTGAGGGGCTCGATGGAGAAGTTTACAGATGTTCTGTATATATTAATTGTTTTACATTTAAGAATTAAGCTCGGTGGGAGATTTTGTTGACTTTAAGGCTCTTTTTTATGTTGTTATAACTCTGCTGATATTTTGCATTAAGTTCCTTTGGAAGAATTAACTATTCGGCTGTGATGAGGAAAATATCTGATTTTCTAATCATAATTCGGCCTCTGTTGAATGCTTGAGGCTGCAGGTGGCATTGGGTAGCTGAGAGGAATAAATTTTCCTCTGTTGTGGTGGTGGAGGATTTTCTGTCTGATGATCTTGTGATTTCCCTTTAATTGTGTTTAATTTAATGGATTAGGCTTTTGATTTCGGTCTTAGCCGTAATCCATTAAACTGTGTAATAAATGTTCAACTCTTCAATCTCTGCTGTGTTTGGATCTTCGACACTGATACTCTTTAGCCTTGATTTAATTGTCTATGTCTTGTTGATGTGCAGGGCCGCACAGGGCTCATATGGCATCAATGCCCATGAAGCATTGACGAAACATGACTTTGAACCCTTTGGAATGATCCTTCTGTATGCACAAAGGCATGAGGGATTGTCATCCCCGGCCTTTAGTTTTCCTTTAATATGATGGAAAAATCATATAAAACCTACAAAATACGAGAAACAATTAAGAAATCCTACATTGATGGGTAACACTTCTTAGGAGGCCATGGGGAGAAGTGTGGCCGTTGGATGGCAGCATCCAACGGTGGAGATCTGCATGCGAAGGTCAAAGGGAAAGCAGTGGGAAGAAGTAAGTCAGATCCGTCGATCTGCAGAGATCGACGATCAGGATTAATTGGGAGGATCATTATGAAAATGGTCACATTATGAAGATTTGGAAGAAAAACAAATGAAATAGGAGAAATTTCCTTTGGCAGAGGTAAAATGCATAAAAATTAAAATTGGGGTTTCGGGGTGATCGTGGGCCGTTGGATGAGATCGGCCTGCGAGATCAACGGTGGAGAATGTATGTTGAAAACCTTTGGGGATGGTGGAGGGTGATAATGTAACTGGAGATTAGATCTGAGCCGTAGATCTGCAAAGATCGATGGTGGGAAACACGCATGATATATATAATAGAAAATGAGGAAAGTGGTTTTGGTGGTGAAAACCATGGGTTTCGCGCAGCAAAAAGGGCGGGGAGGCGGTTTTTCCTTTTGGAATGCGATATGCGTCCCCGCCCAACACGTGGCTTTAGAAAATAACTTATATCGTGTGATTTTTGAAAATTAACCTCCGTGCTGAAAGTTACGTGAAAATGCATTTGAACCGTCAGATCTGGGGTCTCATATCTGACGGTGGAGAGCAAGCGCGAATTTGGAAAGATGCGTGGGCAGAAATGGGAAGGGCGGTTTTACTATAGATCATCTGATCAAGAGATCAACAACGGAGATCAAATCTGGGAGGAGGCAGGACCCACAGGGGTCGGGCTCGGCGGGGTTAGTATGAGCCATTGGATAGAAAAGATCAACGATCATGATTGAAACTGGGGGTTTAATTAAATAATACAAAGGCGGAGAAAGGTTTATTGAGGGCCGTCGATCTGCAGAGATCAACGGCTGAGATTGGCTAAAACAACATTATGAAGCAGGGTGCATGTTTTTAACCAAAGTCGGGAGATGCGATTTGGATCGTCCGATCTGGAAAGGTGGATGGCCCAGATGTAATTGGGGCTTGGCGAACGGTGGGGCGAAGAACATGGAGTGTGTCGGAGCGATTGATTGTGGGTCGTCGATCTGCAGATCAAATCGACGACGAAGAATGGATCGGGGAATGTCAATCGGAGGTGGGGAAATTTTTAACGTGTTTGATGAAAAACTTGTGATGTGATAATGCACGGGCCGTTTGATCGATCTGGGCTCAATGGTGGATATTTTTTCAAATCACGCACCGACGGAAACCCTTTAATACACATGAAAACCCAAAAATTAATGAAATACAAAGGTTTTGGCTGTCAGGCGGGTTATATATATGAGGCTGGCGCCCATCTGCAGGGCCTTTGGTCTATATGGAAAGCCATAGGCCTGGGGCTTTTATGTATAAGGGCCAATCGCATCAGAACTTTGGTGCGGGTCTTTCAATCTAACCATTTTGATTTTCTCCGATGCGATTAGCGCTTTGGGACTTTTAACTCTTGGTCCTGGGCGCAAGTTATATGGAGTAAAGAGGAGGGTGGGATTTTTATACAAATGGGGCTTAATTGCATCGGAATTTTGATGCAGGACTTTTCAATCTACCCATTTAAAAAAATTAAAAACATTGCTCCGGCGGGTTTAGACCAAACTTAGGAAAAAGTGGGTTTTTTTATTTACAAAGAAAAATGAGCATCAGAGATGGAATTATTTAATTTTTTAGTGCCCAATTGCGGGCACAAGGGTTATATGAGGCGATAATAAGATCGAGAGTTATAAAACAAGGGGCTAATCGCATCGGAGGCTCTACCATAAGAAATAGAATTGCGCGCCCAGATTTTTTCGATGCGATAAGCGCCGAAAGGGTTAGCGCTTAGTTCCAGCACCAAGGCATATGGTGGGGAAGTGGTTAGGACTTAGCCCAAAGGGGCTTAAGCCTATAATACAAAAAGTGTATTTTTATGATTTTTTTCAGAGTTTTCTGATGGGTTTGGGGGTTTCGGCAGAGTTTAAAAATGAGTTTTAAACTTTGTAAAGAGGAATTTACGGAGGGAAAAAAGGGGAACAAATGGAAAATAGAAGAATTCTGTGAAATGAAGGGGTAAAAATTAAGGTTAGTTCTTGAGTGAAGGGAAGGGAAAAATGGTGTTTTGCAGCAGTCTTTTCTTTATGAAATCAACAGAATTTCAGAGTTAAAAATGGAAACAACAGTGAAGATTGTGATAAAGGGCATAATGTATTCATGAGTCTTCAAGAGATAAAATTTTAAGCAATAAAACTTGTTTCTTGAAGGCTCCAAAAATGTTTTAGCCACCTTGTGATATAGCAAATTTTATAGGTGGCTACCAGTGGCTCCACTTGGGGATGTTGCCTTCTTGAAGGCATCAAGAACTTCAAACTTGCATTCTCTACGAGGTTGATTAGTGCCTCATCCATTGAGCTGCCTTTCTTTACTTGGATGATCTTCTTTTGCTCTGGAAAATTTTAGCAGGCATGAAAAACAATGGATCTTCATCAACACAATCTTTCTACCTACCCAATCCTACTGATCTAACATTTTTTCTTCTTTAGAGTGCACTTGGATTGGAAAACTCTTTTTACAACATTTTATTCTTTTGAAAGAAAAAAATCTAATATAATTCTACTCCTTATTTCTCCATGAACTCGGATTAAACAATTGAGTCCATATGCTTCTCTACCTAATCTACCAATCTATTAGGATTAAACAGTCTAACAGATTTTTATTCACTAAATTATACAACATAAATTAAAAAACATACAAGTTAGGATTGAACAGTCTAACTTGATGCTGATCTATGGAATAAAAAACAAGCTGCACATAGATATTATTTTGCAGAAAATTAAAACAAAATGGAATGTTTAAGATCTGAAGTTTCAAAGCACTTCCTTCATCTTTTTTCAGCTCTGTTTTTGCCTCTTGTTTGAGCTGTTTTCTTTTATCAACTGGTTCAGATTTTAAGCTGATTAGAACCAATTATTCCTCTATTTTGACTCAGAAATTTAAAACATATTGGAGTCAGTCTTGTTTTGAAAAATTAGGTTCAGATTTTGAGTTTGTTTGAACCTTTAATTTCTAGCCTAATCTACCTACTGATAAGCCAAGATTAAGTTGTTTGGAAAATTGAATTCACTATGCTATCAACAGTCAATTCAAAACTAATTAGTCAAGATTAGGCTGTTTGAATAACTAGGAGTGCATTTTTTAGGAGTGGCATTTAAGCTTGCACACTTTCAGATTTGTTTCTTTTTTTGTTGGTATGGGGTTGTACCTTTATTGTTTTTACAATCTGCCCTCTTTTCTTTCTCTCACTGTTTTTGTATTTTGATTTTTCTAACTTTGAGTGCAATGGTGGATGAAATATTTATAATGGAAAAAAGATAAAAAGGCTTTCAGAACATAATAGGATCAAGAGAAGTAATGTTTAAGCATCCTGCCATTGACAGGACCCCCAAACAGTTCTTCTCCACTCAACTCTTGTAAGAAAAAGGCATTATTACCAGCAGCTGAATGAATGAAGTAAGGGCCAAGCCATAAGTTGTAAAATTTTCCATGCTTGCCCTTGTCTTCTCTCCTTGAGTCCCACTTTAAAAATTTTTCCCCAACATTAAAATTGATGGCCTTTTTTCTTCTGTCAAAAAGCATTTTGATGCTGTCTTGTTTTTGCAATGCTTTGTTATAAACCTCCTCTCTAGTTTGCTGAAGGTGAATAGTCTGATTTATCCTTATGATCATGTCATTTTCTTCAGACTGAGATTCTTGAATCAACTTCATAACTGGTACACCAAGACTGGTAGGAAAAATTGCATCTGTACCATACACAAGCTGGTAGGGTGACTTACCAATAGATTTCTTCAATGTCAATCGGTCAGCCCATAGTGCATGCACTAGCTTTGTGTGCCAAGACTTCTTGTTGTCTTCCAACAATTTCTTGATTATGTTCACCAAACTCTTATTTGAGGATTCTGCAAGTCCATTACCTTGAGGGTAATAGGCCATGGAATGCCCCAATGTAATTTGATACTTATGATAGAACTCAACCATATTCTTTGATCCAAACGCTGCAGCATTATCAGTGACGATCTTGGTAGGGTAGCCAAATCTAGAGAGAATATTAGCCTCCATGAATTTTATAATGACACAATCATTGGCTTGCCTACAAGGGATGGCTTCTATCCATTTAGTGAAGTAGTCTGTGGCAATGAGAATCCATCTATGCTGGGCAGAGGATAGTGGATGGATTTCTCCTATGAAGTCAAGTCCCCACTGTTGAAAAGGGGCTTCAACAGTGATTGGATGCAGAGGCAGGGGTAGCAGCTTTCTTTTGCCTTCAAAAGTTGACATTTATGGTAGGAAATTATCATCTTGTGTACATTAAGAAAAAGCGTAGGCCAATAGTAACCAGCCCTCAAGATTTTGTTGGTTGTTGTCTTCCAGTATAAATGGCCTCCACACTCCCCTTCATGGAACTCGTGCTTAACCTTCTCTGCATCATACTCAGGCAAAAATTTAAGCAATATCCCACTTACATTTTTCCAATAAAGACATTTATCTATAATGCAATAGTTTACAGCTTTTAACTTCAAAAACCTTGACTTTGTTTTTGTCAAACCAGGAGGTGTATTCAAATTAAGCAAAACATAAAGAATATCAGCATACCAAGAGGAATTCATAAAATTTTCTTCAACAATGGATGTTGAGATTTCCTATTGATCATCTAAAGCATTAATCATATTAATATCAAGAACTTCAAAATTGGATTCAACCATTAATCTAGCTAGACCTTGGCCTTTGATGAGTTTAGTGGGCTTTATCTCTAAATCATATTCAAGAATAACAACAATCCACTTACCTCTCTTACCATTTGGGTCCTGTGTTAGGATGTCTTTCAAAACTGAATTTGGGACAAAGGAAATGATGTGCGAGTGCAAGATGTATACTCTGAAGTCTTTTAAAGCCTTAACCAAAGCAAAAGCTTGCTTCTCCATAATGTTGTACTTCAGAGGAGCATCCCTCAAAGCCTTGCTAAAGAATGCAATAGTCTGGTCTTGTCCTTGTGGATTTTTCTGTAAAAGGACAACAACTATTGTATGTTATGATGAAAATGAAAAAATATAAAAATATTTTGAAAAATCAGGACTTATTGGAACTGGTTTTTTGGTTAACGCTTGTTTCACTAGCTCAAAGGACTTCTTTTCTTCCATGGTCCATTTTACCCCTTGCTACTTCTTCAACATGTTTTTAATATTCCTAAGGAGCTCAGCCAAGTTGAGGATGAACCTTCTCAAAATGTTAATCTTTCCAATGAAATATTGCAACTCTTTGATGTTTCGAGGATGAGAGATTTGCAGTATGGCCTCAATCCTCTTTGGATCAATCTTAATACCCTCTTCTGAAATAATGTGCCCAAGAAGCTTACCTTCTTGGAGACCGAAAAGTGTTTTCTTAGGGTTCAAAGATATCCCAAAATTTCTGCATCTCTCGAAAACTGTTCTTAAATGTTCTAAGTTCTCTTCATCTGTCTTGGAAAAAACAGTGACATCATCCAGGTAAATAATGATGAAGTAGCCTAGTTCTTTGGAGAATGCTATGTCCATGGCTCTTTGGAATGTTGCACCAACATTTATTAGACCAAAGGGCATTTTCACATACATGAAAGTGCCCCATGGTGTAGTAAAGGATGTCTTTAATTGATCGTCAGGGTGAATTAAGATCTGATTGTACCCTGAATAGCCATCAAGCAAAGAAATTCTTTTAGACCCCACCACCCTTTGTAAAATATGATCCATCTTAGGTAAAGGGTAGTTGTCTTTCAATGAAGCTTTTTTTAAGTCTCTAAAATCTATACAAAGTCTGATCTCTCTTGTTTTCTTCCTAACTGACACCAGATTAGACACCCATTCAGAATATCTAATAGGGACAATAATACCAGCTTCATACATTTTCTTGATTTCCTTCTCAACCAAAGGTAGCTAAACAAGGTTTATTCTGCGTAGCTTCTATTTGAATGGTTTTTGGTTAACCTTGAGAGGGATTTTGTGTTGTATTGTTTCAGTGTCATAGGATTTAAGATCTTTGTAACTCCACGCAAAAACGTCAAAAAATTCTTTAAATAACTCTATGTATTTGAGTTTAATGTGAGCTGGTAAAGTCTTAGATAGTTTGATCTTCATAGGTTTTAGTTCACTGCCTATATTTCACTCTTCAAATTCAGTCTCTACAGGCTCCATTTTTGGCTTCTTGGCCACATCGTTAAAATCAAACAACTCTTCTAAAGGGGCTAGACCCTTGGGCAAACTGTGATCTTTAGACTGCAGGGTTTTTAACTCCTCTGTTTCTAACTCTTTAGTCAATTCTGTTTTATTTTCAAGTTTTCTAGACAAAAGATCAATATTAGCAAGCTCAGGATATTTTTCTTCTTCATCAAGAAAATTTTCTTCACTGTTGCAGTCTGTTTCATAATCTGAGTCCAAACTGTGTAGTTCGAATTCATTTCTGAATTGCATGAAGTCTTCTATTTGTTTGTCTCCGTTGAACACTTGCCAATATTTTTCATTATCGGGAATGACTGGTCTGAATTTTATCTGAGTTGTGCAGTCTTTGGTTTCATATGGCGTTAAGCACGTTCTAGCTACGAAATCTAAACTGTGGGCTGCGTTGTTTCTTTTCCTTGGGACAAAAATTAACTGGGACTCCTCAAAGGTTGTCAAAAGGTCCACGACATCGTTTCGATAGGCCCTAAGTCTTGGGTGATTTGCGTTGTAATCCCTATTGACTTGCCTAATAATTAATTCTAAATCCCCATGTACCTTAATTCTTTTGGCTCGTAATTTTTTCAACAAATGTAAGCCTAAAAGCAGGGATTCATATTCCACTATGTTATTTGAACACTGGAAGTTTAATCTACAGGAAATGCTTTCTGTGTGGTTGTTCTCAGTGTTGCAAATCCAGACACCTACACCAGCGTTAGTTCTAGTGCATGACCTGTCAAAGTACATACTCCATAATGGACTGGTTTTAGGTTCCTTTGTTTGATTACTGTCCTCTTCAACTAACGTACTTTTTTATTGTTCATGAGTATCAGCACTTAGTTGAATTTTTTTTGACTCCTCAAGTTTTTCCTTGTGTTGGGGGTTACTTTCTTGACTGTCAAGGTTTAAAATCAAAGGACACATGACTAGTAGCTCAAGACCTGTGTTTGGTTTTCTAAAGTTTTCAAATGTAGCAAACTGTTTAGGCGTTTATGTGATGTTTACCTCTTCCTCTCTATTGGCCATTAATTTTTTTAGAGTCACTTTCTCACCGAATGATTCATCGTTAAACAGGATAAAAGAATCAAGGCCGATATTTACAGAATACAGAGAAGAGTTTTGTGGTCTGTCTTGGCTTGTAACCATGTATTGCATATGTGACTCCCTGTAAAGTCTTCTTGTCTGATTGAAAATAGGGATGGTCTCATAGGTCATATCCATCTGCATAGTTCCTTGTAACTTAGCCCCCCAAGATCTTGATAATAGCATTCCATACTTTGGGGGAACATCAGCCACAACAATTTCCATTACTAAACATTTGGCTGGAATCTGGGCTAAGTTAAGGCAGAGGTCTTTGATTAATCCTAAACATTTTACTCTGCTTGAGTCAAAGGAGTAAAGGTCTTTATAATGTCTGGTGATTTCAAGACGCAGGCTCTCCGTTACAGATTTAGGCATTAAATTATGAGAATCCCCTGAATCATGCATAGCGTTATGTAAAATCTTGTCATGAACGTTTAAAATTACATAAAAGGGAGGAGCAGGTCCCTCTTGATATCTACCTTCAATCTTTGGACCAAAAATAAGCTCTGGTTGGTCATCATTAAGATTGACTGTGTCATTATTATCCTCTATGTTTAAAACCTTTTAAATTTGGGTCCTATATACATTTTGGGAAGCTAACTCAGTCAGGGGAAAAGAGATTTTAATTTTGGAAATTTCCTGATCCAGGCTGAAAGGGATTTGATTCTTTGAAATGCTTGTCTCAGCCTTATTAGCTGCCACTCTGTCAGCAAAATCTATTTTCTGATTTGTTCTATTTACATTTGACAAAATGGTTTTGACAGGAGTACTAGCTGAAGTGTTAGTACTGCTAAGGTCTGCACTCTATTTTTTACTGTTTTGAGTGCCTTTCTTTGTACCTTTATCAGAATTTCTAGCTACTGTCTTGCCCTTCTGTTTGACAACTTTGGGTTTGTTTACAGTGCTGTTTTGTGAAGATTTGTCAGAGGTTTTGGTGTTGGGAGTTTTTTGATTGGTTTTACTTCAAAGGTCATATTCCCTTTGAGATTCTATGATGACATTATCCATGTCTTGATAATATCTTTCATCTGCATATATTTTTTCATCATAGGGTGTGTAAAGACCTTGTTTTATATCATAATGAACCTCAAAGTCATCATTATCTACTCCCAGAATGTTGATATCATCTTCCTCTACTTGTTCATTTTTTTCTTCAACCTCACTCATGTAGTTTTGATGAAAGGGAGGAGTGATCTATTGATCATCTTCCCTTGGCCTATTTTGGGGTTGAGTTCTTCTAAAATTCTGATTCTGGTTCTAGTTTCTGTTTTGAGGAGTATTTTGGTTTTGAATTTCTTGTGCTCTCTCAAGGATGCTCATTTTCTTCATCATCTCCTCAATCATTATTTCCATATTTGAGCTGGAAGTAGAAGGTGTGGATTCCTCTCTGAATGACACTCTCTTCTCATTCTTCATTCTTGCTCTTTTCTCTATTAAGTTAAATTCCACAACAAGAGCCCCTTTTTTCATATCTTCAAGAGTTGCAGGATCTCTCTCTCTCAGCTGATAGGCCATTTCAGGGTCAAACCCTTCAGGAAACTTGTTTAACGCTGAGCCTTGTGGAGGTTTTAGATATGGGGGAAGCGCATTATACACACTATTAAATCTGGTACAATAAGCTTGTACACTTTCCCCAGTGTTTCTGTGGAGGTTCTTGTAATCAGAAAGTATCTGGAGAGGGTTCTTCTTTACTTCCCATTTGTTTAAGAATGTCTGATGGAAGGCTTGGAGATCGTTGATACTATGGGGGGCTAAACCTTTAAACCATTTTCTTACTTCTCCCCCCAAAATTTGAGCAAACATTATTAGTTTGACAGATTCTTCATCAATTTCATTTCTGTCAAAGTAGTCATTCATCTTATCCACATGTTGTGATGCAGTTGTAGCATTACTAGCATCATATAATGGTATTTTGGACTGATAGTCTTGTGGAATATTGACTAATGGTACATGAAGGACTAAGGGAGCATACCATGCTGCCATGATATGTGGTCGAGGTGGATTTACAAGAGGTGGATTGACAAGAGAAAAAGTGGGCTGAAGTGGAGTGGTTTGAAAAGTGGATGTAGGGTGAACAGATGTCGATGGACCAGGAATAGATTGCCGAGCTGATCTTGGATGAAAGACACCTAAATTGGAAAGGAAATCTGAATCAGGTGGTGTTGTTTCTCTACTACCAGGATGTTCACTTGTTTTAGGAGATGAAAGTGAAGAGTCAGAATCTAGCTGATCTAAATCATCAAGAGACCTAGTTCTAAATGGATTTCTTAGATCTACTTGTGATTGTTGTAGAGCTGCAAGATTTTCAGGAACTGAATTAGCTCTCAAGGGTGATCTGAAAACATTTGAAAATTTTATCTTAGGAGACTTCCTAAAAATACTTTATGGGTTATCAACTATCTCAGGTGGATCTGGGTCAGGATAGGCTCTAGTATGAATCTTTCTAGGAGCCACTATGCTATGCTTTTAGACCCAACTAAACAAGAAAATTTCAACCATATATGACAATCTTTAAGAGTTCAACTAAAATGTTTTACACAAATTTTAATCCTACAGTCCTCTAACTTAGTTTGAATGATATTACAATGATAATGGGTCTTCCCAGTGGAGTCTTAAGGTCTATTTAGGATTGTGGAGTCACCAAGTGGAAGTTCTTAGCTCTTTTGGAGGTAAAAGGTTTTATGGTCCACCACCATGTTTATTGAATACCAATCTGAAATATTTTTGGGTTTTCTGAGTTATTTTTCAGTCCTATTGGTTGCTAAGAGTGTCCTAAATCTGTTTCAAAACTTAGCTACGGTTATGAGACAGAGACAATCTACTCTTATGGCTAAGCTAGCTGATCTTTCAAGGTTAGATAAACTCCTATGAGAATCCTAGGGTCTGCCTAGTTTGTCACTGATTCAAATAGATTTTACCATGATTACCATTACTTGGTAGTGCTTGAAAAGGGCTGCTTGTACTCACAATGTTTTATGAAGTGTTTAAGGGAACCTAATATGAAAATTCAACTCGCCCCCAGTGGAGTCGCCAGAGATGTTAGCTCCCCATAATTAGCAAGATTGGAAAAAGTCCGACTGCAAGGAGAAACACTATTTCAATCACTTTGGTATTATAGGATCTAGCCCTCCTGAATCCGGAGAGGGATCTCTCCAATAAGTGAAAAGATGGATTTATCTTTAAAAAGATTTTGGGTAATGATATTAAGCTAGAAGGCCAAGGGTTTTTGTTTGTTTTGGATGGTTGAGAATGATTATTATTTGAGTGAAAATTTCTAAATGGAAAGAGTTTCAAAGGTGTGAAGTTGCAAGAAATCAGAACAAGCTTCGGCCAAAAATATGGATAAATGCTGGTTTTAGTCCATTGGGCTATGGAGTCATAATAGGGTTTAATTGAAAATACAAGGGGAAAGAGTGGTCCATGGGGAAAGTCATCTATGTCTAAGGATCTCTTTAAATTTTGATTTATGGAATGAAATGATACAACAAGAAGGGGAAATAAACAAATGAAGAATAAAGAGCAGCCTAAGATCTGGTAAGTACTTTGAAACTAGCCAGCTTTTGACATACACTTAAGAAAGACATAAAATTACTCTAAGATCTGGTAAGTACTTCAGCCAACTTTTGATATAATTTCAATAGAAAAAAATTTAAAACACGAAGGGAAAACACATGATAACAAAGAATGGTCTAAGATCTGGTAAGTACTTCGAAACTAGCAAGCTTTTAACACATTCTTAGGGAAAATTTCAGATAGTTTTTGGGGATAAAACTAGTATAGGGCTCACCATAACTTCCTTAGTTCATCTCTACTTAACATAAACTGAAAATAACATTCAAGAATAACAATTATCCTAGACAGTAGGATGAGGGAACGCCAGCATTCCTAACTGTTTAAACTGAATTAAATCATTCCTAAACAACACAATTTGGAAGAAAACATAAAGATAAATCTTATCAGTCAGAGAAGGGTACTGATATACAGTAAATCATAACTCTATGCTTGCTGTTCTTTATCAGAGAAGATCGACAGAGTGAAAACAAAAATAAAATAACAATTTACTATAAGAAATAACATCACCGTCGACATAGACCAGGATGCCATAAATTAGCTTGTATTGATGCTTCAAACCAGTTTCATCTTTAAGTCCAGTGTTTCAGTTCAGCGATCATCTTCACTTCTCAGCCTAACTTATCTAATCACAAGCAGAGCTTCAAGAGCCCGTGAACAATATTTACAAGTAGAAGATTCAAGCTCAACTATATTTCAAAGTTCAGCAACCAACATTTTCTCATCTTCTACAACAGTATTTATAGAAGAAATGAGGAGGTGGGAGAGGACAAAATAACTCCCAAGTCAATTAATACAGATTTAATAGCTTCTCGGCCTTTGAGGGGCTCGATGGAGAAGTTTACAAATGTTCTGTCTGTATTAATTGTTTTACATTTAAGAATTAAGCTCGGTGGGAGATTTTGTTGACTTTAAGGATCTGTTTTATGTTGTAATAACTATGCTGATATTTTGCATTAAGTTCCTTTGGTAGAATTAACTATTCGGCTATGCTGAGGCAAATATCTGATTTTCTGATCATAATTTAGCCTCTGTTGAATGCTTGAGGCTAAAGGTGGCATTGGGTAGCTGAGAGGAATCAATTTGCCTCTGTTGTGGCAGTGGAGGATTTTCTGTCTAATGATTTTATGATTTCCCTTTAATTTTGTTTAATTTAATGGATTAGGCTTTTGATTTCGGTCTTAGCCGTAATCCATTAAAATGTGTAATAAATGTTCAACTCTTCAATCTCTGTTGTGTTTGGATCTTCGACATTGATACTCTTTAGCCTTGATTTAATTGTCCGTGTCTTGTTGATGTGCAGGGCCGCATAGGGCTCATATGGAATCAATGCCCATGAAGCATTGACGAAACGTGACTTTGATACCTTTGGAATGATCCTTCTGTATGCACAAAGGCATGGGGGATCGTCATCCCCGACCTTTAGTTTTCCTTTAATATGATGGAAAAATCATATAAAACCTGCAAAATATGAGAAACAATTAAGAAATTCTACATTGATGGGTAACACTACTTAGGAGGCTGTGGGGAGAAGCGTGGCCGTTGGATGGCAGCATCCAATGGTGGAGATCTGTGTGCGAAGGTCAAAGGGAAAGCGGTGGGAAGAAATAAGTCAGATCCGTCGATCTGCAGAGATCAATGGTCAGGATTAATTGGGAGGATCATTATGCAAATGGTCACATTATGAAGATTCGAAAGAAAAACAAAGGAAATAGGAGAAATTTCCTTTGGCGGAGGTAAAATGCATAAAAATTGAAATTGGGGTTTTGGGGTGATCGTGGGCCGTCGAATGAGATCGGCCTACGAGATCAACGGTGGAGAATGTACGTTGAAAACCTTTGGGGATGGTGGAGGGAAATATTGTAACCGAAGATTAGATCTGAGCCATAGATCTGCAAAGATCGACGGTGGGAAACATGCGCGATATATATAATAGAAAATGAGGAAAGTGGTCTTGGTGGCGAAAACCATGGGTTTCACGCAGCAAAAAGGTCGGGGAGGCGGTTTTGCCTTTTGGAACGCGATATGCATCCCCACCCGACACATGGCTTTAGAAAAAAACTTATATCACGCGATTTTTGAAAATTAACCTTCGTGCTGAAAGTTACATGAAAATGCATTTGAACCGTTAGATCTGGGGTCTCAGATCTGATGGCAGAGAGTGAGCCCTAATTTGGAAAGATGCGCAGGCAGAAATGGGAAGGGTGGTTTTGTTATGGACCATCTAATCAAGAGATCAACGACAGAGATAAAATCAGGGAGGAGGCAAGACCCACAGGGGTCAGGCTCGGCGGGGTTAATATGAGTCGTTGGATAGAAAATATCAACGGTCATGATTGAAATTGGGGGTTTAATGAAATAATACAAAGGCAGAGAAATGTTTATTGAGGGCCATCGATCTGCAGAGATCAACGACTGAGATTGGCTGAAACAACATTATGAAGCGGGGTGCATGTTTTTAACCAAGGTTTGAAGATGCAATCTGGACCATTCGATTTGGACACGTGGATGGCCCAGATGTAATCGGGGCTTGGCGATCGGCGGGGTAAAGAACATGGAGTGCATCGGAGCGATTGATTGTGGGCTGTCGATCTGTAGATTAGATCGACGACGGAGAATGGATCGTGGAATGTCAATCAGAGGTGGGGAAATTTTTAACACGCCTGATGAAAAAATTGTGATGCGATAATGCACAGGACGTTTGATTAGTCTAGGATCAACGGTGGATATTGTTTCAAATCATGCACCGGTTGAAACCCTTTAATACACATGAAAATCCAAAAATTAATGAAATACAAAGGTTTTGGCTGTCAGGCGGGTTATATATATGAGGCTGGCGCCCGTCTACTGGGCCTTTGGTCTATATGGAAAGCCATAGGCCCGGGGCTTTTATGTATAAGGGCCAATCACATCGGAACTTTGGTGCGGGGCTTTCAATCTAACGATTTTTATTTTCTCCAATGCGATTAGCACTTCGAGACTTTTAACTCTTGGTCCTGGGCACAAGTTATATGGAGTAAAGTGGAGGGTAGGAGTTTTATACAAATGGGGCTTAATCACATTGGAATTTTGATGCGGGACTTTTCAATCTACCCATTTTCCATTAAAAACATTGCTCCGACGGGTTTAGACCAAACTTAGGAAAACGTTGGTTTTTTGATTCACAAAGAAAAATGAGCATCAGAGATGGAATTATTTAATGTTTTAGCGCCCGATTGTGGGCACAAGGGTTATATGAGGCGATAATAAGATCGGGAGTTATAAAACAAGGGGCTAATCGCATCAGAGGCTCTACCATAAGAAATAGAGTTGCACGCCCAGATTTTTCCGATGCGATAAGCGCCGAAAGGGTTAGTGCTTGGTTCCAGCACCAAGGCATATGGTGGGGAAGTGGTTAGGACTTAGCCCAAAGGGGCTTAAGCCTATAATACAAAAAGTGTATTTTTATGATTTTTTTCAGAGTCTTCTGATGGATTTGGGGGCTTCGGCAGAGTTTAAAAATGAGTTTTAAACTTTGTAAAGAGGAATTTACGAAGGGAAAAAGGGGGAACAAATGGAAAATAGAAGAATTCTGTGAAATGAAGGGGTAAAAATGAAGGTTAGTTCTTGAGTGAAGGGAAGGGAAAAATGGTGTTTTGCAACAGTCTTTTCTTTATGAAATCAGTAGAATTTCAGAGTTAAAAATGGAAACAGCAGTGAAGATTTGGAGAAAGGGCATAATGTCTTCTTTAGTCTTCAAGAGATAAAATTTTAAGCAATAAAACTTGTTTCTTGAAGGCTCCAAAATTTTTTTAGCCACCTTTTGATATAACAAATTTTATAGGTGGCTAACAGAACCTCAACTGGAAAATACTGGTACTCGAATGGTAAAAGTGGGTTTGTTACATAGATCATTTGCACTGCTTTATTATTGTTAGGATTGGGCATAGGTTTAGTAGGCAACTGAGGAGGTCGAAAGGGTGGAGGTAAAGGCAATAGTGGAGCAGACTAAGTCGGAAGTTGAGGCATTGAATAAGGTGTATGCTTAGATGGATATGACTGCATAGGTGGCTAGTGGGAGTATGGAGAATGAGTTGGCCCTCTCCAACCTTGTTGCCATGGTTGAGAACGTTTCCCATGCTGATATTGATTCCCATACTGCCACTGTTGATTAGTGTTAGGATAAGAATATGCATGTGAATTATAACCAAAATAGTGTGGAGAAAATTTAGGAGCCATACCTGCACCTACCTGAGGCCAATTCCTTCTTGCTTCCATAGCATACAAGTATTTAGCTCCAAGATGTCCCCCTATAAATACAACTTTAAGTCCTGGTATAGAGGGACATTTTTCTGTGACATGGTCTTCTGCACAAATAGCACACTTATTAGTTTCTTTCAAATTAAGAGGACACTCTTTAGGAGGATGCTTGTCTCTACATTTAGGACATAAAATACATAATGAATCTTGTTCCTTCATGAGTTTTTTCTAAAATTTTAAAGAGTCTAACTGTTTGGTAGCAATATTCATTATATCAATTTTCATGTTTTCCATTTTATTTTCTAGTCCAATAATCATAGCATCAGTAGATTCAGTTTTTCTATTTCTATTTCGAGTTCCTCTACCAGATCTATACTGATTTATTGAAAATTTCCTGCATAATTCACAAATTTGTTCAAAATTTTGTTGAGAAATATCACCTTGTCCTAACAGATTTAAATTATTTCTAGCATTATCAGTAAGTCCTCTTAAGAACAAGGTTCTAATAGTACTGGGATCAAACTTAAGTTTCGACCTACGTAAAATATACAGAAATATTTCTAGGTAATCTTCAAGAGTTTCATCATCATCCTGTATGATTGTAAAAGCTCATCCATCATGTCCTGAGTTTTGAAATATTCTTGATATTTAGACAAAAACACTCTCTTCATCTGATCCCAAGAATTTATAATGTTTCCTCCTAACCCCATAAACCAGTGTAGAGATGAGTCCTTGAGAGTAACAGGAAATAATATTAACTTCTGAGCATCAGTTGAATAATCACAAATTGTACACAGAATATAAAACTCGAATAGAAAAGAGTCAGGATCTTCACGAACTTTACCATGTAAATGAGGGAGAGATGATGGTGGAATATTCTTCATTTTCACCACAGTATCAGGATCCACAATTGGAAACACAAAAGTGGATTGTTCTTTACTTACCTGGTTTTCAACAGTGCCTTCCAAATGATCTTCATGGTCTACCATTGTTTCCCTTTTACTTGTACCACTCTCAACAGGCTGATGCACACTTGAGCTGTTGTCACCAGAATCCAGGTGGATTGTTCCTGTTTGATGGGTTTGAATTGGATTGGGTTTCCTGCTTACATAAGGAGACCCAATATGAGAATTTTTTTTCAGAATTCTTCTGGCCCTTAGTGGGCTTCGAACCCTTACCTTTTCTAGGCATTCATTTCAAAAAAGAAAAAAGAAAAATAACAAATAACTTCTAGTAAAAATTGTTGTCATAAATCAATCAACACCAATAAAATTCCTTCAAAGAAGATTTTCCAAACAGTACTGCAAAAATAAGGGAAAAATTACCTTTATTGTATAATTATAAAATTCTGACCAAATCAAATCGCCTCCTCGGCAACGACGCCAAAATGTTGGGTGAAGGAATTACACTTAAGCAAACTCCTCAACACTTAATTTGTCCACCCGGGGGATCCGTAAACTTAGAGACGAGGCACAAGCAATGCCAGAGATGGTATGAATCTTCCTAATATAAATCCCTACTTTCTTTAAAGGAAAGATTGCATAATAAAATTTAAAAAAAGAAGAAGAGAAAAAGGCAACTTGACCCATCAAAATAATCTAGGACTGGAACAAGAAAGAAAGCATTTGCAAGAGGGAATTAAAGATAAAAGGAAATCACTCCAGCTAATTATTGCTTAACTACTGAGTGTGTGTTTTTCTTTAGTAGAGACACTAGCAGTTTCATCAGATAGGCCCTTAAACCTGCTCCTTTAGATATTTCCTTCTTGCGCTAATATTTCTTGTACTATAGCAGTCTGCGTGCACTAGTGCAGGAACAGAGATTTATGCAGAAGGTATAAATGGTGTCTTTACTAAAGGATTTTTACTTCATGAAAGGGCTTGAAATTTTCCAGGTTCAAAGCACTCAGATCCCGTGGCAAGAAACTAGTTCCTGCACCGAATTAGAGCTTCCTGCACTTAGCATTTAATTCTTAAAATGAGTGCTTAATTGTTGCAAGTGCTATTATACTGTTAAATCAAATTGCACACATAAAACATGAATGTTTCAGATCTTAATAGAGTGCAGGAATAAAGAAACAATAAATATACATTTATCATGTCATAAGAATTTAATGAAAGAAAGAAGATTGCAGGAAATAGACTAAGAAGGCTTGCTACATCACACCAACATGCACTGGTGAAAGTTCATTTCTTCTACTTGGACCAGGAGGGGAAAACCAATCAAACAAAATTGCAGAAAAGAAGATATCGCACCAACGTGCACTAGTGCAGGGTTATTTCTCTTACTTGGACCAGGTGGAGGAAAACCAATCTGAAATCAAGTGTAGGAAAGGAAATTGCAGGAAAAGGAAATTTATCTACTTCACACAACAGATCCGATTTCACTCAGATAGGAATGCATGTGCTTAAAATTAAATCACACTTGACAATGTAAACACAAATTATTGGAAAATGGGAAATGGGGTAAACGTGCTGGATTGGTTGGGCCCTATCCAACCATTGCGTTTCCTTTTTAAATAAAAATGCTGCTCAACACCTTAATCAATTCATCAGCTCAAATACAGAAACAAAATTTGTGAAACATGAGGTAGAGCTCCCTTTTATTAATTCATTGAGGCAAGTACATACATTAATACATCGTCTAGCTCAGATTCGGGCGATAACAAAATACAGCAACTTGTTACCGCCTCTATAGTTGTGTCTTTGTTCTATTTTGCTATCAAAAACTTCCCCTAGTCTTATTTACATTCTAAATTATATAGATCTTCAAAAAAAGGCCAAAATAGATCATTCAACTAATTACATAACCAAACGCAGAATTAAGCTTTTCGGCCTTCAAAATTAGATAGTTTAGAAAAACTGGTAGTAGCCAATCTCCAGCTTTCATCCTTCACAGTTTCGGTCTCAGCTGCCTTTGGATCGATCTTGCTGTCGTGGATGAAGCTGCACAAAACGAGGCGGTGATCAAGGAGGTTCGGATCTGCTACAAGGATTTGTTGTGCTGGCAACGGTGCAAGATCCGATCCTGTACTAGGATCAGCAGTCACAGTAAGTACTCTAACTACCAAATAAACATTGGAGATATCGATAAGTTACAAAGAGTGATTAAAAGTAAGAAATCATGTAATAAATAATTAATTAATGCTAAGTTGAATTAAAAATATGAAAAATAAATTTTATACAAAATATGTCACTGTGCTTGGACTGGTGCAAGATGAGGGTGCATAAAAGAGGTA